>VXBT01008841.1:458415-569540 GCA_013400235.1 Oriolus oriolus | reverse complement strand
CAGGTCATAAGGAAATTGCTGCCATATGGGTGGAAAACACACAGGCGTGTGTGAGTTTTTCCTACCCTCCCCCAATCTGAGGTCTTGGTGAGCATCAGGCTTCAGAGAGAAATTAGTTCAGATCAGAAGAATGCTTTTACTTCATCATTGCTGGTTGTTGCTGAGAATCTAACTTCTAAAAATGTAACTTACACTAAGTTTTGAAATCACACCTTATATTGTTCAACAAGTTCGACTGTTTCCTGCCTCTTGCTATACAGCCTCTAAAGGCTTAAACAGATGCAGACTCTGCAGCCTGGGGCCACTCTGAGGAAACCAGCAGGAGTGGCTGGGTGCCTCAGGTGCAAGATTTAAGAGTTTCTTGATGCTGTCTGGAAACCACCCAAGTCTTGGGAGAGAGTGCAAGACAATGGGCTTGAGTTTGGGGTTGTGCTGAAGAGCCACAGAGAGGAAAACGTCCTTTAAATGAATGGTGGTAAATCTTGCTAACCTCCTGTGTCAGGTTTATCTTCAGGGAGAATACAGGTTCTTATCGTGTAGTGTCAGGTCAAATGACAAGTGCCAGCAGCTTGTGATTATTGGCCTGGATTTAACCTAGTTCTGCTGCGGCTGGAAGTTGTTTGAGCCAGGTCAGACGTAGGTCAGCCAGTGGAAGAGCAGTGACTGTAGACTAGGGCAGAAACATGACCATGCTCAGCACCTGCACTGGGTTTTATGTGAGTCTGGTGATGAGGAGGAGGAATGTGAGCTGGATGAGCGTAGTGACATGGCTGGTGCAAGTAAAGAGTTATTAACAAATTGTGAGGGAATGTGTGTATGCAGAGAACTGTTTAATAGGGCAGATCAAACATTCTTCCCTACCAGTAATATATCTTTGTATATGTTTAGACTGGCCAAACTGTAGGTCCTCTTTTTACTGCCACCCTTTTTTGTTTCCCTAGTAGATTTTTCTTCTTTGTGAATCATTTGGTATGCAATGAAAACCCCTGGATTATAGCCAGCCTGGTCAATAAGTTTCAGTCATTAATAAAACTTGCTTATGTGCAGAGCAAACAGTGCTGTTCAAACAGTTTCCTAATCAAAACAGTTGTATCACCTCGTTAACTCCCTCAGAGCTGGAGGCATGTGCCACTGCCTGTGAACACTCTGTGCTGCAATCATGTACTTTGCATGACTTTGTGGCCAGACCCATCTGGCTTACCCTGCCATCCTTGATGCAGAGAGCAGTGGAACTCCCTGCTGAAAGAGGAGACAGTGGTCACACCATTTGTGCTGTGTACAGGTGCAGGTGTTGGGAAACCATCCTTGAGTTTTCTGCAAGGCGCTCCTTACGTGGGAGCTGACTGTGAGTGAGACTGATTGCGGGTGACGATGTTTGGAAAGTGTGTGCAGCACTGCAGTTGAGTGGAGGATTTCTGCAAGAGATTAAAGGGTACAGGGAGGATAGCAAGCAGTGAAAGTAAACAATTTCAAGTGAGGTCCAAAGCAATTAGTGGAAGGTCATGCATTTAAATGCATTCCTCTCAAAGTGTTTTAGAGAAACTAGGGTCCCCACAAACCACTATGGTTGGAGAATCAAAGTAGAAGCTTTGAAAAAACAGTCATCATCCCACAGATTCTCAGCAGAATAACTTGATTTCTTCTGTTCAGCGCAGTTCAGATGTCTTATTTACCCTTCCTACTGTATTGTTTTGTAGATTTGTGTAATTTAATTATTGCTTTTCTAAGAAGTTTCAAGTGGCTTGCTCTTCATATCCAGTAAAGAGTCTGGTAATGAGTCTCCCTTGTTAATCTCTAGTTAAGTGTTTGCCAGGAGATGTATCTGATAATCTCTAAAGGAGAAGCAGTGAGTGGATGGTGCTGAGGGCAAAATGAACAAGACTTGGGAATAATGGGTCAGAAGTTCTGAAAGGGAAGCTAGAGCAGAAACCCTGGCAGATGCTATGGAGGGCAACTGTGGGAAGAATGGTAGAGTAGTTTAGGAACTGGGACTGGAAATTCCATTGGTGAATTTCATCTAACAACATTTGGTTAAAGAAAGTCTGTGTTGTTGTAGCAAAGCAGTGGTTGCATACTATGTGTGAGCAGCTCACTCTAGCAGTGAAAGTCTAACCAACCACATTGGCAAACCCCAGCTTCCTCAAGCCTTGTGAATGTCTCTGACTGCCCTGGATTCTTTCACCTTGAACATGCTGCTTTGCTCAGTGCCTGGAGAGCCACCCAGCCTAAAAGCAGCTTTCTGAGGATCACGAGCTCCTCAGGCATGCCACGCTCAGCTTTGTGCATACAAAGAAAGATGTTTGAAAAAGTTTCATCGTCCCTCAGAGAGTGCTTTGCATACTGCCTGAGAGAGATTGGGCAGGACTGAAGCTTCGGCACTGACCCTTGGCATGCATGTGGGCTGTTAGTTCACAGCATGGAACTGGGTGCTGTTACAGTACCTACCAAAACAGCTAATTTGGTAGTGGTAAGAGTGGTATAAAAAGGTAAGAATTAAAGCTCTTCGGTGTTTTGGGGTGGGTTCCCCACCACCCCCCACTTTAAAGTCAGAGATAGCCTCTGGGTGGCTCTGAATTGCAGAATGTGAAGTCTGAAAGGTTTGAGTGAGAGAGAGAGGTGGACAGGGCCCCAAAATGCAGATATGGGAATCTGCTGTGACTTGACATCTCTAGTTGTTTCCATTCTCCTACAAAACTGTATAATGAAAAGCCTCATCCTGAAATATTGTTGGCAGTAGCATATGCATGGAACCTTTAATTTGGGGTTGTTGCAGAAATCAGCCTCAGAAAAAGTCTCTGCAACTGTTTCCAGGCTTTTCTTCCCACAAATTTAATTGCATGTCAGAGAAGTAAAAATAACATTTTTGCTATAAGCATATTTACAGGCTTGTCCATAGTGTTCAGTGCTTCACTCTGTTAGGTGAGTAGGACTTTAGGAATTTTCAAGTCATTCACAAAATGCAGTGGAAAAAGATGCTCACCAGAATTGTTCAATCTGTCAGTATTGTGCTCATCATTATGTATTGTATATAGAAGTATGTCCCAAAAAAATCTTTCCTTGCTCTGAAGCCTTTCTTGAATAGGCCTGAAATCATTGTTTTAAAACTTGGTTTTGATGGAAATATATCTTGGGAGAGCTACAGCATGTCTTAAACTGTGCTTCTGGTTTGTTTTATTTCAGGAAAGGTGGCTATACAGAAAGAAGATCTGCAGAAGTATCATAACAGAGACACCTGGTTTCAACTCCAGCATGTTGATGCTGATTCAGAAGTACAGGTGAGATGGTTTAAAAAAATATCTTGGCAAAGGAGTATTTGTAACAAGGCCATGGCAGTTTTATTGGTTTTGTGACTCTAGGACAGATGTGTTGCTTTACTACAAAAAGGAAGCATTGCCCATTACTATGGTCTGGGTTTTGGTGGTAAGTGTAGGGTGAATTACAAGTGTGAATGAATCACTGGGGGTCAGGATTCTGCCTACAGAAATAATTAAAACTATGTGAACTACCAGGGTCACTGATACAAGGAGGGGTGTGTTTATCTCAAGTATCAGATAACTTCAGACCCTATAAATAACGTTTGATTCCTCAGGGAGTGGAGCCATCTTGAAAATAGCATCTTCAGGTACTGCTTTAAATAATTGTTAGCAGGTTGCCACAGGGATGGCAACAAGTACATCTTAAATGTGGAAAACATTCCTTGCCAGATTTCTAGGCCCTCTTCCAAACAGTGAGAATGCTGGTAATTGTATTACTTCAGCCCTAAATTACATTTAGAGTTTGGTACTTTGCAAATTTTTGTACACAGTGAGAGTCCCCTTTTTGTACTTGCCCTCTTTGGAAGCAGATTCTATTTTCTGTTACATTAGGTCTTGTGAAAACAGTCATTATAACAAAGCAAGAAATCAAAATGATATAGCAGGATACCATGCCAGTTACTTTTTTTTTTTCTCCTGTAAGTATATATTAGAGATCACTTTTGAACCACAACATTTGTTTAGGAGGAGACATGAATGTCTGACCTGTGCAAAAGTCTCAGACAGATGCAAGGGGAAATGCCTCTTAGATAATTCTGTATGGTAGGGTTGGACAAAGTGTCTTGGCTTTTCAGTCTGCATGCAGGTCTGCACATACCAGGCTGGAAAATGACACTTAAAATGCTTACACATTCCAACAGTGTGCTCATGTATGGTGAAGCATATGTGAAAATACATGAGATTTGGTTTTCTTTTTGTTTGAAGACACAAATAATACACTGTTGTGCACGTGATACAAAGAGAGCCTCAGGACAGCCTGTTCAGCCTGTGACATTCTCTTGTAAAATATTGATCCTCTTTAATGCCACATTTCAGTGTCACTGGTGATGGAAAGGCTTTTAACAGGCTTTTAACTATGAGATCTATTCTGTTTACCCTGGTCTCCCTGTCTTCTTACCCCAAAGCCTCTTATGACAGTGCTTTTAGAACAATAAATTGAGTGTTTGTTTCCTGTAGGATATGAAAACTTTCCCTTTGTAATTTATCAGCTGAAGAAGGCCAATATTTAGATAAGCTGCTGCATTGTTTATTTTGTTACAATATTTATACAGAGTGAATTTGTGGAAGCTTTTTAGACCATGGTGCTTTCTAGGGCAGCACTGGTAATGTGAGTTGCAGGCAGCTCTAGCTTTTGGAGGGATGAGGAGCACAGGATTTGCTGGAAAGCATGTTCTCTGTTTGTAATTGTACAGTTTATCACTTCTGCTGTTTGCATCCTTACAAGAGCCCAACTGTTAAAAGCTGTTTCTGGGCTCCATGATAAGCATTTATTACAAGTAGTGTAAATATGATTACATGATACTCTGATTTTATCAATTTGCTCAAATGTTCCTTGGTCTTTATGTTGAGTCTGCAAGAGGGCTTGGTTCTCCATAATAGTGGGAGCAGATTTGTAAATATTTTGTATGAATTCTTATGCAAGTGAAGATAGCCAAATGAAACATTTTTATGTTTGTGTCTTTTACATTTGCGGTATCTCAGTTGTCCTTCTAAGCACTTTTTCATTTGTAAGAGAAAATAGAATACTTATGTTAATGGTGAGTATTTATACAATATTACTCAGTTTTCCTCCAATTTTAAGGAAAATAGTTTAAGAAATTTTTAATAGTTAACATTTGCAAAATACTAGGACAAAGACAGTTTTAATGTGCCAGCTCTCAGTTTTATCATTCTAGCAGTTGTTCCAGTGTAATCTAGTGGATTAAACATTGAGCTGTATGCAAGGGAACTCCTGCATCTTCCGGTTTTGTCAGCCAGTGGCTGTTGTACTATTTTCCATGTTGTAGATGGCTATTTAGTTATGCATCGCAGCACTCTATTGAGGTAAGCTATTGTCACTCCCACACTTTGAATACAGTGAGAATGAATGTTGGAAAGAATGTGACTTGCTTGAGGTTCTACAGTCAGACTGAGAAATTAAAAAAGAAAAAAGATCAGGTTTCTAATTATTTCTGATACATTAGGCTGTGATATGAAAGAAACTGGATAGGAATAATAAACCTATGAGGGACTTACCTTTACCCTGTGCGAAGTCTGAAAATACCCAGGTTTTAAGGAGACCACCCAGCACAGTCAGCTGAAAACCACCTGAGAAACAATGGATTGTTCAAATATTGGTGATATTGGATGCTGTGTTTCTTGTGGCCCACTTCTGGGATACGTTACCTCATTTTTCAGAACAGAAAGATTGATTTAAAATTACAGGTAACATTTGTAATGTAAGAACTGATATTTTGAGCTATCTGAAGTTTCATGAGAAGAATTTAAAATTTTGTTCAACATGGTTTGTACATCGTTTGTATGAGTTCCTGTATACTTTTAACACTTAGGTACTGATTTTTTTAATGTTATGTAACTTCATCACATATTGTTTCCAAGGCGTTTAGCTCAAGGCTTTGAATTCAGTTTTGTGGTTTTACAACATTGCCAATTCTTACCGTCTTATAAAGGTGCTTTGTATTTTTGTATTGTCAGGAGTGAGATTATGGCTTCATAAATTTTATTGCAGGTAAAGATGTTACTGACAGCAGGACTACGTTAATTGTCAGACTACACAGATATGAGTATTACTGTTGCATGCTTTAATACCACCTCCATTTATTGCTTGACAGCAAATAAAGGAGTCTGGCATGATTGCTCATGTTGAAGAAGAAGTGAGGGCATTGTCTGTCTAGGCTGAGTGCTGCTAAGAGGCCTGTGATCTCGCTGCCACGTCGTGTTCAGTGTCACGGGGAGCAGTACAGGTGGGACTGTGCAGCTGCTCAGCCCACAGATGCAGAGCGGGCATTACCCACATGCCTTTTGTGGGTTTGGTTTGCCATTTGGTCTAGCAAACCTACCTAGTGAGATAATCAGCATCATCAGGTGCATCTGAATTTCCCTTTGCCTGAGTCAATAGGAAACAGCAGCTACCAGAACACAGTGCTGTGTCATTCAGCAGTGGGCTGTAACTGCCCCTTCAAGTTGACAGGCTTTTACTCTGTTGGTACATCAATGCCCCCACATTTTACTGGCTGGTTTTGCTCTCACTAGTTTGGAGTAGCACATTGCATATTCTGCTTTAGTCCTGTCAGTGGATACCCTGGATGCTGTTGAGATGCAGCTGGGTGATGAAACAACAGTTGTGCTCTAGGTGATTTAGTTTGAGCTGGTGGAAAACGAATTATGAAACTCCCAACTGGTATTTGTGTTTGGCATACAAATATGAAATGACATGACATCTGAATGTTTCTCTTTTAAATATAGAATAAAATGTTAAATGTGATTAGGAAGTTTTCTTATACAGAGTGCAGAATGGAAGTTGACAGCAGCCATTAATGCATAATTTATGGTCTAACTTTCCAGACTGAAAATCTTGTTCTGAAAGTATGAAGCTATAACCAGGTGGGTTTGTGCACATTTAGCTGAAGAAATTTTAAGTTCCTGTCTTCTGATGGAGCTTGCCTCTTCCTCAGTACTGTGCCCAGAGTTAAATGCCCAGTGTCTGTCTGACAGTACAGGAGCCCAAGCATTTCAGTGAGAAGTAGAACAGGAATTGAGCCATTACTGAAAATGGTTTAACTTTTGCATTGAAATAGATTATGAACAATCAGGCAGCTTCACCTGGAGGGGAGGGGCTAGCAGCAGAAGAGACAACATAGTAAGCTGCTTGTGGTCTGTACAAGCATGATGTTGCACATTTTACATGGGATGTATTTCTTTTCTACTAGTCATTTGTCTTTCAGGACCTGCTGTATTCTCATTGTCATGCTTTTTGAAGTCTGGAAGCAAAAATTGCCATGCTGTTGTGCATACATCTCTTTTGATCCATGAATGTTTTCCTTTTCTTCACAGAAGGAAGTTTACCCAGCAGTAACTGATTCAGATATTTGCCTAAGGCTGTAGATGACAGATGCTCTCAGTGGTCCATGTGTTCTCAGTGGAATTTAAGCCCAAGCACACATGCAGTTTTTAAAAGGCTTTTCCTGTTTTTGAGTAGTTTTCCCCTTAATTTTTTTCCACATTAAGTTCATAGTTCAAGTCTGTTTTGTGAAGTTGAGCTTTGCAGCCTAAATACCCTTTGTGTACATGTAATCAGTGAAGTGGTTAAAGATTCAGAGATATTCTGATTAATATCTATACACCAACATACTCCAAACGATGTAGTCTGTATATGCCAAAATGGGGGAGACTTGCAAGGAGAGTTAGATTATTCTGACATCTTTTCCTGTGCAGGCTCTTGTTTTAAAAGTTCCCCTTTTCAAGTGTGCTTTGTGTTACTTCCTCCTCCTCATTGACAAATGTGAAATAGTCATGCCCTCTTACAGCTGAGTTTTCAGTATTAAGTGACCGAATGCTTTTCCAAAGCCAGTTATGCTCAAGGTCTTATGTAAAAGTCATTGTTGGGGCAAAAAAAGTCTGACAAAAACTTGAAAATTGCTCATTTCCCTTTCCTTCTCATAAGAACTTTGATGTGTCCGAGTTATCTATTTGGCTATCAACTTAATAAAAATAAAAGGCATGTAAAGGGCAGATAACCAGCACTGAGGAAGCAAATTGTCTCACATTTTAACCTTCTGTACTCAAAGCTTTGTGCAAAAGATTTACTGATGTTAAGTACTTTCTTCAGACATCGAAAGCCTTTCCTCTTCCTTTCACCACATTAACATTTTGTCTATGCAGGCCTTTGACTATTGTTGATTAAACATGCCTGTTCTTGAGTGTGGACTGGTGTCATGTGGTGCACTTCATTAGTGGAAAACATTTATGGGTATGTTTGGAGGGTACACGTAAAATCCTCTTGTCCTGCCGGACATAATTACTGGCTCTGAAATGCTGCCTGTATATTAGCTAGAAGAATCTAGCTAAGGCATGGTGTGCTCCTCAAAAAAACCTTTCCTTTTGGTCAGCATCTTTGCATTGAGTGCAGAATCTGTATCCCAAGTGTCAGGCATCATGAATGAAATCTTGGCCTTCCCAGGGTGGGAGTTTTGCCATGACTTCATCAGAGCCAAGGTTTCACCACGAGCTTTTTAATTCGCTCTTCTTCATTCGGTCTTGTGTGACAGAGAAGTTTATCCCAGATCTGTGGAGGAAGCTGGAAGTGTTACTTTGTTATTTTTATTCACCTTGTCGAAGTTTCTGAGGTCTCTCTCATATCTGCCTGCTTCCTGTTCTACATAAATCAATGCTCTTTGTGTAAGTGGAGCAAGTCGTGTTGAACTGTGATGGCTCTGTTGCTAATTGTTAATTAAGGATATGCGTTTGAAGATACAAGATGTAATTGTCTTTAGTGCATATGTATATGGCAGTTTCACTCCAGTAATTGACAGAATTGCGTTGTCAGTTGAACAATTAAGAACATTGCACGCTCACTGTCCAACACTGATATTTACTATCTTTGTGTAGGTACTTAAACACTTTTGGCATAAAAATGAGTCGCTGACACATTTTGTTCAACCTCCTGTAAGCATTGGTAAATGCAAATTGTACAAAGAAGCTGCTTCCAGGTTTGGTATCAGCTTTCTACCGCACACAGGAAACAAATGGGTGTTGCCCTCTATATTTTGAACAGTGGCACTTAAGTTTCTGTCTTCTAGTTGTTTTGAAGAGAGATCACATGTCTGTTTTGATAGGATGGGGAGATTCTCAAGGCTAAGTGTCTGCTGACAAAATTACTTGAGACAACTGAACCATGCATCAGCAATGGTAAATAATGTTTGTGGTAAAGGGAAGGAGCAGCTATTGACCAGATCCTGCTTTGTGGCAAGACTTCCTCCTTATGTGAATGTAGGAGCACAGTGTTCAGACTTACCAGCACAAAGGGCTAAGACAGTCAATCAGGTTTTGGTCTATTACTCTTCAATAGCTAGTCTGTAACATGGCATGTGGTGAGGAGCACCTATTGCTGAACAATGAGTGTACATGGTTTTAAAGTAACATAACGTGGGTTTTGTATCTGCAGAACATAATTTGTCTGGGGAAATGGAACCCTTTCATTTACAACATCTACATATTATATCCCATTAAACTATTTGAGGGGAAAACATTATTAATTCTAAGGATTTTGACCATATGGCAGTATTCTTCCTTTAGAGAAACGGGAGGGTTAACATTATGCCATGTGAAGTTGTTTGCCAGTTATTGAACAATTCTGACATGCTTGCACATATGGGGAGCAAGCAGATATCAGTTCCGCTTTGCTTAGCATTTATGAATCCGTGCAGTGCTGAGCAGAGCTGCTGCACTTTCCTCAGCAATCAGCTGGGTTTTGTTCCAATTTCTTGTGTGCTGCACTGTGGTCCAGCAGGCAGGCTGTGATCTCTAGCATGATCCTTAGACCTTTCCCAGCCGCCTGCCGCCCTCTGCTAAAGGAAGGAGCAGCTGTCAGAAGCAGCAAGTGTAGGCAGCAAACAAACTCCTTCCTCCTCCTGCTCTCAAACCCGCTGTTAGGCCTGACCTTATGTGAGGCTGCTGATAATACTGGATTTACCTAAAGCAGTAGCTGTACCCTTGGTCTTTCCCACTCCCTCAAGGGCAGCATTTAGTGACCCCTTAGGGTTTGGCTCAGTTTTCTTGTTTGGTTTTAAGTTTTACTGATGGCAGAAAGTGACTTCTCAGGAAGTTGGCTAAAAAGGTTTCAGAGTAGACAGAATCTGCCCAATGACACTTGCTATATCCTGAAATAAAATTTGGGAAGACTGAGAAAGCAGTGGCACAGGTTATTCCCTAGTTTGGAATGGTCTCTATGCAGAGCTGAGTTCTTCCAATTCTCATTTCTCCAGACAACTTGGAGCAAGGGAAAATAAACCAATGCACCACTGGTATCACAGTCCTGAATTTGAGATTCCAAAAAAATGTGGTGCTGGCATCAGTCAGTCATGAGCTGTGGTTCACATCACCTGCTTAGCCTGGTCCTCTAGATAGCTCATGTCTGTTACATCTCCTCTCTCCTCCGTCTCCAGGAGCTGGGGTGAGACTACTTGCAGTCACACTTACCAGCAGGATGAAGAGTAAGGAGCTAAAAGTGGGTCCTAGTCCCTCTTTCCACACTACTGAGCAATGAGCAGAATTGAGTTGTGATGGGAAAAGTGTCCCCATAGGGGATAAACGTTTGGAAAAACTTTCATCTGGGTGCACTCCCACCTTGGAGGGCAAAGTTCCCAGCAAAATTGGGTAGGCTAGTGAAGAGTAGGAAGGTGGGTGACCACAAACAAATACCTTATTTAGGAGTTTTTGTGATATCAGCTATTCTTCTTTAGTAGAAGAGGGAATTATCATGCTGTGTGAGCTCTGGATATTAAGACGATTGACTTGATACTTAATATTCAAGCAAACTGTGTATTTTCTGGTTTTGTTTAAAATCAGCAGTGAAGACTTGTTCTTTTCCTTTGATGTTTTTAAAAAGTGAAAGATTTCTAAAAATTTGATAGTAACAAAAAGGATGGAGGCCTGGTTGATACTTACTTAAAAATGATTTAGGAAATTTCGGTAGATTTGGCTCCTGTCTTTTGAATTTAGGCAGACTGACAGTCTTCTGTGCATCTTCTAGAGCCTCAGATAGGCATGAATGTTCCTGGTATTTGTCAGTGCTTTTTCATAAATATTTCACTGAAAAAACAGATTGCATCTGTTTTGAACTAGGTCAGATGTTGCATCTGAATCTACAGTCACTGGTTCATGTGGGGTGTGTCAGATTCCAGGGCAAAATGTGTGCAGGTAACTGCACTCTGACACGGCTCCCAGTGGTGTCCTGGTGACCTTGCAAACACTGCCTCTGAGGCCTTGTTCAGGATGCTAAAACTGCTTTATGCCAGGATGGCAGAACTTTGTCATAAGAGTAACTTCAGGATAATCTTTGGTCATGCATTTTCTTTTCCTTCAAAGTACTGTGGTTAAATCAAACCACAAATTTGCAACTGCTGGAAACATGATACAGGTAGGTAGGATTTGTATGCTTTTATTTGCTTTATAATTGTTTTCTGGTGTTTCAATCCACAGTGACTCACAGCTGCATTCCAAGCAGAAAGGAGGTGGTTGGAGACAGGCTTTTCCTGTATCTATAAAACCAGGACATTAAGTCTGCTTTTTCTTTTCTTTGCCAACTTGCGATCAGTTTCGGTTTAGTTTTTAGATAACTGAGTGTGTAGTAAAAGTTATATTTAACAAGCAGAGTATAATTTGTGTCTTCCTCAGTAAGGCCTTTCAAAAGTTGTTTTTGTTACTTTCAAATTTTGTTGATTTCCTTTTGAATACTGTCTGCTTCTCAGCCGTCTGATGGCTTCTTTAATCAGTAACTGAAAACTGGAAGCCGTCTGGCCCCATTATGTGGTGTTAGATGTGGTTAGGAAGGAGTTGCAACCTGTGAACCCACCCTCCATATCAGCTGGAGCTGATGGAAAAGGAAGTGTTGAGCAGCTGAATTGGCGCTCCTTCAGCTTGTTCCTTGAAAGGGATCCTACCCTTCCGAAGGAGAAGGTTATGCTAATAAGCATAGCTGCTTCTAGGAACATCCTGAAATGTATTTGTTAATGGAAACGTTTTGAGTAATTAATACATTCTATTTCAGAATTGTCAAACCTCCAGATCTTTTTCTCAGAGTTTTTCTGCTCTGCTAAAGGGAAAAAAGCATTCTAGCCTTATAATGCAGGACTGAGCCTAGACTCAACTCCTGGCTCCAAAGGAGGGATTCTCTGAGCAGGATGAAGCCTCTGTTTCAGCTTTTGATAAAATAGATTTTGTTGTTGTTGTTGTTCTGTTGCATTGTCTAATCTTTCCTGCTTGTAAAGTCTGCATATCTACTACAATAGAAAACTCTTGTTATTATTACAGTAGTTCTTTTAATAATAAAAATATAATTTTTTTTACAAACTGTCAGTCAGAGATCATGGCAATTCTGTTGCTGTGGTACATTTGATCCGTTCTAGGTTGACCTTCTTGTTGATTAGATTAACTTTTGATCTTATGATACTGATTTATTGCAGTTTTCTGTCTTCCCTTTGCAAAATGAATTATCTGGTATTTTTTAAAGCCAACTAATGCCATTGCTGAGAAGTGAATTTATTCAGATCAGTTCTTATGTTTTGCGTAATGGTATAATTGATTTGGGAAAAAGCATTCGGTTTATGTAAGAGTTACATTTTCTGTAAATTAAGCCTGCAAGTGTGTTACCTGTAGCCTTATTTTAAGGTATTTGAGTTTTTAACTGAAAGTAAAACACTGGAAGGTGTTTTGGGAATAGTTGTAGGCTGCTGGTCCCAGTGATCCCATGACTTCTGTTTTGCTGTAGGAAGCTTGGAGTCACTTTTTGAACAGCTGACCATTTTCAAAGCTTTCACAAGAGAAAGCTACAAGAAAAAATGGCTTTTAGCCCAGAAGAGGCAACGCTATCATTTTATGCTTAATGTAGCTAGGAAAATGTGTGAAATACTGCTGATTTTTATAAAGATCTTTTTTTCAACCTAATTTCTGAAATGAGTATCTTCCATTTTACACAATCTGTGTGAGACTGAGCAAATGGCCACTTGAAGTTTTCTCTCGGGCTCATCTAAGTGCATTGAAGCATTCTTTACTGAGAAGGGTCAGTCTCACTTTTAAGACCAGCAGAAATATTTCTATAAAAACATTTTCGTACCTTGGTATTTTTCTACAAAGGGATATTTTCTCTGGAGTTACAAAATCTCTGTTCTTGTCTCTTAATTTCTTCAAAACCTCTATTAATGGTGATTTCTCTGGTAAATGTAGTTTGCAGGATATCAACAGAGATTGCAGTAGTGGGTTTTACAGGTTCATAATATGAATTTATTCTCCAGAGACTAATGGTTTAGGTCCTGTAATAGAATATGCAGCCAGTGGAAGAGAGAACATTGAAGAGTAAGGAAAATATAGTAAAACAAAAGCCAGAAAGGTGTTCTGCTTAAGCAGAGTTCTTAGCTGGTTATGTGCCCAGCCCTTGTCATGTGCAGCTACAGTGGGCATTGCAGTGCTGCTGGGTCTAGAAGTGGCTTTATGCATTAGTGCAGAGAGGTCCTGCTCTTATGCGTGAGGACAGGCTTCAGTTTGGAAGCCAGTGACAGATGCTGACTTTGGCACACACTGACAGGGTGAAGGAGTGACCTGTGTCACTGAAACACATATCAGGAGTGACAGCTAAATGCAACATGTTTGATTTTTGCATGGGGGTGGTGGTGGTGGTTTAATTATTTTGTTTAAAATGATGCCAAAGACACATGGCAGAAGCCTTGTTTCAAACTCACACACACATTTGTGTTCTTCCCTGTTCAAAATGCCAGAGAGCTTCTGTGGTAACTCTGCAACTTTATACATATTGGAGAGATTGTCTTCCTTGTTTCCTGGATGAACACCAGTATCATCTGCCACATGTACTTGAAGGGTCTGTGTTCCAGCCCTTAGATAGGAAAAAATGTTACTGAGTCAGAATACTGCCGGTGTGAGTAGATGATAAAGGTTTGTGGAGTGAAAGTGTGAAATGGGCATTCAAGGTAGTGCAGAAAGAATGGTGCTGAATAAGGAATATACACTAGGAAGGGGAGAGAATGACTGTAGCAGTAAGAAAGAGAATGTCTCATAGGCTTCCTCAGGACAAGTATTCAGGTACTGAGTCCAGTGTTTGTGCTTCTTAACGTGAGAGGACCAGGGAATGACCTTGGACTGAACTTCTGTGTGTCCATGCTCCTTAATTGTTGCTGCACTCCTTGCGGTGCTTTGGACTGCCTTCACCAGCTTTGGTCCAGACAAATCTGCAGTAGGGGAAGGGAATCTTAGGGGCATAGGTGCAACCTGAGGCCAGAGTTTCATCTTCACTCTCCTCTGCTGCCCAGGATAGAAATCCTTATAGAGCAGGAGGCAGCAGTAACTAGTCACAAGAGACAGGGAAGTCACTGGCAAGAATTTTGGTCCTGTGCAAAAAGACCAAAGGTTGAATCTGGAAGATCTCATAAAAGGGGTGGCAAGAGAATTTTGTGTGATTTGAGGTAAAGATGATACCCACATTAGAGCTGTGACTAATTAGCAGGGTGGATTTTAGCATCCTTTATTACAGAGGGTGGAGGGGACATAGTTATGAAAATGAAAGGCTCGATTTTAGCTATGATGATTTGCAGATGACTGGGCACTGCTGGCATGTCAGATTTGGTCAATAACAAAATGTATTTTGCACTTACTGTATACACACTGTAAAAGTGATGCTGAGTTTTTGTCAGTGGGAGTGGATACTCGCATTTTGAGATATAATGGAATTAGTAAGAGGAATGCAGTTGGTATTCATGTTTGCCTTTATTTTCTTAGGTTATTGAAGGATAATATTTTGGCCCAAGTCATAATGAAGTTAATGTGATGGTAAGGAGTTGAAGACTGTGTAAGAGTAGATGCTATGAATACTAGCAACATGATTGAACATTTTTTGTGGTTTTTAAAATAGTTGTTCGATATGGTTTTATTGATACTTGTCTTACAATTTATATTGCTTAATGATTTTATATTTATAATGTTTAAAACATGTAGGTGGTGATTTATAACATGCTTCTGTGATACCATTTTTAACGGTAGTGTTGCAGATTTTTGCTTAATATTTAAAGTGCTAATTACAGATAAAGCTCCAACACAACATTTGTGTCAGACCATGGACACTCCATATCCTTCAATTAGTACAACATGTAGAGATGATATAGTAGTGGGAATTATGCACCCAAATTTAGTTAAATGACTACTAGTCTGGATTCTCTGGAAGTTGAAAGACCTTAGCTATACAGCTCTTGTTTAATCTTTAGACTTCTCCTGGAATTACTTGCACAAACTGGCTTGCTTTGGTTGAAGTTGGAATGGTGGCTGCCCATGCATAAAAATAACTTTTCATGTGGTGTTTTTGGTGTGTTTCAGGGGAAGGTCCACCTCGAGCTGAGACTGAGTGAAGTCATAACAGACACTGGTGTCGTCTGCCATAAGCTTGCAACACGGTAGGACTTGAAATGTAGCTGTGAAGTTATGAGAAACATATTGATTGCAAACAGTGTGTAGTGCTTCATTTAAAAAGAGTTGGGGGAACCAAAACATTTGTTTGGACATTGAATGTTCTTAATCAGAAATATCCTTATGAATTTATAGGGTGTGAGATTTTAAAAAAAATTTCCCCTTCGCCTCTCTCCACGTAATCTATGTAATTTTCTTCCTAATAGTCTTAAATGTTAATAAATCCCTTATCCAATTTAGTCATGGCATAAATCTAGAAAGACATCAAAGGGTAATATTAATGTCCTTCTAATTTGCATTAAGGACCTTACCAGCTAAGTAAATTTGTAGCAGAACTTGTGTGGTGAGAGAGTGTTACAGAGCTGACTTAAAACAAGTTTTGCCATCATTTACTAAGGCAGCCTCAGAGTCAGCCATGCAATCTCATTCAAGTTGAAACAGAGATGTCACAGGACTCCAAGGGCAGTAAAGATTTCTTTGTCCTCTGAGGAGGAGTCTGGAAGACCACTGCTCTCTGGCCACACCAAAGCCTTTCAGGTTACCTCAGAAGTAGTGGCAGAGCTGGTTGGCTTCTGTGAGGAATCTGCTATGTGTTCTCTGGCAGAAGAGCTGTCAAAATCAGAGTGGAGGCATCATACATTCCTAGCTGTTTGGCAGTCATGTCAATATGACAGATGCTCTGCTAGGAAAGTTCTGACCAGCCCAGTTTTCAGACCAGTATTTAATATCATTTTGTTGCTGCCTTTGCTAAGGCTTTGTCCTGGTAGTCTTTACATCTAGGACCTGTTAACAAATGCAGGTGACTGATAATGGTGACCTCCATTGCTGTAGGCCCGCTCTTGATGTGAGGATGTGCTGGTTTAAGTGATCCTGCCTGCCTATGCATGTCCCCTCTGGCCATGCAGGTCCTACCAGAGCTCTGCAGTAGGTACATTTGAACTCTTTCTGTGGTCTGCTGTGATGAGGCAGAGCAAATACCAGGGATAGACTGTGTAGGCTTTGAGCTCCAGTGAACTTGTTAACCAGGGCACAATGCTGCTGGAACACATTGCCATGAACAAAAATTGCGATGTCAGTATAGCTGTGCACCACCTGGAGGTCCCAGCCTTCCTCTAGCTGCTACCCAAGGACTCTCATTATGTTGTTTTCCATCGCACGATTTGAATACGGCCAAGTGATGATGGTCACACACATTCTGAGAAACCAGAGCTCAAACCTGTATCTACCAAGTCCTAGGCTGGCATCTTTTGTTGAAGTGTTGTTTGTATTGCTGTTGGTCCTAAGGCTTTGTGGAAGAGAGGGAAATAGAAGGTGGGAAAAGGCAGCTTCTTTCCTTTCTGCTGTGAGAGAGGGTGTATGTGTGTGGGACATACAGAGCAGTGGGTTTATCACTGAGCTTGGACTCTCCTCGAAGCAAGCCTGGAGGATACTGTGCTTAGACAGGGAAAATGAGCACAGTTGTCCTGATCACCACATTGAGGTTTCTTTTGCTTTGTCCTTTGTGACAGTATGTACTGCACTACTTAGACATGATACAGCCACAGAGCCCTCTTTCCATATCCTTTGAACCCTAACTGTGGGTTGAGATTCTGTGATGTCAGTGACTCTGCAAGCATAGATTAAGTAAAACCTCCTTCCACTCTCGTCTGTTTTGAATAGTTAGCTGGTAGTTCTGAAGGACCTCCAGAAGTGTTTGCCTCTCTTTGTTTTATTCTGAGACAGTACGTCATACCACAGCCAGCTGTCTTTTAAAGGTTTTGTCTTCAGTTGAGTGGGACCTGGTAACATTACAGTACCAATGGATTTTTCAGTGAACTTTCTGAAATGCTAGAAATAGGTATCTGAAAAGGTCCTCTTAGTATGTAATGCATACAGCTTCATGCTTCATGAATAGCAGTAAGGCAGTGACTACTTTAACAGTGTGATTTTCTGGCTTTCTATTCATTTGGCCAGACAGCTTTTAAATACTTATTCAAATTTTTGCTTATATATTCTTGATTTGAAGACTATTCCATTAACTTCCTACAATGCAGAGAAAAACACTTAGATTGGTTTGTGAAACATTCTGTAATCATGATTTGCTGGGTGTTGTTCACTGTATTAGCTGTAATGTGCAGAAAAATCATGAGGTTTTAACCACTGAATCATAATGAGCCCAGCTCTCTTAGAAACAAAACTCGAGAATCAGAGCTCAAGCAAGCTTTTGTCTGCTGAAGCTATCTTTTCCCATTGCCACCTTCTCTTCAGTATCTGACCTGGACACTCTGGCTTGGGTTAGTTTCCACATTTATTTGTTATTTGAGGAGTGAGAGTAGAGCTTAGCAGTTCAAATAAAAAAAGTGGGAAAGAAGAATGTTTCTAGAGTATGTAGTTCCTTTGGTGCAGGTTTTCATAGCAATGTGTCTTAGGTGTGAGAAAGAAGAAGGGAATGATGAAGGGGAATGATTACATTGGGGGGGAAAAAACCCTTCAAAATGTAGTCCAGCATTTTCTTCATGCCACATTGCTTGCTTTGGGAAGGTCTACAGCAAACTGCAGCTCCTAATGTTTTTCCACGTGGTCTGAAATCTCTTTCAGGTTTGTTCGTAGATATCTTGGTTCTAGTGTGCCAGCATGTAAGAAAATAGTGTGGTAATTAAGCAATGCTCAGCTAAATGTCTATTTAGCTGGAATTTGCCAGTGAGGAGAGAAGCAGAGGCAGGAGAGGCAGAACCTTTGTTAGAGGTAGGTCATGAGTGAAAAGCAGACTGGGTGTTTTAGGGAAGTGCAGCTTCCAATTGAATATTGTGAAAATAACTGATTTTCTGTGAACGTCTAGTGAATGTTATAGTGAGCAAATAAGACAAGGTTGTGAAAATATGTGCAAGCATCTGGAATCACTTCATCATAAAAACTGACTTGTTCTGGTGAATCTAATGCTTGTCTTGTGAACTTCCTTGACTTTGATTTAAAAAAATATATATTCAGGTTTTTTTTAAATGAAGCATTTAGTTACAAAGATAAACAATACCCTGCAAATGACATCATAGATATAAGTGGTTGAACAGTTCAGGTTTGCAGGGAGAACAAAAGCTGCACCCAGTGGGCAGCTGTTTAAAAATACCTTAGACACTTGCTTTTTTAAGCCCCAGAATAGTGCTTGTTTTCAACGACCACGTAAGTAGGCTAAATGAAGACTTGGCCTGATTAGGAAACTTTTTTACCTCTCCAGAAAATATGATCTTACCCATAGGTCTTTATCAGTGTGCCCTCTGAGCCTGTTCACATTGCTGCCACCTCTGCATTCCAGAAAGCCTGGAAAGCAGCTGGGGCTGAGCCAGCCTGCAGTCTCGTGGAGCATGCTGTGAACAATCAGCTGGATGAATGGATGGAAAAATTCATCTGAATGGAAGGGCAAATTAAAATATTTAAGTGCTGAGCCCTTGAACATTAAGTAGTAGATTATTTAAAAATGCAAAAGGCAAGTGTGCTTCTTTAGCCCCTGCAGAGGAAGCAAAAAACTCAGTTCAGAAACTGTTACCTAATAGCTTCTCCTTAGGAAGCATTCAATACTTTCATTCAGTCTTAAACCACTAAGCTGTTGTGCTTCATCAGAGGGCCTAGTCTCTGCCAGCTGCTACAGCACAATCTCCTGGACTGAATCCCTACAAAAAGATATAAAAAGGAGAAGCATTAGTGGATTTAAAAGTTACGTTGACAGTACAGATGTAGGCACCACACTCACACTGCTTGTGTCCCCTGGCAGCTTCTTCTGTCATACTGTTGTAAGAACCACAACTCTCACTTTGGATGCTCCTTCTGGGAACAGTTTGCTACTTGTGGGCTCCCTCTATGGGACCTGATGCAAAACCTAATGGTCCTTGTGACTGGGCCCCGTAAATCTCTCATATCTCAGTTACAGGACTTGGGATGCAGGCTCTTGATGTGTGTGTTCACACCATACAGAGAGAGCAGACCTACAGCCTGCTGACCACAGACACTTGCCCGAGTCTGTCAGATATAAAACCAACATGAATGGCCTTTGTGGTCTGGTACCTTCCTGTAGCTGCATTTGTACTAAATACTTTTGTGCCATGTAGTAAGTCACCTTGAGTGCTGGGAAAAAGAAGGTCTTACTAAGCAGGTCTGGCTTCTCCCCTTTCTGTCTTTCACTCACAAAAGATCTTGCACTGTGTTCCTCCACACTTTTTACGGCCACAGCCTTTCTGGCCCTCTGCACAGTCAGCTGCTGCTTGTTGTGACTATCAACATCTGCCCTCACCTTCCACTGGCTGTGAGGGCCATCTTCTGTTTGTCACCTGCCAGAAATCTCTCTGTAATTTTATGAACATTTTTAAGATAGGCCATGGAAAGAAATGGTCAAGACTTTCCCATGCTTCTGGCTGCTTGTGTCCATACACACCCCTTTGTGCTGACACACAGCTTCTGGCAGCTGCTTGAGCAATGTTTTTTTTCCCCTCATGCTTTTTAAGCTGAAACAGGTTTTAATCCTGTGTATCCTAGAAACTGCACTTTCCTTTTTCTGTAATGCAGAGGAAAGAAAATGACCAGGGAAAGATTCTCTTTCTGCAGCCATGCTGGGTGGAAGTGTTTGAACTAAGTCATGAACAGTGTGCGTCTAGCCATATTACATGAATAAATCTGAAAATCAATGGTATGTACTTCTCCCTAAATTTTTTTAATGAGCCACCACTTCCCATATACAGAAACTTTTCCTGCTTTACAACTGAAGTGCTCAGAAAGGACCCCTAGACTTTTTGTAAACTTTTCCCCACCATTGCTAGAGCAGTTTTTGAGCAACATATTTGTATTTAGCACAGAAAGGTGGATCCCCAGAGGCTTTAAGGCCTCTAGGCTGTCCGGACAACTTTGTCTCATCTGTCAGAGCCACACAGGCAAGGAACAGCAGATGCATGCATTTGTATTTATTTAATAAAGACGAGGGCTCCTGTAGATAGCTTTGTAGCATTCTGTAGGCTTTGCTGTGGTTAAGCTACTAGAGGCAACATTTAGAAGCAGTGTTCTGTATTTAGCAAGATGACATCTTGCAGCATGCCTGAAGGAACAGGCCACTGAACTCCTGTTGAAAGTCAGAGTGAGCTGGGAGCCTGGCTCCCTGATCATCCTTTGAGAATTCCAGCATGTGTATGTAATTAGTCACATTTAAATGTCTGTATTTATTCAGTGTCCCCAGCTGCTCCTTCAAGTGTTGTCTTATGTCTTGTCTCTTAGTTTTAAAAAAGCTTGGAAACATCTGCTTTGGAGAGCTCACCCCTCCTCCCTCCTGCTTCTTTTATTCTCTCACCGAGTAAATCTATAGAGTTAAAACAAAAATGTATGTGCTTCAGAGGCCACTGCTTCCTTTCATATGTAGTAACAGAGTTTTCTAGTAAACAATTGCTAAGTCTACAAATACATTATCAATGCTGAAATTTTATTTGGTAAATGAAGCTTTTGTAGCTCTGGTATGGAAGACGTGGCTGCTCTGCATTAATTTACGAATTAAATGCTGTGCAACTCTCTTGAGGGCTCTACAAGATGTATTCCAACCATGTGGAACAAAGTTGAATGGGCAGTTTACAAGAGCAAGCAGGAAAGGAGACAATAAGTAGGTATGACATCCCTAAGATAAGTGCTTCAGGGATTATTAAAAGAACAGTGACTGATCTATGGGCTTCAAAAGCCTTCTGAAGAGGAAGAGGGAGGTAAGGAAGAAGGTTCCATTTGTCAGGTGTGGTTAAAGCAGAAGGTCTCTGTCTAGGGGTGGGGGTCCTGGGACTTGGTGATGGTTCCCCAGCCTTCCCTGCCATGTGAATAGAGCACAGAGCATGCAGTGAGCAGCATCTGACCTTCCTCTCTGATTGCTCAGATTATAGATCTGAATTTCCTTGTCCATGAGCATTGCTGCTCACTGGTTGACAACTGCTGCCCTAAATCACATTGACTTTATGTAACTGTTTAAAAATCTCTTATGCAATATGGTGTTTCTGAGGTTAAGGTAAATGATTCTTCATTTTGAAAATTTCAGAGGCTGAGCCCTTCCGTTTTGTTGGTCACAATTCACGAAGGGCGAAGTTACACGTATCAAGTCTGGTTGGACGGGCTGAGATAATGGCCAGTCCTGCTTTTGGATCAGCAGTCTGGATCCTAATGTAAAGCATAAGAGGAAAACATGATCCCATCTAGTCTGGTGCAGGTTTGCTGTTCTCTCCTGTGATTGCATTTGGAGACACCTTGAAAAACTGCAGGAATGTAGCTAGTCCTTCAGTCATGGAACATGCTTAAATGCATTTGTGTAAAATTAAAACATACAGGCATCATCTTTGAGTCATCTGAGAATTTCAGTTTACTAATTAGCTCGTTTCCTGCTTTTCTCATTTACGTTGGAGCTAGTTTATTTTCTAGTACATAGCTATCTTAATCAAATACCAGGAATTGGTAAAGAATTTTTCTGAAGGGTTGGATTAAAGAGAAAGCTTGGAAATGCATGGCTGTATTTACCTACTGATGCTGAAGACCAAATTTTGTTGGCTTTCTGTTGTGGCCCTCTGTCTGATGCTGTTAAGAGCAGAAAAGCAGGAGTGCAGGCAGAGTGACCAGTGAGGTTTTAGATAATACTTTTCTCTGCTGTTTTTTTTGAAGGGGTTTGTTTGTTTGTTTTTTCTGAATTCAGTTTTAATGGAGAAAGCACTTGGACTCATGAGCTTGATGACATATTCTTTAACGGGTGGTGGTGAAGTGTAGTTACTTGTCAGTGGTGTAGAGCAGGGTTTGCTCCTCTCTTTTGAGTGTGGTGTGCCATATACAGTATTTTCCTTTTCCAAAATGGAGTTTGTGTTCCACGAAAGCGTCAGCAGGAACCAGGGGGCGTTTCTTCATGGAGGTAATGTTTTGTTGCTTTATGAGGCAGTAGTGCTCAGTCTCAGGCTCTTGATGGTATGTTGGTGTGGTGCAGGGCTGCAGCTCCTATTGACTGTGGAGATAGCCTGAGGCCAGAGCTGGCAGTGGCTGCTTTTCCTGTGATGTTACAGCTCTCGGTGCTCTTTGCCTACTTCCAGAATGGGTCCATGAGCCACCCAGCCCTCTTGGGTTTGCTGCTTCCAGTTTAGAGAACATACATTTGTGTTGCTTTTGAGGAGTTTCTACTCCACCGCAGAGACATACAGCCAGCTTTGAACTCACTTCAGGGTCAAATGAAGCTTATTTTCCTGCCTAAAATATGACCTGCATCAATTAGGGGGGAAAAAGGTATTGCTAACTACAAGAAGGCCAGTTTAATGTATGCATCAATCAAATGAACTCACAGTATTTTGAAAAATTTCAGCTTCTGTTTGCTTCTGGGAGGGAATGCTAATGAAAGCATAAAGTGGTTTCATGGCTTCATTTTGAATAAACTCATGCATCCATTAAATGTGTTACAATCTCCTTTCTCTAGAGAGCAAGTCCTGTATCAAGCTGTGCCTTTTCCTGCAGGATTGCATCTTGATCATGCTTTTAATCTTGTGTGGGTTTCATAACAAACTGCTGGGGGGAAAGTGCTCAGAGGTTAAATCACATAGTATCTGGTACTTTTATCATGAAGTGCTGCAGTGCTGTGGGTTTTGAGAGTACGAAGGGGAAGAGAGAACAGATATGTATCTTTATACGGCTTTAATATGGTGCATCAATTTTTTTCTTCTTTTCTCCCAGCTCTCATAACATTGAGTTTACACTGCCTCTGCTGTGCTTCTCCATCCCCACCATAACCTCTATGTTGACTATTTTGTAGCCTAAATCAAGTTTCAACTGTTCACTCTCCATTAAACCTCTGATATATAGAAATACTATCTTCTGCTACTGCTGTTTCCCAATAAATGAAGTTTGTTTCATGCTTCTTTGTTTTTGTATTCAGTGTTTCTTCAGTGCTTCTCCCCTGTTAATGAAATTCTTTGTTTATGCAAATCACATAAAAGTATCATTTTATCTGTAATCCCAATCAACAGCAACTTCAATTAGACCTTCCTCCAGCAGAACATGTCTTAAAGTGCTCACCATTTTGAGACTGAATAGTCACCACATGACTCTCTGGAAGAGGTATAAAACTCAGTTAGTAATTAAAGACTCAGATGTAAGTTTTAAGTCATTCTGTTTCAGCAGTAACTGCTGCTGTGTAAATAACGTGACAGTACTTCCTCTTTTACACAGAATAGACATAGACTGGGGTTATAAATGGAGGCAAATTATTCAAGCATAAATCCTTATGGTAATTGATTTAGTTTGTAAATGTGCTTGAGATCACAGTGTTTGGGTGCTTTGGGGGCATTAGAGAGCGCATTCCTGTAGTATCCATGTTTGTAAAAGGTGCATGGATTTTGAGAACTGTGAATTGTTAGCACCTTCAATAGGCTATCAGTGCCCCAAATGTCTACAGTTTTTACTTCACTGATGTCCTTTAAGGATGAGTTCAGGAGCAGTTCAGTTACATTTGAGGTAGGGCCCTGGGAAAAACCAGCTACTTGTCTTGCAACGCAACCTGTATCGAAAGGTTCTTTGGGGTACGTGGTGTTTAGCATAATGCAAGGGTGAACTTGTACCCTGTTTCATTCTGAATAACTTTTGGGATTTCTACAGCTTCTGTGGCAGGCACCATCCAAAACCAATGCTGGAGAAGTTTCTAAAGGAGCAATGTGATGGGGCACAAATTGCAAATCACACTTGCCTCTGCAAGTTTATCTGTTGCTCCAAGAGCAACACTTGCCAATATGATATTTAGGTAGCAGAGTGGAACTAGGGATGGACATCAAGGTGGGATAGAAATAGGGGAAGCTGAAGGGTAAAGAGGAAGTTGCAGGGCCCGAAGTGTTGAGGTTGGGTGATTTCTTTTTTTGTTGGGTTTTTTTTGTGTGGTTTTTTGTTGCTTGGTTGGGGTTTTTTTGGTTGGCTTTTTTTTTTTTTCAGTTATAAGGAGAGTAGAGACATGGTACACAATCCTTAGGAGACACTTGTCATTAACTTCTTTGTTCACAGAAGAACTTGTTGAGAGGAAGTTATTGCAAGAAGTCTTACACTGGATGTGGCAATAATGAGAAAGTATCTCTTGCCCTACTCCATCTGGATGAGCTAGTTAATCACATTCATGCTTCTGGGTACCTTATTATACTGAGAATGCAACAAATTATGTGCTATGACTGAGTCCACAGTGCACACCTGGTATCTACTGTATGTCCCCCTACTTGTCTGTCTTGGTGTAAACCTTTGACTTTGATGCCATTTTCTGGAAATTTCAGTAAGAGTTGAAAAGAGTGGAAAAATTCATCTATGTTGCCAATTATATATCTGTAACATAAAAAGCACTTGTGAGTCAGATTAAAAGTCTTTCAGTACACATTTTTAATTTAATAGCACTTTGAGACCTGTCATTTTCACTGTCCCACTCCTTTCTGCCCGACAAGGTAGGTTGCTGGTTTCTGTGATTTTGTTGTCGTAAATACTAAGGGAAAAGGGAAGTATTCTGAAACTGCAGTAAGCACAGAAATTGTCAAGGAGGCTGTGCTTTTGGAGGCAGTAGTGTCTGCAATTCATTTTAGCTTATTTTACGGTCGACTTGCTTCCAAGCTGATGGTTTTTGCAATAATTTCACACAAGCTTCAAACAGAGGCAGTAGTTCAGCTAGACTGTATACAGCTGCAGATGTACTCACTGCATGTGGTTTACCCTTTTAGTTGTTTGACAGTCACCGCTGTATTGTCCAGTTTTATGCCCCACCACCCCAAACATCGTGTTTGCAAAAGGGGGCACAGTGTGACAGCTGACTCTCACTATTTGTGATGTTCAGTCAAAAGCTGCTGAGAACTGCTGTGTGCAGCCCTTTCCTCCCTAGGGACATCCAGGGGTGCTGTCTTTACTGCATAGCCATTGAGTTTAATAAAATTAGTAGAACTGGAGTATCTTTTGAAATCTCTACCACTTATTCAAATTCTGTGGAAAATGCTAACTGATTAAAAAAAAAATCATCAGCAAGAGATTGACAAATCAAGACAGATAGCATTTTCTCTTAAGCCTCTGTCTTTAGGAGACTGGGCTAAAAAGGTTGCTGTTAAACTCCAATAAAAAGCTGCATAAAAACTGCTGTTTATGGAAGAGCTGCAGGAAGAAGAGCTGGTAAATATGTCTTACAGTGAGTGACTGTTTGATTTATGCAAGAAAAGCTTTGATGACACCAAGTTGGGGGGGAGTGTTGATCTGCTGGAGGGTAGGAGGGCTCTGCAGTGGGACCTGGACAGGCTGGATCGATGGGCTGAATCCAACTATATAGGTCACACCTTGAGTACTGTGTTCAGTTCTGTACTCCTGAGTTTAGGAAGGACCTTGAGGTGCTGGAGTGTGTCCAGAGAAGGGCAGCAGAGCTGGTGAAGGGGCTGGAGTGCATGTCCTGTGAGGAGGAGCTGAGGGGGCTGGAGTTGTTCAGCCTGGAGAAGAGGAGGCTCAGGGGCGACCTTATTGCTCTCTACAACCACCTGGAAGGAGGCTGTAGCCAGGTGGGTGTCGGCCTCTTCTCCCGGGCAACCAGCGACAGGACAACAGGACATAACCTTAAACTGTGCCAGGGGAGGATTAGGCTGGACATTAGGAAGAAGTTCTTCAAGAAAGAGTGACTGGGCATTGGAATGGGCTGCCCAGGGAGATGGCAGAGTCACTGTCCCTGGAAGTGTTTAAGGAAAGACTGGATGTGGCACTGAGTGCCATGGTCTAGTTGACAAGGTGGAGTTAGGTCATAAGTTGGACTTGATGATCTCGGAGGTCTTTTCCAACCTAGCTGGTTCTGTGAAATCTCAGTATGCACAATATTTAGAAGAGAATCCTTCTGAATTTATGGTTACTTATTCTTACCGTAAGTGATAACCAATGTTTGGAAGCTCAAGGCTAGTGGGAAACAAGGAGTAAAACCATCGGGGATGGGGGATTTGTTTGTTTGTTTTTGTCGTGATCATTAATCGGCAAACAATTCCATGTAGAACATCGCAAGGATACTTTAAGAGTTGTGATTCCTTTGAGTTAAGCCTCGATTGCTTTTAAGAAATGTGCTCTCAAAATGAGGTAGGCATCATGAACTTGTTGCACAACTGTACTAAGTGAGAGCTTTCACCACTGTCTTGAAAGAGGCCAGACTACATGATCCCAAAGATCCCTTTTGGTCCCAGACTATGAGGATAGATGTAACACGAGTATGAACTGTTTATGCAGTAACTGGAATTGAAAAGCTGATGTGGGCTACTAATTACAGCTGGTTATACTGGTCGTGCCTATCTGGCTATGTCCTAATTTGCATCTTGTTCTTCCATAAGATCATCTGAAGTGACAAGCCACTAAAAATTTTAATAAAGAACACTTTACACTGCTTTTCATCTCTAGAGAATTAGTGCTGTATAAGCAATGGTATAACCACCACTTGGTGAAGCAGATTCTTCTTCGGATGGGATATCATAGGTTTTAGCTAAACCTGTGGCAAGACTGACCTTTCAGAGTAGAAGGTAAAAGAGACAGTGTGTCAGGGGAAATTGTTTACAATTTGTGTAATGCTTTGCTCTTGGTAGGGGCTACCAGGTTTACCATTCAGATTTGCTTTCATTGTGCTGGTAGTCGTAACTGGTGCTTTTTCCTATCAAACAGGTTAAAAGGATTTTGTCTTCCATTAGAGGTCTGTGGCTTCCTCTCCAGGCACCTTCTGGGTTTTGCTCTGTGATGACTCAGTAGCAGGCAGTCCCTACTGCTGAGTTGTAGATATTTTCCTAATGTCTTAAAAATTGTGGAGAGTCTTAAGAGTCTGGTGCTTTACAGTTGTAGCAGAGGATGATGCTTTATTAAGGAAGTTTCACTGCTAATGGAAGATTTTGTCTGCAGGACCTACTTTCTTTGGTGTTGCCACAGAGAAGCCACAAAACATGCTTTGTGGAATTTCTGTATTACGTTCACAGTGTGAATAGCACAGAACACCATTGCACGTCTCCTTGTAGGACCAGAGGAATGATTCAAATTAGGCAAGTCACCATCCTGTGACACCTGTTTTTGAAATAAATGGTTTATGAATGCTGTTTGATCTCTCGTTTTGCCAAGTCAGGGACATTGATAAGAGCTTTTCAGTTCATTTCATAGGAAAGTGTATTACAAAATGTGCCTTTTGATGCCTGTGATGATTGTGCTTCTTCAATAGGGCTTTGAGCAACTTGGTCTAGTGGAAGGTGTCCTTGCCCATTGCAGGGGAGTTGGAACTTTATGATCTTTGAGGTCCCTTCCAACCCAAACTATTCTATGAATAGCTCTATCTGCATCAGTGTAAAATATTTAGGTAAATGAAACTCAACAAGCTTGATCTATATGTTGCTATTTGGTTTACTAAAGAAGACTCTGTTCTGCTTCCTGCCTTTCACAGACTTGGTGTATCTGATTTAAATTGAATGTTTCTGGTTTGGGTTGGGTTTCTTTTTTTTAAATAAAGGGCAGTTTTTGAGGATATAATGCCATGATTTCAGTGTTAAATAGTGTGTGCTTTTTATTTTTTGCCTTCTGTGTTTGATTACTTCATTGTCCGTAATTGCAATGACATATATTAACATCTTTTTAGATATGTAAATCCTGACAGAATCAAGTTATTAATATTATTCTGTGAATTCTAGTTGGAGAGCATTTTTATGTTCACTGTGACACAATTTGTATAACCTTAGCCCAGTTCTCTTATCAAAACAAATTCAGTGTATCAGCATTAGTTTGGAACTTAGTTGGCAACATCACTGTCATCAGGCCTCAGCAGGGCCGATGAATCAACTTAATTTGAATTACTTAATGAAGGTATTGCAAAGTGTAGCAAAGTTCGCTGCCCTTTAATAATAACTATTGTTAATCAAGATCCCAGATTGTCTGATTATTCACATAAATGTAATCAAGAGTTGTTCTGAGTTGTTTCAAGTTGAGGTTTTTTTAAGCATTAAAGGTTCCTCCTACCTCAGGTGTGCCAAGGCATTCTCATTACAGAAGATTGTAGCCTTTGTGAAGTGTTTGAAGGTACCTTTGATTGCTTTCTAGTTCCACAAATAATTACTTCTTTTCTTTATAAATTACCACCTATTTTTGTTTTGCTTTCATTTAGAAAGGTGTATTTGTTACTACATCTAATTAAATATATGATGTGAAAATCTACGTGGAAGAGTATTCAAGAGTTTATTTAGGAGAGAAGTCATTATACTTGGATTGGGTAGGCACAAGAAGAAGCTGGCTGGGTTTACATTCTTTTGGTGCTATGGCTTTCATTAAACCATCTCATTCCCTTGTCTTCTCTTCCTGTGTGCATCCCCCATCACCCAAAAGATGCATCTCAGCTGATGCATTCTCTTGGCCTAGAAGTTCTGGGTTGTTGGGCCCTGTGGTTCAAATGTGTCATGGCATGTGATTTAGATGCTCTTTTCCAATTTGCTATACTTCATGTTCTCCCAGTTGTTCCAGGTGTCTGTGAGTTCAGGTCACTTACCAGCATGTCTAAATTTTCATTTAAAATATTACTGTCTATGGCCAACCTGGGATATCTGTTTGACTTGACCATACTCGGCTCTTGGGAGGAAACTCTTGCTCACCAGCTAGGTAGGAAAGCCGTAGGATGAGCTGCTTCTGTTTAGCTCTTTTTTTTTCTTAGAGTTGAATACCCCCGCTCTCACACACCCACACCTACCCACTCTCCACCAGGTGCCTTATTTCATTCTCTCTGTCATAACTTCTTTAAAGCTTCTGCTTTGAACCTTTTCCTTATCTTTTTACTTCATAATCAGATTCCTGCCAGTAGGCTCAAAAGCTTTTGGGTGGTTTCTTGGTAACTTCTGCTCTGCCGTGTGTCACACTCTGTCTTAGAGATGAACGTCAGTCATTCCAATAGCTTCTTCCTTTTGTCTTCCTTCTTGTCATGTGAGTGTCAAACATTTAACAGCTGTAGACGCTTCTACACTTCTGGCCTCCACTGGCTGGTGGAGGGGAAAAGTTCCTGCTGTTCCTGCAGCTTGTTTTGTTTGCTTATGTGCTCATGCATGTACACAGTGACAGGAGGGACTGTGCTGTGTGCCTGCAGCTTCTTCCTGGGAGCAGGTTAAACTTGGCCAGGTTGCAAGTCAGATCTCACTGTAGTTTTCTTCCCATAAAACCTGTATATCCCATACAGAATACTGAGACCAATGTACCTTTCCAAGCAAATAAAAATTACATGGGAGATTTTTGTGTCACAGTCTGGCTTCATTATTTAGCCATAACAACCTTTCTGCCTCTTAACTCCCATGGAGCCTTTTGGTCTTCTTTCTTTTCTTATCAGCCTGTACAGACAGGGTCTCACTGCTTCCATTTAGGATTGCCACAGGCCACAGTCGGCTCAGCTAAAGTTGCTGGCTAGGCTCTAATCATTTGCCGTGTATTGTAATTTTTGCTGTTTTGTACTTCACTCCTCTTGCATTTCCCACCATGCTGCTTTAACATGAGTGCTTTTGCAACTGCCTTGACATGTTGACCCATTCCTTGGCTTCCTGCCGTACTGCATGAAATTCAAATTTCTTCACTTGCCCTTGTAAGAATTAATATAGTACCTTCATTAAGCACATTTATCCTTTCCTGATTGTACCTCTTCTTTTGTTTTGCTCTTCCCTTATAATTTTTATATCCTACTTGCTTTGCTTTAACTTGTATTTGAGTCTTTTGTCTTCTCTGAATATTAGCGTGTACTAGAAATAACTTCTCCTTGCTTAGCCTTTCTCTTTTCTCTCCTGTTGTTAAGCTCTTGTTCCCTGTTAATAGCTGGGGTTGCCAGTCTGAGACCAAGGCAGAAGGAAATGATGATGTCAGTGCCAGGAATAGTCACTAAATCAGTGTAGTTCAAAATTTCAGTGAGCTTGTGTCTCTGCTTAAAGCCTCAGGGCACTGTCATAAAGGATAATTTAACCGTTTTTTAATATTGACATATCTGAAGAGTTTTCAAAAGAGGCTTTTAGGAAGCTTGCGTCTCTCCTGTAATTGGCTCATAAACTGGCCTAACTATTAATGGATTAACTCCTTGTCCTGTGAGAACAAGGATGGCTGACACACACTTTTTAGTCTGCTCTCTTTAGTACAGAGTACAGATGGTGCTCTGTACATGTGTGCTTTTAAAGGTCTTTCTAGAGCGGATATTGGGAAGCAAATGGGGTGTTTGGAGGACAGCTATGTGTGTTTGGGGCTATGGAGGACAGCTCCCATATTAATAGCAGAAAAAAAGTCTGGTTTTAAACTTCTAAGGAATGTGTAGATTTTTAATGACATGAGAAGTTTGCAGTTTATTTGAAGTGATACTGATTTTAGGGATGCATATGTGTTGACAGTATATTTATTCCTTATATTTAATGTAGTAGGGGTTTTTGCATTGGATGTAGTTTTACTGTACTATATGTAATAGGATTTGGGTTAGAATGGGGAAATAGGGGCTGTGCTCATTAGCTTTCCCTTGCTTTATATATGTTATTTGTTGGCTTTGTATGAATATTTGTCCCTGTTTCACTATAAACTGTCTTCAGTAAAATACCTGGGAAAGAAATTTTTGCTGAACCCAGACACTAGTAATCAATTCCTCTTCCTTTGCTCTCTCAGAAGGAAATCACCATTGACAGCCTTGTGTTAACAAGAATCGTGTGTGTGTGACAGAAATTTTGCGCATACAGAGCTTTCCACTTAAGACCAAAAGCTAATCTGCATGGTGCATGAGGCTGCAAAAACTGTTGTAGGTCATCTGAACTGGAAATGGGGAAGAAAAGGTAGTGCTTACATGGGGTTCCAGCTGTAATCTCAGTTTCAAGGTTTCTGTTGTGCTTTTGCCATAGAGGCTTCGAGGGGGTATTCTAAAGGGGGGGAAAAAAGCCGGAATAGTTGCCTGCACAGCCTATTCCTCTGATGTCCTTAAGGCCTATCAAGATGGGAGTAGTTTTGAGTGTATAATGTATTTTGTATATAAATGTTTCAGAGTCAGTGCCTCAAATGCTGTCCAGTCTTTATTCTAAGGGAATACACATTGAGTAAATTGCTGGTCCAGGTGAAGTGCCATTAGTGTCAATGTGGCAGGATTTCATTTAGTGCCACAGACTTTTATGGCAGAATGAGTTGCCACATGAAGGGGGGAAAAGTAGCTCCAGTTAACTGTTAATTCTCTTGAATGTTAAGGAGATGGCACGTGTTTATTTTTTGCTTGTAAGCCAGAACTTGTTTGTTTGCCAAAATAAGCTCAGAAGGAGGGAGGGTATTATCCAGAGAAAGTAGGGTACTGCTGGAGTTCCTCAAGGAGAGTGGTTTTCTTGGAGGGGCAGTAAGAGTGGTGGGATGATAGACTGGAGAGCAGCAGTGTGGATGAGGATTGGGTAAAGACTCTGGTTTCAGGTTTCCTGGAGAGATGAAGTAATGTAATGAGAAAATGTCTTGGAAAATGATGATGATAAAGCAAGTATTGATGCATTTTGTTCAGTATGGCTATATCCACTTGGACATTGTTCCATCCTTTCCTTTTGCTGGTTCATTCTACCATGGTGGCGTGGTCAGTGGTCACCAGACACTACACAATGCTGTAGCGTTTTGGGTCTGTGCAGGACGTAACTTGAAGATGAACCAGAGCAGGCAATTCCCAGGTTGTGAGAACTGCTATCAGAGGAAACTGGTCTGTTCCCAGTACAAAACAACATTCAGGTGAGAAGAATAGTAGGAAATCGTGTTTTGGTACAAATAGATCACTTCTGAAAGTCAAGGAATAGGCACTTTTGAAATCTTCTTCTACTGGAGTTCACTTACTGGGAGTAGGCATGATCCTTCGGCTTCAGATGATCATCCAGAGGACAAGGATTTGATTCAATATGTGGATTTAGTATTCTTAGGCTCTTTATTCCCTGGGGACAGGGGCAAGTTAAAGTCAGAGTGTACACTGGTAAGGAAATTTTGAGGAGGTTGGGACATAATAATTGTAGTATTTTTGATGATGGAGGCAGAGTGGAATATAAAACCAGGATTGAGTAAATGGTAAAAATTTTTGCCTTATTCCAGAAGAAACTGGCCACTTGGTTAGCCTCTTGACAAAAATGGGTTGTGTGTTTGTTAAGTCCTCAGTGGAGATCCAGTAGATTACTTTGTGGAAGTGAAGGAGAAGTGCAACGCTTGTCTGAAGGTGCACAAACAGCAGTTCAGATGTAGCATTTGGTCACACTCAGCCCAGGATGCTAACTCTGAGTCTGTCTAGGAGATGAAGAATTGTGAGAGTGGTCATACAGTGACACACTCTCCTGGCCTCTGAAAATATATGATTCAGGAAATTTTCTGAGCTAGACATAGCACCTTTCTGCTTATTAGTGGTAAATGCAGTTACATTCAGACAAAATCCCTCTGAATATAACTGGTTTATTAAGGCTGTGATAAAGGGAATAAGAAGGAGGCCTGGTAGTAATTCCTGCTTGCAGTGGAAGGCATAAGTCAGTTCACTGGTCTGAGAGCAGCTTCTATGTGCCCACACAGATGTGAGGTTGGCCGAGGTGTACAGGAAAGTCTATCATGCAGCATTACATCAGAGTTCCTCTTAAACCACTGGGAATGAGTAAGGAGCTCAGCTCGTGGTGTGAAGCTGCACCAAAAGAAAAGAACATTCAGGAATGAACTGAACATTGCAAGGAAAGGACACCACCTCTTTGCTGCCAGACTAGGCAGAAAGACTGGACTGCTCTATTATGAAGTTAAAGATTAATAGCCTTATTTTATGTGCCATGAGAAGCCCAGTCACAAGGAGAGACTATTTAGAGATGTTTTGTTATCCCTGGAAGACAAAGTACTCAGGATAGTACATGTAATACAAGATGACTCTAGTCAGTAGAAGATAAAAGTTGGGAAGGAGAAAAAAAAAAAAAGAGAGGTCTAGAGAAACTTAAGAAGCTAAGTCATATACCCAGCTCTGGGAAATGTACTTTACCAAACAAGTACTTAGCATAAGCCAAAGATGCATTGTTTTGATGACAGTTCTGACAAATCTACCACAAGTTTGCTTTTAAGTTAGTACTTGTCTGGTCAGGCTTACCTCACAAAGTACTGAGTGTTCAAGTAATCATTAGATCACTAGAGCAAGCAAGGAGGAAGTCTGTTGTCTTTAAAATGATGCAGAGCAGAACCTGAGTATGGCCAAAAAAATGTGCATATGAGATGGAACAAAGTCTCAAGATGTAGAAATGAAAGAGAGATAGAACAAGGAGAGGCTGGAAACAGAAGAACGGTCAGATAGATGAGTAAAATTGCTAAGTATCTATATTGAGCCCAGAAACCAAGCAATTAACATACATGGTACAGGTATAGAAAGCAACTGTACAGAAAAAATTGATGTATTTGTTTTCTCTTGAGGAATCACAGTGAGTAAACAGTCTGATTTGAGAAAAGAGAGTGGGCATGGTGTGTTGGTCCCTACCCTAGGCTAAAAGTGGGGAAACAGCTGAGCCTGACTTGGTAGCCTAGAGGCGATTTATTCTGGAAAAAGAGTAAATACCCATACGAGTTTTAAGAACAGCTATGTCCCTTCTGGTTTCTTTTCTTTGTCTGTTTTTGCTTTGATTGTCCATTCTGACACACAAGGAGGCTGATGACACATGTGCATCTTGAATTAATCACAAAGCCTGTAATTTTTAAACAATTTTTGTAGTTCTAGGGAAGGAGCATGGAATGCCTGTGGGCTTGGATCATTCTGATGTTGCTCACCTGTGTTAAGCCTGGTTTTGAGTATGTTTGTGTAGGGGCTGTGTCAGAGATTACAGCCCACAGTGCTTAGTTGGCAACCCAGAGGCAGAGGAAATGCCTGTGCTGTCAGATATGAGCTACTTAGTCTTTGTTGAAAAATCTTTCCTTTTTTTCCAAGACCTTCTGCTCCTGCCACCCTCTCAGCTTCTGTAGGCACAAGGGCATGCTTATGGTGTGTTTAGGTTTTTGAGGTTTTCTCTTACCCACTGGGAATTTTCCATAGCTTATTTACTCTTCTGAAGGTTTGGTCATGAACCACATTGAAAACTGAACTGCCTTGTTTCTTGAAACCTATTAATTTTATAAACCACAAGCAAAATATAGTGAGGCAGCTGCATTGAGAGTTTTCTCATGTGACCCAGCTCTAACCTTAGCTCTGCCCAGCCAGGCAAGCTGTGAGGGGTGGCTCACCCTGCCCCAGCTGGGCTCCAGACAGCTAATGGTGAGAAATTACCAGTTGGGTAGAAAAGATTCTGGCAGCCAGCAGACATTTTTTTTTTTTCCTCTAGGGTCTGATGAATTGATTTGTAATTCTTGAATAATCTTGATTGTCTAGGCTTTTAATTCATTATTCTACTACATGTAAGTTAAGTTAATTCTGCAGATGACTAGAGCAAGAGCGTTTTATTTTTACTGGCTTTGTTCACTGCTTCCCAATATGCCCCCCTTTCCTTTATTACACTTTTTTTTTTCTTTTTCATCTAATCCAGATATGAACTGTCAGTCTAAATAACGTGATGGCCATGTGCAGACTTGGGATTCCATTTTGTTGTCTCTGAGTAGCTGACATTTTTTTCTAGCTCTTTTCCTGCTTGCCAAGTAAAGCTAGTGTTTTAGTACCAGGCTGGGAGAGGAGGAGCGTTAATTGACTTAGCAACTTTCCCAGGACTGAAGAAAATGGCTGTAACAAAAGCAGCCCTAGCAATACAGTATCCTGTAGCTGAGGAGGGTGTTCTAATGTGAGTCAACAAGACCTGTGCATTGTTGAATTTTATTGTTTCTCCTCATAATGCTTTGTAAGAGACAAGAATCAGAATAAGCGTTTCTCCAAATACAGCCTTCCTTCCTCAAAATCCTAAGTCTTCAGTCTTTTGCCTGATTTCTTCAACTTTCTTAAACAATAACTGCTTTTAAATTACCTGAAAGGCTTGTGATACAGTCTGTTGGTGTCTGTTTCCTGTTTTTCCACATTTTGTTTCTTTCAAGGTTGTTTTTGCTTTTCTTATTCTGGCTGCAGACAAAGAAGCATCTTACTGTTAAGTCATCATGACTGCACAAGAACATCTGTGTATTTTGTTTTATTCCTTTTCTTTTTTTCCTTTTGTTTTTGCTTTTTCCCCAGAGAGCAGAACAACTACCCTACTGTGTAAAATGCCCCTCTAGTCTAGCCTAGTACTGTTTCTGATATTCGCTAGTGAGTGATATTCAAGTGGTATGATTGCTCCAGTGTTGCACCTTCCTGATCACCAATTTGGGATTTTCTGAGCTGAAGGAGGCTTCTGAACCATTAAGCTTTAATAGCTGCCTACAAACCTACACTCCATGAGTTCTTGTAGTGCTGGTTTTAATCCACATACTCTTTCAGCCTCCACGACACCCCATGGCAATAAGTTTTGCAATTTCATTGTGTAGAAAAGGTACTTCCTTTTGTTTATTTTTAAACCTTCTGTCTGGTAATTTCATTGTGTGCCCCATAATTCTTACTTTGTGAGGAAATGTTCTTCACACCATTCATGATTTTGTAAGCTGTTTGTGGATGGATAACTTCTGTTTTCTGAGCTGGAGAGTACAGACCTGGGAGAGCTATGAGTGATTAAAAGCCATCTGTTGTTCTTTTCCATGTGTTCTGGAGAGCACACACAATTCAAATCGTAGGCGCCCAGTGAGGTACCTTGCTGTGTTCTCTCCAACCAGCTGGTGATACTGCTTGCCTTTTTAACCATTGCTGATGATTGGTGTGATAACAGAGGGCTATCCACAAGAAAAACCTTAAATTCTTCTATGTGGCAATATGGGAATAGATCCTGTCATTGTATATGTGTACAGTTACGGTTTGCATATTTTTTGTTTGGGTGAGTTCACACTTTTCATCATTCAAATTAATCTGTGATTCTCCTTCTCTCAAAAGCCCCCAACTACCTTTNNCCCCCAATTTTCTGTTTTGTTTGTGTAGTGATTTGCGAACTCTATGTCCTCTAGTGTAGATTATGCTCTCTGGGATCACTTTCTAATGTCTGCATACTCTTGAAAGAACTGCTTTTACTAAAACAGGAGTCATACTCTCTCTGGCCACATGCTCTGACTGTTTAAATTTCACATAGTTCTTCCCATGTGGATGAGAGCTCACTTGGAAGCCATTCATCAGCAGCAGAAAATTGGCTGACTGCTATGAAACCATTGAGTTACTATTTCGTTTTAAGGAACTTCCAGGCTGCTTTAAGGAAGCACTGGAACATGGGGGTTTGGTTTGACACTGACACTTGGTGTACAATTGTTCTGTTAAATAGGAATATGTTCAGTATACATCTGCCGTCCTACAAGGATTATCAGCAGTCCTGCTGTAGCTCACTGGCAAAGTGTTTCTGCTGTGAATGTGGTCCTGCTAGTGTAAAGACCACTGGAAGGAAAGCAGTCTGTCTCTTACAAGTAAGAAAATCAAGCTACACCTGCCTCTCCATAAAAACTTTCTGCTGGTACTTATTGGTTTTTCCTCCTGCACTGACAGATACTGTATTAGATGGCTGCAGTCTAAAGTTCCCCATAATGTTCTTTCTGTTCACATCTGTCCTTTTAAGATTTAAAAAGTGGCATTTCCCTTAAAATTTTAAGTATTTGTATTATTGCATGTGCAAAAAAAGCTTATTTTACACTCTCTCTGTAAGGTAGGCTGGGTGAATTTGGAGTAGGACTTGGCTGCTTGAAAACAGGCATCTGGTATATTTATGAGGCCTCTGGGAGATGCGGAGCTGACAAATTTATGTGTTTCATGGGTACCTCCTGCCTTTCTGGAGCCAGTAGCAAGGGATGGTGGAAGAAACGAAGTATTCTCAAATGGCACTGTATGCGTTGCACTGGGGCAACCAAATCACATGTTCTGTGTGTTGCTTGATTTTGAGGGTTCCTGAAGCTTGCACCATGTATTTCCAGCTGGTGCTGAGATAGAATTTGTGGCTTGAATTTCACTGTCTGTGTTGTGGCACCTAGCAATATCAGAAGTCCAGAAATAAAAGCAGCCCATGGCCTATGCAATCCAGGCTTTTTCTTACTTTCTCTGTGGTTTTGATCTATGATTTCACTTGCATATCCAGAAAACAGAACATAATTTTGTACTAGTGTTAGTGAATTAGCAGTGAGGAGTCACCTAGGTTAGGGCTGTGCGACTGAGAAGCTAGCTAGCGAGTGAGTGCATTTTTGGGGGGTGTGTATATTGAAAGACAGCCTTCATTCTGAGGGACCATGAGTAGGACAGTTCAGCTGTGAACATAATGTATCGTTTCAGCTACCTGTGTGTGAACCTATCTAGATTGTACCGTCTCTGGTACAAAAATCATTCCTGTATTGATGCAGAATATTACTTTTTTTCTCCCTTTATGGAGAGTAAGTAGTAATAGGCCTGTAGTTAAACTGGATTTACAGTCTACCTTGTATGCTACCGAATAACTTGCCTTGTGGATGAAATTGTGGAGCACTGTCTGTTACTGAATTTTTCTCTACTGATCATCTCAATATTCTTTTGCATTGAAGCTACAGTCACTGAAAACAGTAAAAGGGATATTGGTTTTCATGTGATGTTATAGCACCCAGAGTTTTGCATGATATTTCACGCTGCAGTGATAGCACTACTCACTTGCCTAAAGAGCTTCACTGAAATTTTCCCATTGAAACGGTGCGGATACATTAGGCCAGCAGGTTACCTGTTGGAAGCAGAACTTGTTACTCGAGGGAGAGTCCTGGAAACTGGCTTGTCTGTCTTCATTTCCAGTTGGTGCTGCGTTCCTCAGTAGGTTTTAACTTCTGAAACATGCAACATTTTTACACTTCTGGAGGAAGTTGTGTTGGTTTTTTTCTTGTTATTATTTTTCTTTTTTTTTTCTTCCCCAAAGAAATGTTGAAATGAGAGTGCAAAAGTGCAGCTTTCCCACTATTGTGTGCAGCAAACCCCAATTTGTTCCATTTTGTCCCTCCAGTGTCTCTGTTACTACTTGAGTGCAGAGCTGCTGAACATAGAGAAGGATGGCTGTGTCATATTCTTCCTTGGTCTGTAATTAACACACATTTACAAATAAGCCCATGCCAAGTTTTGCAAAAGCACTGAGGTCTTCATGAGTGTTATTCTGAGAAATTACTTAACTACTTCTGGGATCTGTCTACGTGGGTTTTTTTTAATCTTCTGTTACAGAAGTAAATTCTGGTTGTGTATTTTGGTGAATAAGTTGTCACAGAATTTTAAAGTGCTGACAGCTCCCATCTTGACAGCAGACTCCTACTTCATGAAACTTAAGTTGCTGTGCTTGCCTAATAAGAATCCTTTGAGTTCAGGTTTCTCAGTAATTTAACAGTATTTTTGACCCTATTAAAGTTAGTGTTTGAGAACAAAATGTGTTTTCAAGTTCAGGTATAAATTAAATGTTTCTGCTTAGTGACATTTCAATTCCCCAGTGTAAAGTATTATGAAAAGAAAACTATGAAAATGCTTTGCTTTAGTTTTCACTCCAGCCTCTTTCCATTTAATAATTTGTCTTCATTTTCTTCTTTTCTAGAGTTTTAGAGTGCCAAGGGCTGCCCATTGTGAACGGGCAATGTGATCCCTATGCCACTGTTACTTTAGCAGGACCTTCCAGGCAAGTATTGCACATTGAAGAGCTTCCATTTTATAAGGATGGTTTCTGTTTCCTTTGTCTATTAGAAATTTGCTTTCTCAGATGGACAGCTGGGAGTATTTAGGCACTGCTAGAATATGTTAAGTGTTGGGGGGGGTGTGTATGAGCTACTGAATTATGCTAGAGTAAGTAATTTGAGACTTGTTTCAGTTTTGATTTATGTAAAGATCTGAATAATCTCTGAATAATTTGAATATCCCAGAGTATATAATTTGTGGTTAGTCTTAATTTATGCATCTTCTCACCTCACAGTTGGAGGCCAGTTTTTGAGTACATTCATTGCCTGATTTTGGGCAGGGTGCAAGAGAAATGTGAATACATCAACATCTTGCCGAGTATGCACGTTTGCATGTGAATATTTAGAGTGTCTTCACTTTCAAGGTGTGACAAATCAATGTGTATGTCAAAAACCCTCGATGGCTCAGTCCTGTTATTTGATATATGCAGGCATAACAGCATGGATAAAATTTGGAATGAGGTTTTAGTGATGAGATTCTGCATAATACCCTTCAGTTTAAATTTGGGATTCAATTTTCCCATCTGTTACAAAAATTTCCTGTGCTGTTGGATGTCACTGTTGTGTTTTTGCCTATCTAGTCATCTTTTATTTCTGTGTCATTTTAGAAACAAAACAGCTCTGCTGTGACCTCAAAGAATCAGATTTGGTAGCATGGGTTATTAATAACGTTTTACAACAGTTTATTGAAAATACTATAAATAAGAAGCATTCTTGGCAAATATTTACCTTGCAAGTAGAGGAGTCTTTGAGCCTGTCTGTATTCTTCATCTTTGTCTAGGTGTGTTGTGCCTTACCTGCGTTAATGGGCTTGGATATTTGACTTGTATACTTTGTTTTAAGCCTGTAACTAGTTTCAAATGACTGGCTGGGTGGCTGTTACTGAAACTGTGAGGGGACTGGTTGACTAGCCCTTGAATGTCTAAATTTACCTTTGCTTCCCTATAACCCCAGGCTGGATAATGTATGACTATTGATAATGTACTCCCTTCAGAATAAGGAGCATAGCCTTATCCTATTCCTATCTGGGTTTTTGTGGGGGGAGAAGGCTTGCCTCCTATCTCCAGCAAGCAGCATGCAGCTTATTCCCATTCACTGCTTTGTAATTGCTCAATAATTGTGCTGCCTTAATCGCCTCCCGTTCTACATCCTGCTTCCTAGTCCCCTCCCCAGATGGGTTTATCAGTAAAGAGGCTGATTGGCAAGTGTGACTGATGAGATGGGGTTGGCAATCTGTCCTGTGTCCTGGAGGAGATTAGTCTCTCTTACCTCTCAGCTTCTCCTAGGAATAGTGGGATATTCTTAATCTGTACATCATTCTCCTCTCTGGATTTTCCAGTGCCTCTCATTTTAGAGTAGGAAAGCTGCTTTATTCAGCTGCAGTTATGCAATGCCAAGCATAAAAATTTCAACAAACGTGCTGCTGTTTATTGTGTGATTTGTACTTAGAGTCATCAGACTTCCTGACCAAAACTCTTTCCGTGCCTCTATTATAGATAGAAAAATATTGTGTACTGGTGGACAGGCCCGTTCAAGTCACACTGGAAGTCTGTGGCAGCACTGGGAATTAGACCCAGCTTTACTTGACCTCTATGAAATACCTAGAGTTGTCCAGTGAATATAAGCAGTTACAAGCCATCTAAGCAGCTTTGGTGCACGAGAAATGAACGATAGATTCTGGGATGAAATGATTAGTAGGTCAGTTTTCCACATGGCTGATGTGCCTCTCCATCTGTGTCTGTTTTATCTATGCCTGCAGAGCTGTAGGGTAAGTTTGGTGACACAGGACAGCACACAGCTTTTCTCTTGTAGGTAGCGAGAACAAATCAAGCATAGGTTCATAACATTTGGAAGCCATCAAACAGCTGTTGGCTGGCCTGTGAGAAATGCATTGGCTGGCTTGAGCCCAGCACCAAGCAGTCAATGTCTGTGTTCTCAAAGGCAGGCACAGACGGATGGCACGGCCCATAGGGGATGAATGGGCAGTGCTGAACTTGGTCAGGCCTGCTGAGTGGCTGGGAGGAGGTCTGTCCCGTCTCACTCCTACAGAACAGTCGAAATTGAGACTTCTGCTCAGCACTGCTCGTAATAATTCACCATCATATTAGCTAAGTGCTGCTGGCGCTGCAGGGAAAAGGATGGTAAGACAGCAATAAAAATACTCTTACTGAAGAAAGCATTCTGGTTTTTTTGATTGTCACTGAAAAGCAGTGATTGATTTTTGAGACCAGAATTATAAAATATAAATCACAGAAATAACTATGCTAGTCTTTGTCTCCTGTGTTTTTAGAGTATGAGGAATTTGAGTCACGTCAAGACTGAAACCATCCTGCAAATGTAGCTGCTCAGAGCCTCATTCTTGCCAGTTGCTTTGTACAGATAAAAGATTCTGCTATGTCAAGCAAGTGCTAGAGTAAGGGTTCAAGGAATTGTGTTTAACGTAGGATAAAAAAATGTGATTACTGCCACTTTAGAGAAACAGGAATGCATTGAATCTCTCTCTTAAATTTGTGCAAGTGTCTGTGCTTTGCTCTGCTGGAGCCACATGGCATTCCAGTTTTATCAGATAAATCAAGTGGATGGCTATTTCCTCCTCAGTGGCTCTGTTCTAGGATCACACTTCTACTAGTGTTTCTTAACCTTTTTTTTTTGTTTATTTTGTTTCCTTTAATTCAGATCAGAAGCCAAAAAGACTAAAGTTAAAAAGAAGACCAACAACCCACATTTTGATGAAGTGTTTTATTTTGAGGTTGGTATTTCAAAGGAATGGGTGATAAGCTGAAATACTATACTGTGGATAGTTGGCACAGCATCCTGCTCCGTGTTGTGCCAGCTGTCATCTTTGAAGACTGTTTCAAAGCATGGTGCAGGGGAAAGAAGTACCCAGGCTCAGACTGGCTGTCTGCTGAAGGAGCAGTACCCAGCTTCACCTCAGGTGCTCTGTAGGAAAAGCTTCAAGTTGGGCACTTCTGAGCAACAGGCTTTACATTTAACCACAACTTGTTCCACTGGAGTTTTGAAAAAAGGACATTTAAAAATGAGTTAAAAAAACCCGAACAAACCACACATGCAGAGAAATGATATTTTTTTTTCTTAGTCTGTGTTTTTATAGCTGCTCCACCCTGTCTTTCCCAGTCAATGGGAGGAAGGCTATCTCCTTAGGAATACTGAAAACTACAGAGGAAAAATACACTTAAACTGGTTGTTCTGGCTGTCTACCAGTATGCTGCAATACCAGTGCCTTTTCTCCAAGTGGGTGAAATCTCTACAGCTTTATTTAATACAGAGCGTTTTCAACAAGTCCAGTTAAGATAAAGTATAACTTCTGTGAAAGTACTCATTTCGGTTTTTTCTGGCAAGAGTAGCTCTGATTGTGGTGTGTCCATACATATATGTGCATGTGTTTATAATTTAGATCTCGAAACTTTTCATTCCGTCTTCTAAAGTATGTGTATCATTCTCTTTTTGTCTTGGATATCATAGTCCTGGTCTATGCTTGACTGTTCTATTTCAGTAGACACCTCAAGAAAGTATCTGGAATAACAAAGCTGACAAAAGAAAGCCAGAGTAGCACAGTGCAGTTGGCATAGATTGAAAAACCCTTTCTGCTCGTATGGCTTGCATCATTCAGGTCACGTTTGCATTAGAAATTGTTGCTGGCATAGGGATGTGGTTTCTTGAATCGGTTCTGGGACACAGCCACATCAGAAAGGAGAGCCAGGGAGAGAGGAACCATACAAGTGCTGTTGCACTGTGCAGATCTGAAGTGCACGTCATTCTTGACATTGCTGCCTTTCCGCTCCCTCTACAAACCACCATCTTTGCCTAGAAGCCAGTAGTTGTACTGACTAATCTAAAGTCTGTCATACCAGCAGAAACATGCTCTTGTTGATGTAATGTGTTTGGATATGAGAAACAGATTTAGCAAGCTGCTTATTGGTAGGAGCACTTTCTGTTGTGCCTGAAGGGCTGGAAGCCATGAGGGTAGGCTAGGATAGCTATCTAAGGTAATCTTTGCTCTGCCAACCCAGCATGTCTCATCCTAGAATACAGCTGCCCTGCTGGCAGTGAGCTTTTGTGCCTGCTTCCTGGCTCCATGAGACTGTATGGAGTTGCTGCATGGGCACAGTTGGAGGGGCAGAGATCTCATGAGACCGAGTGCTGAAACTGCACTGAGGTGTCTGTGTGTTTACCCAGGATTTCAGTCCATCACCTGGCCCAGAACTGTGGTCTTTGGCAGTTATACAAGAGTGATGCTATATGTAAATAAACTGAAATGGGTTTCCTTATTCTTAACATAGGCAGTTCTGGAGGAGCCTGTCAGTGAGAACTTTTTAATGAGAATGTAATCCAGGAATTCAGACTGTAAGCCACAAAAACTTCACCTGATTACTTGGCCTTCTGTGTGCTGCAGAAACAGTGAATGTTTGGTATTTAAACACCGAACTTGGCAGGTGGTGCCATGCTGGGAGAGGAAGAAGAGAAACAAAGCATCTTCCAGCTGGAGTTGGGAGGGAGGGGGCTGGGGGCTTGCTTATCTTGCCTTTATGTGAGAGCTGGGTTGCGTGCAAGTACCAGCAAAAGCAAAACCTGAACTCAAGCCCATGCCCCAGTTGTTCTGCTAACTCAGAGCAAAATGAATTCTGTGTTGGTACGAGCAGAGCTTGGGAAATGACTGCATCAGCCAGAACTCTGAAATATAAACATACCCTTAGCACAGACAGAACCATCATAGATTTATGTGATTTTGAGAGTAGTTAGTACATATCAGGCTAAACGTCTTCAAAGAACAAGGTTCAGTAGAACTGCTATGACTGGGAAATATATTCACTAATGAGACATGGGCAAACCTGTGGCTGGTGCACGCAAACGAACTGCTCCGATTCCTGTGGAGCTGAGACATTCATGCTGTCGACAGCGGTGTCACTTTCTGCTTCTAAACAGCTTCATCAGCTTTCCTGCAGCCTGCTAGCACTGTGATTGTCCAAGCCTCCAAGGAAGAAGCTGATCTGTAAAAGACAGTGAGCGGGTGCTTTCCTTTCTACAAGCAAAAAGTCACACAGATTTAATTTTCTAAATGAAAGATAGGTTATTGTTGGTTTGGGAAATAGAAGGGCTTATTTAAGGGGTGCTGTGAATGAAACTTGCACCTGATAGGAGCCATTTTCACCACTGCTTCAGCTGCAGAGTGGTGTGGAGCTGTGTGTGCAGCTACAGGAAAATGGTCCTCTTACAGGAACTCAAGAGGGAAGTGCTGGGGACTTGTTTGTAAACTTGCATGTCCTGAAAAAAAACCTGAGCAGCTGATAAATGGCTTGCCAGCTTTGCCAGATGAAGGGGACCAACACAGCAGAGGTGTGCCCCCTTTTTTGTACAGTATTATGGGTCAGCTAGTTTAGCACCGTGGGCTGAGAATTTCCTCATCTCCATTTCCACACAGCTATCTCTTTAGGAATACCACTCCTGAGCTGTATTGATGTGCACACTAAGTAGTCATGTGGGTGAACAGAGAGATGTCATACATGCAGATTCCAGCAAAACTTCTTAGGAAGTGTTTACTTAGAAGGGACATGCCGTAAGTTACACCTATGCTATAGCTTTTTGGAACAGCTGCTGTGTTACAGATAGTAAGAGACTTAAAAGTTTGCTTCCTTATTAAAAATTACACCATTAGCTTCACAGTGGTAGTAGAAACTGTCATTTTCAGGCCTGGAGGATGCTTTGCAGAAACAGTGAAGTGTTTGCAAGGCTAGGCTGAGGAAATTTGTGTTTAACTGCTGAAGTTGTAGACTGTATTTAAATCCACTGTGCTCTTGGGCTTACCAGGTGCCTTTGATTCCATTAGTCTGGAGCATTTGGTCTCCAGTGCTGCTAGTAGTGCCTTTTAGTTTTTGTGTATCACTTTGAAAATGTTGCCTGCCTCACATACACATATACAAAAGGCTCTGAGTGTCCTGTGCCAACACCTGTATCATTGCCTCCTTTAATTGCCATTTGGGTCTCATGTACAGTACAAAACCAAACAGTCAAGTTCACAATAAAAGCCAGTTTTTGTGGGTGGGAAGCCACAAGCATATTCAAGCCTACAATAAAGTTCAGCTTCTGTGTGCAACCAAGAGCTGAACCCACACATCATCATACACCCTTGCATTTGATCAGTTCCTGCTGTGGTTTCAGCTGGGTGGGGTAGCCTTAATTTCTTAAGTTTCTGACGCACTATGCAAAAATACAACCATCAAAGTCTTTTTACAATCATGGTAGAAAACAAATTTTAAGAAATGTTTGTACAAAAACTTTTTATGCTAGTGCTCTATACTTCTTTTCTTTTTCCTTTTTTCTTTGCCTGTGCTTTCCTGTTAATCAGTCTTGCAGATATGTTTGGTGAACTGTGCAGCTGCTTCTATATTCTGATATGCATAACACAGGCTAGGGTCTCTTGGACAATTGCTCTGCTTGGTATTTGTTGTATGGGCAGGTTAAATTGACTTCCAGGATATCAGGACAGGAAGAACTTCCCAGTTTTAATTGGGTACACTGCAAAATGTTTTTAAGGGTGGTTGTGGTTCCTCCCTCACCCTCTGCAGAGTGTGCCTCAGGGCATCTGTTGTACAGCTGTATTTAAAACCCAAATATTAATTGCCCTTTAATCTCCCTAGATGGATAATGAAAGTGGTGCTCCTTTCAATGGTATTTTTCTGTTGTCAATGTAAACTTAAAGTGCTGTAGTAATATTAAAGATGGTCTTTCTCCATTAAAAAAGTACAGAGGATCTGCTTACTCTTGGGTATGATTGTGTAACCACCAGTTTATAATCAGTGATCTATTTAGTCAACGTTTACTCACTTGCATGAATGTTTTCAGTGTCAGGACTGAAGTCACTGCTGGTAGTAAAATACTGTGCTCTTCCAAAGCTTTCTAAAAGTTACATCAGAATGTTTTTGTATCAGATCAAGCTGTTAAAGTTTCCTCCTTTTTATTAGGTTACAAGACCCAGTAGCTACAACAAGAAATCCCACTTTGACATTGAAGATGTAGATGAAGTGGACAAAATGGAGATTAGGTAATATAAAATACATTATTAGTACAAAATTGTCTTCCAAAGTTGTGTAACTTTGTAGTAGACTGTTTGCAAAGTGGCAAGCATGGTTTTTCTATTGACGAGTCGAGTTTTTGTCACTGTATCTGTATGTTTATTTACCTCCACTGTCCTGTAGATTGTATCTTGAATATGTGTGTTGCTTCTGATGCAGGAGAGATCCTTATTATTTTCCTTTGTTTCTCGTGTACACTGTGTGTATACTAATATGCAGTTGTCATTAAGCACAGCCTTTTATGTCTGGGCTCCCGTTTCCTCTCTGTGTCCCAGGGCAGCCCAGAGGCTCTGTGATGGTCTCAGCTGAAGAGCATATTTTCTTTTATCACTTAATTTTAGCAACCTATGTAAGGTCCTTCTTCCCTGAAAGGAAACTCTTGAACTCAGAGTTTTTCTGGGGCAGAGACAGTTTCTCTTCTCTTTTGCCTTCCAAACTTTAACCCTTTATTGCAAGATTTAGTATGGTAAAAGTGAAATCAGTTGCACAGGAAAAAAGCAATTCTGGTTTCAAAACCAAAACAATCCTGCCCCACCCTGTGCCACCCTCTTAGTACTATTTTAAGACCTGCTGAGGCCAGTCAACAGTGTCTGTGGGGACAGGTGAGTATAAAGAAAGGCGAGAAAACAATAGGAGGTGCAGAACTTGCAAGTGTCACATGCATCTTACCATCACATACTATTGGAACTTGGAGACTTGGGCCATCTGGTGATCTGTATGCACAGTAAATGAAAACTGCTATATCTGCATTAGGTGGTGAGAAATTCTCCTCTCCTTTATGGTGGTATTTGGAGGAAGAATGGCAGCACTGCCTCCCTCCTCATGTATTCTCAACTAGAGAGGCAGTGAGGCATCTCCCAGAAGGTTCCACAGTTCCTTCAGAAGCACAACTGGCTATAAGGAAAGGAGGGGAGACCAGGAAGGGGGAACAGTACTTAGTCCCAGCAAGCAAAACACACCTGTGTTCACGAATGGATTGAGGGCTGTTCTGATTTGACCGTCAGCAGCCCGTTCACGTAGCCTGCCAATGTAGTATCGCAGCACTACAAGAGCATTAATAGATTTGTGTTTGCCATGACTCTGTGAGGCAGGAAAGGGAAACTATTCATATGTGAGAGAGGCAAGAGCTGGGCTCTTTCACAGAGAACATTTGCGTCAGGCAGTGCACAACCACAGCTAACTCATGGGAGTGAAAGCAAAGGCCCAGGTGCAGTGCTGAGCTGGTGTCAGTGTTGCAGCACAGCAGGTGACCTATGCCTAGCACTAGACTGTACTTCTGCAGAGCTTTGCATCGTGTAGGCAGATATGAAGTAACATGCCCCAGATTCCATGGGATGTATGTGATAAAAAGGGCAACTATGCCATGTCTCAGAAGTCCCAGTCTAGTCTTAGTAACCATGATGCTCAGCCATGCACTGATTTTAAATGAAAGCTAGGGTTCTCTGGAAGATTTTTTTGATAGTTTTGAAGGAGATGCTAGACACTGGTGTATAGTGGTTACATACTGCTTAATATTTCAGTGATTCGTATTTTATACTACTGGACTAAATGAAATTATACAGTTGTTTTACTTCCTAAGTATATTATCTGGACAAATGATTCATCTGCAACAATAATGTATGTGGAGCTGAGCTTCAGAAAAGTCTGCCATTCCTGAAAACAGATATATCACAGTGTGGTACAGATGAATAGTTTGAGAGGAGGCTTGCAAAATAGTTGGAAAAAGATTAAGCACTTAAATAACAGGCAAAAGCAGACAAAGTGTTGGTCTTGGTTGGGCAAATTCTCCTTAGAGCTTTTGTCCCCTGTGACACAGTGTGTTTTTGTTTCCATCTTGGGTTCCCCTTCCACCCCCACTCACTTCCTCCACTCTGTTTAGTGAGAGTTAGATTGCCTCCATGCCCTCTGGAGAGATCATACAATTTATGGGTTTGGGGATTTGTTTTCTTTTTCTCTCCTGAGAAAAATGCAATTCCACAGGGTAAAGAGGAGACTTAGTCTCTCATGATTTCTCTCTAAAGCTATGAAAAATTTTCTCTTTCTGAGTGGGTGTAGGAAGTTGTGGGCAGGGCATATCAACACTTGGGGACCAGATGTTCTGGTGAATTAATTGTTTCTCCTCCCTCTCTCTCCTGTTTGTTTCTTTCTGTGACTACTATCTGACCAGTTTCAGAATAACACTTGTCATAATTTCGCCCTTTAAAAATCTTGGGGAACAGTGATTTTTAGACTCTGAGGTCTGTGTTATTAACATATTTAATAAGTGCTGTTTATTCTTTGTACTCCAAGAGCACAAACCAATAACTTCAGAATTTGCACGCCTGCTTTGCTTACTGTGTAGCGCGAGATCTACTTTGAGTTGTTAGTTCCTCTTGTACAGATCCTTTGGATTGATTTTTTTTCTGTAACTGTGGGGAAAACCTTCAGCTATCTATGGTTGAAAGTATTGCTAGCTGGCATCCTCAAAGAGTTTGGATACACTAGAAGCCAGTAGCCTGTAAATACTTGGTAAATTGTAAGTTTGCCTATATGAATAGGCTTAAAGATTCCTCTCCTCCTGAAGCTGCTTTTAGCTGTCTGAACTGGTTAGCAGGATAATAACCCATCAAATATGGAGAAAGGAGAGAGAATGTCAAATTTTCAAAGAAGTTTTTTTCCTTTGGGAGAGTTCTTGCCCTGCAGAAATACTGTCCAAATTATCAGAGTCTGAAGAACTTTACCTGGCAGGCATGCAGTGTGAGCTTATGGCGTGTCTGCTGTATGACACCTGATGCAGGAGACATTGTTAAGAGCTACAAGGCTCAGAGGATTTAAAAGTAATGTATTCTTTGCTTGCATAAGATAGGATAAACCTTTAACAGGACTGTCAATATCTGTTCCTTGGCCAGTCTACTGTGACTTGCTTGACACCAGGAGGGTTGTGTAAATATGTCCACAGCTGGATGACTTTGTACCTTATCTGAGTTAAAGTTGCTCTTCTAAAAATTGTCATTATTTGAAAGCCTGTATTTCTTTCCATGTAGCGTTTTTTCCTCCTAAAGTTTAAGGCATATTCAAAGCTGTTGCTTAACTGCAAAACAGTCAGCTGATCTTGTTTTTTTTAAAAAATAGCTCTTAGAGAAAACCTTAAAATACATGCAGAAACAAATACCCTGGAGTTTGAAACCCTTGCCTCAAGGTGGGTATGATAGCATTTACCTACGTGCTGGGTTGGACACCAGTATTTCTGCTCTGAATCTCAGTTTTCCATCCAGATGTTGAAAAGCATATGAAAGGGAAGAAATTTACAGATAGATACCAGAACTTCCCAGATGTGAGGGACTGAGTGCTGAAATTTGTGTAAGCTTCAGCCAATACACAGATTATACCGAATGGTAGAACTGTCCTAAGGCTTTAAATATCTCTACAGAGCTAGTTTAGGTGCCATAAATATGTATGCTTGACACAGGAGTCTTCCTAGGAGCTAGAAACTGGGAAAAACCGTGTAGAACTAACTGTATAAAGCTGCCACTTAGTTGTTTGTAATCTCAATTAGTCAGGGACTGACAATATGTAATCCTTAAATAACTTTGTGCTTTTTTTCCCCTGGTGTCCATTTTACCTGTATTTTTCCATTATCTGGGATAGCCAGCTAGCCCTCTGAATCTTTATCAATATGGACAGTGGAAATAGTACAGGTGAGAAAACGTTAATCTGAATGACATTTTTCACTAATGTTTTGTGGAGGTGAATTGTATGGCTTCAGAAATCTAAGGTAAGATTATCTCTTTACTGTTTGGAAACCATTGCTATACAGTTTCAAGTCTTTCTAACTCATAGACTTGAGGGGAAAAACCCCAACAAATGTGGAAACAAGGCTGGGATTTTAAAAAAAAATTAAAATTTCTTAATAATATTTTAAATTATTTTTTTTATTACAGGGTTGATCTTTGGAATGCCAGTAACTTGAAGTTTGGTGATGAGTTTCTAGGAGAACTGAGACTCCCTTTGAAATTTCTCCGACAGTCTAGTTCTTACGAAGCATGGTATTTGACATTTTTCTTTTGGAGAATAAGTAGAAACATATGTCTGCTCTGAAGACTTAAGAGTAATTACTGCTATGTGATAAAGTTTAAATGGATTTAATTTGTATCTTTTTTGTAAGCAAGCCAAAGTAATCTTAGCAAGTGTAAGAACAAGAAGTTCTGATAATGTGATTAGAGGTTTCAGTCTGCCTCTCTGTAGCATGTGGGAGTTCTAGTATGTTGTTTTTATATTATTTACTGCAGTTCATCAGCAGTGCTATGGTTTTAGTGTGTGGGTTTTTAATCATATCTACATAAATCTTTATGTTCAGAACTTCCCATGTTGCAGTTGGTGTGAAAGAGTGGCAAGCTTAATTAAGAAGTCTGATTCGGAACTCTCAGCAGTTTGATACATATATAAATAAATACTGTGTATCTGTACAGTTTCTCTATGCTCACATATAGGCTGAGAAAACCCTGTGTTTCAGCACAAAGTTTCTGTCTTATTTTTTGCATATCAGGTATTTTCTGCAGCCCAGAGATAATGGTAACAAGTCATTGAAACCTGATGACCTCGGTTCCTTAAGGTTAAATGTGGTTTACACTGAGGACCATGTTTTTTCCTCAGACTATTACAGTCCACTGAGAGACGTCCTGCTAAAATCTGCAGATGTTGAGGTAATTAGCTTGTGGTGTTTGTTGTTTACTTGCAGATCATCTTCACAGGGGTCTGAGTATTTGTCACTATCTTGCTGGCACTGTAGTTGTGTGATTACCAGAGAGGTCAGCTCTTCCTTTTCAGACCTCAGAGCCTTGTTAAGCTCTGCATATCCCTGGTGCTTGTTTTCAGTCCTTGCAGAGATCTTTATCTGCATGCTGTATGGTGGGTGAAGGCACACCCAGGAACACAGTGGTTTCAGCAGCAGCATATTGTCTGTGAATTTTTAATTTTACATGTGTAAAATTAAAGCCAAGTAATCTTCAGTTTGATCAGTTGTTTTCCTTTGCTGGAGAGGAACAGGTTTGTTTGCATAATTGAGAAAAACCCAAACCAAGAACTAATCCTGAAACATCTGAGATTTGGACCATGTGTGCCCTTATGTATACTTTTTACAATTGTAATGGTGCTTTTGTTTTTTCAGTAAAAGAACTGGATTCTATACTCACTGTGACTTGAAATTGCAAAGGGTTAGATAGAGTTCTTCCTCTTCACTTGCTTCCCAGGCAAGTGACATTTACTGAAAAGACAGCCATTAAAAATGTGGGGAATAAAAAGAGACTGGACTGTCATAGTTTTTAAATTGCTGCCCTCTTGTGACTAGAACTTACAGCCCACAAAAACTGTGATGTAGCATCCACCCGCATTATACACACACATTTGGGTAACTGGCCATTGCAACTGTTGTGTGGGGTTCTACATAAGAAGCTAATGGGGAAAGAAAGAATGATTGTTCTGGAAGGATTTCTCAAAGTTTTTATTTTCCACTGTTCAGCCTGTTTCAGCATCAGCTGCACATATTTTGGGTGAAGTTTGCAGAGAAAAACAGGAAGCGGCCATACCTCTCGTCAGGCTTTTCTTACACTATGGCAGAATTGTGCCTTTCATAAGTGCCATTGCGAATGCTGAAGTGAAGAGAACTCAGTAAGTACCAAAAAACAAGCTGCTGTCAAACATACCTAAACTGCACTGGCTAATGGTTAGAATCCTCCACTCAGTTTCTAGAAATATGTGATTTCAGAAGAAAATGTCAGGGTGGTTCCTGTTCTTCCTAGCTGAGTGGCAGAGTTCTTTATAAATTCTTTCACTGCTCTCAAGATCTGCTTAATTTGACTTTTAGCAGGAGTTCCCATCATTTTTTGTGAAAATGATTTGCAAGACTATTCTAACATCTGAGAGCACGGATTTTTACTCTTCTCAGTCTTAAGTATATTTGATAACTGAAATTCTACATTATCTTCAGCTGTTCATATGAAATAATTTCAGCTTTATCATGTGCTAATAAATCATTTAGTGCTGAGTGAATGTTTGTTGAATTTGTTCAAAACAACAAGCAAGCTTCTTCCTAATCATGAATGTTTAAGGCAAGCTGTGTGTCTAATCTTCCCAGTTAGAGGGCGAAGGATTAAAGATGGCATTGAATTTGGCATGGGATGGCAGAAAATGAAGTTGGGTTTTTTCAGTTGCTTCTTTTGAGTTCTGTGTTTGACTTCCTGGTGGGCTTGTAGTTCAGTAGTGTAAGATCATAGTGTTCATACCAAGCAGGTCCTAAAGAACATTTGTTGCCACAAGCCTTGTGGCTGTGTAGCCATGCTCCTGACTAACAGTAGAAGAGACAATTGGAAGTCAAGGGGAATGACAAATACTGACTGTAAACTTCCTCAGTGCAAAATAAAGTCTTTGTGTGGGTTGGCTCTTTTCAGAGTGTCTGAGGGATCAAGTGTTTTCCTTCCTGTAGGTAGGTGTATTTTTTCTGAGCTGCAGGTTGGCTGAAACAGCATGGTAGCTGCAGCATGAGGAAACTTGCTGATCCCTAGTCAGTCATGTTCCTGTGATAAAGCAGCAAAGATGGTGTTTGTTTTCAGGGCTTTCTGACATTTCTACAGGCAGTGAGCTTACATTTTTTTGTGAAACAAAATTATGAACCCAGCAAAGTAATTGATCCTGTTACTCACTGCTTGTAAATGAGTACAACTGTAGTAAGCTGTAAGAAACAGAGAAGATATCAGTGTGTATATGAGCAAGAAAATAACTTCAGATCCAGGTTTGATCCACTGTCACTAAGCACAGGTTTTGATTGTACCTGTTGTTGATGAGATCATTGATTATGTACCTGTTTGCATAACTCAAATTGCTAAGCAAGGGAGGTACAGGTACATGATAGAGCAGCTGGCCGAAGCTTTATCCGTCACGGAGGTTTTATGTCTAGTACAAGATGAGTTCCGTGCAAAGAGCTTTTTAGAAAAACCTGAGCGTCTGCAGGATGCCACCTTGCCACACAGTTCTCAGGGCTGAACTGGGATCTGCACTGTATTGTCACAGAACAGTGCTCTAAGTCCCTTAGAAAATATGGCTGTGTCACTGGAGCCTGTGTTTTCTTCTTCCTCCCAGCTCACAAGTACTTACTTTGTAGGTGCAAGTAGCAGATCATGTGCAATGTACAGTGTAGTTGTGAGACTAAACTCACTGCCTCTTTCCCTTATTTCAAATTAGCACTGTTCAGTAGCATGTGAAAAGAGATGTTTCCCACATTTGTGTTGTAGGCCTCTTTGATTTGAGCCTGCGTGTTGCTGTGTATTTGGGTGGGGCACTGAGCATGCGATGCTAATACAAAGAAGATCTGTAGTCCCTCTGGATTTTCCAAGGCTGCTGCTTTTCTTTTGTACCCTGGAAGTGCACTAAAAGCTGCATGACTGCATTTAATGGCAGGCTGGTGTCAAAGGGAGGTTTTGCTTGACTATTCAAACCCAGGATTCGGTCACCTTTCACTGCTGCTTTTATTTACGTGTATTAGCAGTTCATTACAAAGAGACTAAATTACAGAAAATTGTTCACTTCCAGAGATCCAAACACCATTTTCAGAGGAAACTCATTAACTTCCAAGTGCATTGATGAGACAATGAAACTGGCAGGGATGCATTATCTGCAAGTTACACTAAAGCCAATTATAGATGAGGTAAGAACAGTTGAGATTGTTTATTTGGTAAAATGTCATTTTAAGGGTCTTCAGGGAACAAATACTGTTTATTACTTCTCGTTTTAAGAACACTTTGTAGGAATAATGCTTAATAGCTTGTTTCTGCATTAAAATCCTGTGTGTTAGGTTAGCCACAGCTGAGTTGCTCAATTTGGAAACAGTTGGATTGCATTGAAGGGAAAGGAAAATTTCTATTTATTAAACCACATTACTCTGTTTTATAAAAACTAGCATATATTGTTTCTGAGAAATTAATAAATAGTACATACAATAGAAAGCTGTTGTGAAGCTGTAAGTAATGCATTTCATCCAGTGGGTATAAAGGGGTACATTTACTCTTAGATAACTGTGCATGTCATGCATGTATTGTAACAATGGTTTATTATCTATCCAGTCCAGAATGCTGGGTTGTGGGTATTTTAGTGCAGTAACTGGGCAATACTTTCAGACCACAGGCTTCCTTTAAATGATTTGACAGTTTCTTCAGCTGTTCTTGTCTTAATGCTTCATCAAAAAATGTCAAGTTTTAAAGAATATGGATATACTTTCAAAGTTGACTGTTTTGGAAAAATAGGACTTTTCTTGAACAGCCTTACTTGAGAGAGTCTAAAATACGGTTCTGCATTTCAGTTGAAGGAAAGGGTAGAATGAATTAATGCCACTTTTTGGAAAAAAAATAAAGATCACACATAACTTACCTTTGCTGTTAAAAGAAAAAGTTACTGTTTATAAAGTTGGCTTTTCGCCTTTTGCCTCTCATCTCGAAAGCTTATGCTTTTTACAAAACTTTTTCTACTTGTAGATAAACTTATATATCAGTTGTTCACTGTATTTTTTTTCTAGATCTGCCAGGTCCATAAACCTTGTGAAATTGATCCCGTGAAATTAAAAGATGGTGAAAACCTGGAAAATAACAGGGTATGCATTAGATTTTGAAGACAGTCTCGTTTATGCCATCAAGTTTAACTGAGGTCCTCAGAAGTTTGATCTTGCAAATAATTTTGTCATTCATTAGAATACACTGTAAACTTTCTTGACGCCCCCCTTATAATTATTTTGCAACAGCTTTACATTATGCTATAAATGCAATACCTGTAGAAACTTAATTTTTCCTGCTGCCCTGAGGACAAGGATAACTTAGCCTGTGGCTAGTCTGGAGAAAAGGAGACTCAGGGGAGACCTTCTCTCTCTCTACAACTAAAAGGAGGTTGTAGCAAGGTGGGTGTTGGCCTCTTCTCCCAAGTAACAAGTGACAGGACGAGAGGAGAAGATCTCAAGTTGCATCGGGGAGGCTTAGATTGCATATTGGGGAAAAATTTCTTCATCTTAAGGGTGGTCAGGCACAGGAATAGGCTGCCCAAGGAAGTGGTGTAATCACCATCCCTAGAAATGTACAAGAGGCATGTGGATGTGGCACGGGGGGACATGGTTTACTGGTGGACTTGGCAGTGCTGAGTTAACAGTAGGACTCAATGATCTGAGAGGTCTTTCCCAGCTTTAATGATTCTGTGATTCTGCTGATGATGTAGTAAACAGTGCTAGAAGAAGGAATGATATGCCATACAGCTGTATCATTTAATGTTTGGTTTGATAGGAATGATATTTTTACTCTTCTACTTGAATGTGTGCATTTCCCAAACAGTATAATTGAGTGAGAGTTTGTTTTTCAAGTGTGTAATGTTGAAAGTGGGAATCTTTTAATGATGCCACTATGAATAAAACCAGGAATAGTACCACTTTCCACAGCAGAAAATTATACTAATTTTATCATAATATTTGCATTTTTTTCAGGAAAATCTGAGGCAATATGTTGATCGCATTTTTACTGTAATTACAAAATCTGGTGTAAGCTGTCCTACAGTGATGTGCGATATTTTCTTTTCACTGAGAGAATCAGCTGCCAAACGTTTTCAAGGTGAGTTTATATATATTGTTTTATTTGACATAACTGAGAGTTTTAAACACAGGTGTAGTCTAGCAGTCTTCATGATCCCTGTTGGATTTAGTAATTGAACAGCAGCTTATCCAAAATAATATTTGCAGTATATTAATGCTGTTTTTTCATTGATTATTCATTCAACAAGGAACATAATTTTTAATGATGGAGTGTTTTCTTAATATCTTTCAAAGGAAAACAGCATTTTAAAAGGTCATTATGATGGTATGTGTTTATGGGTTCAGTATTTGCAAAGCATACTCAATTTTCAAATGTTCAGGACTTTGTAGTGGCTCATTCTGCAGATCCCATGCAGTGGAATTATTTTCTGCTCATATGTCAGTCTGTAATAAAAGCCAGTCTATAAATTGGAGTTACTGCAAGCTTATTGCTCTAGGAGCCTGTGTGCTGCAAAGATTTTCTGTCTGTCAAGAGAGTCCTTTCCAGTCCCTCTTAGTTGTTTTGACTCTGTGAGAGTAAGTGGGCAATGTAAAACCAGAATTAAGCAAAACAACCAAGCTATGTATTTTCATGAAGGGAAGCAGATTACAGTAAGGAAGTGTTAAAAGAGAGTAATATGAGTTCAGCTTTTAAACAGTCACTTCAGAGTAGGGAAGCTCAAGCAAAAAACCATTGACTGTGCTGTCATGCTCTTTATTTTATGTTTAAATAAAGAAGTAAAACGTATTTTCTGTAATTACCAACTGGAATAGATACATTAAGAGTCTGTACAGCAGACAGCCCTTGTGCTCAGGGCTATAAGTAGGTAACTGAGAGTTGGCCTCTGTGCTGAACATTTCATAAACTATGTAAATTATTCATCGTACTTCAGTGCATATATGGAATCATAGATGTCTATGAAATTCCCTGTGTGGTGGAAAAGTGAATGGTGTTCTTGTAGCTTATGCTGTGAACCTGCTTAGTGTTAAAGAGGCTCTCATTGACATTTCCTTGGGTTGGGCTAGCTGATCTCTGGCTCCAAATCTTCTATCATCAGTTAATCCTGTAACTTGCAAATATATACATTATCCAGCACATGCCTGAGTTAGCTCTCTCAAGGCTCTCTGATAATTTCATGAGGCTTTTCAGGAAGGATTATTGAAATGATGAGTAGAGGTTGGTTTTTTAGTGTGTTTTTTTTTTTTTCTAAATAGGTGACCTAGATGTAAGGTACACAGCTGTCAGCAGCTTTATTTTCCTGAGATTCTTTGCTCCTGCCATTCTTTCTCCAAACCTCTTTCAGCTTACACCACACCATCCAGTAAGTACTGTATCAGTTTTTTTCTAGCTGTGTTTATGGTTCTGTTACCATAGTCTGTCTGTCGAGATTCTTTGTTCAATTCAATAGCCTTTAGGAAAAGCACCTCTGTTAGTTCAGAGATCTGTTGTATCCGTCTTGGGTATGAAGCATATGTTGAATGACTTTGTATGTGAAGAACTTGGGAGATATGGGAAGAAGAGTGAAATTTAAGGACAAACAAGGTAGATGGCCTAAGCTGCTGCGGAAAAAAAGGTCATTGCTTTGGTTTTGCCGCATCACATTAATGCTGGATTGATTGTCAGCAGTGTTGGAAATATTTTGGATCTTAAGCAATGTACACCAGGCTTCTCATAGTTGTTCTTATTGGGAGTGGGAAGGACTTGGACAGCCTTGTTTTTGTTTTGTAAGTGATTGCCTTTGGAACTCTGAAGGTCAGTAGGGCAGCTATGGAGCACAATGGTTTAAGAGTCAAAAACCTTTTAAAATAAAAGCAACTCTTTTCCTGCAGTGTTTTATTTGGGGTATTTTCTAATTTTTTGTTTAGTTTCTGCAAGTGAAATATGAAAAAAGAAATATAGTTTACCTTCCTCTATTCATTATTTTAAATAGGTACTCTATGTGATTTGTTCTCTGTCCTAGGATCCTCAGACTTCTCGAACTTTGACACTTATCTCGAAAACCATTCAAACACTAGGCAGCTTATCAAAATCTAAATCTGTAAGTATGCTATTTTCATTTAATGGCTTAATTTAGGAGAGTGATTTTTTTAATCTTTTATCATTAATTGTAATTAAGCCTTTAAAATGCTTGAGTTGTGCTAGGCTTATGCAAAACTGGTTATGTTTGCTTTGATTATAAGCCTCTCATGCTTAGCGGAAAACTAAATCTGTCTTAATCTGAACTAGATTTCAGTAAAGCAAAATTGTGTGACCAACTTAGAAGTCTGCTTCAGAGCTTATCCTTCCTTCCTCTGGAAGAAAGACAATGGTCAGGAGTACTTGTGAAGTTCTCTACTTATCTGTGATACATGATTAGCAACTCTGCAGGGCTTATAGATAGTTTCAGCATTTTAAAACAACTGAGAAAAGTCACCCAGTAAGGGGAAGGGCTATACTTTCATTTTCATACCAGTTCAGTTATCTGTCTGTCAGTGGTGAGATTAGGTCTAGATGCCCATACTCTGGATGTTTGATTGGAATAAGTGTACCTAAGGCATCGCACTGCTGTAGCTGGTGGTAATTTGGAGTGTTTGAGGTCCTGTTAGGATTCACACAGGCAACTGTGGGTGACTGTGTACCTCAATTATTAATCCTTCAAGAGAGTAGAATTCCTTTTCTTACACTTCTTGTCTGGAGGAAAATTAAAAGCCAAAGCAGAATTTTGAAGCATTTGAAGAATGCTGAACATATGAAATGAGTTCTGCTATGTCTCTGAAATAAAAGTTTGGTGCTACTGAATGTGTGCTGTATAACATGAAAGTAGCACTTTGTTTATTTTACTTGTGGCCAGAAAAAAACCCTGTCTTATCTGCAGTGGCTTTCCTTCTGACCTCCTCTATTAACAATAATATTTTCTGTATAAACTGTATGATGATGTGCATGGTTTTGGCTTTGTATTTCAGGCCAGTTTCAAGGAATCTTACATGGCTACATTTTATGACTATTTCAATGAACAGAAATATGCAGATGCAGTAAAAAATGTAAGTAATGCATGTGAAGGTTCTAAAAATCCTGCTGTGCTGTTGAAGTTGAACCCTAGAAAGCAATGCATACTGTTGGTAAACCAGGAAGTGTGTTGAGAAAAGCAGACTCCTGATAACTAATATTCAAGAAACTTTTATCAAATCATATGCGTGTCAATAGAAAATTCTCTTTGCATCTATTTCTAGTTAATAATTAGGTTGGATTAACAAGCTACTGCTTAGAGCTTTTGAGATGTGTGTACTTTGTAGAATGCTGCAGATCTGTGATGAAAATTGCTTAATCCAAAAGTGAAAGATCCATGTAACAAAAGAGAAGCACAAGAAGTATTGGGCATCTGCAATTCTACTGCTTAAGAACTTTTGTGCTATTTTTAGGTTACAACCCAGGACCTCCCAAATTCCTCAAGCTTCTGCCATTACCTTCCTGTTTAACTACTTCTACAAATACTCTCTTGTAGGTCTGTGCTGTGCAAATGTTGAAATATTTTAATTTGGGTAGTGTCGTCCTGTCATTTTTACATCTGCTTTTTGTTCACCTTTTAGTTTCTAGATCTAATTTCATCTTCAGGAAGAAGAGATCACAAGAGCATAGAGCAACCTATATTGCTTAAGGAAGGGTAAGTGTGCATGTGCAACAAAACCCTCTACTCATGTGCTTACTGCCATTCTAAGGCAGCCATCTCTTTTTCTGCCACTGCTCTTCCATTCATGCATTTAGAGAAGAATGTAGGAAAATTCTTGTGCTGCGATTTCTGCTCTCTGTGATTGCTATAGCTGATTTGAACATATTTTCATTTGATTCAAACATCTTAATATAAATATCTTTTGAAATATGTGGGGGAAAGAGAAGCCTGTAGAACTTAACAAGCTCAGCTAAGGCAAGATAAACTTAAATCATCATTGTACTAAAATCAAGTTGGGGTCTTCTTCCTGAACTCCAGTGAATAAAAGCTGTAAAATTCCACTGTGAAGACAGCGAAGACTGTGAAGGCAGATACTGAATAAGTTAATGAGGGCAAAGCCTGCAAATAGGATTTGCTTTGGCTGCCCTGTAAGATTCATATGCTAACTATTATCTTGGCCATTTCGAGGAAAATTTGACATGCACTTGGAACAGTTTATAGTTTTAGTACCTTTCCTTTTTTGGGAAGCATGTTCCATATGCTCTGTTAGTTTCAGATACCAATTGCTGACATTTTTTGCTAAAAAACTGAGTTGTTAAGATCATCTAAGTGCACTGTAGAAACAGCTTTTTTGAGCTGGGAGGAAGAAAGTAAAAAAAATCCAAATGTTTGTCAGAGCTTAGTAAGCTCAAATACTGTTTGAAAGTAAGCTTTCATGGTTGCTTTAAGCAATGCAAGAACTACATTTTCAGTGAAAACATGACTACCCCTTCTGTTTAACCTTGGCAGTTCACTTCTCTGATAAACCTCTGTCCTTAGAAGCAATTTTGTCTATTTTAATTCTGTACATTTATCATTCTTTTGGTTTTTAAAATAAATGTATAGTTTGTAACATTTGCCCTCTAACTGTAAAACATTTTTTCTGCCTCTGTCTTTCTTTTGCTGCTGTCTGATTTTTTTCTGTCTTTTCTTGCTCGGCCTGTGGCTGCTGTTGTAAGGACTCTTAAACTAACAGTAAAGAAAGTTGATGGTAATAGTTCATGCAGGTAAGATGGTAGAGGCAGTTGCTGCTTTGCTGTAGCTACTGGCTGACAGCATGTCCTTTGCAGCAGTAGATTTGTCTGACTTAACTTCGGGGAGGAAGGACTCTGTTTAACCATCCTGAAATGCCCGTGTAAACCCAGCAGAGAGCATTTAGTTACCCATTTCTTGATGTTGACCTCTTTTTTTTTTTTATTATTTCCCTTAAAACAAAAACCTGCTGTAAATAGAGTATAAAGGATTTATCTGTAGGCGGGGCACCAAGAAGCACTGTATGGATCCTGATGAATTTACTGGAAGTGATGAAGAGGCCATACATTTTCTAGGCACTTCTTAAGTAGTATTCTTGTAAATTGTCCTCAAGGTTAAGAAGTGGCTTTCAGCAGTTTTTTTTCTGACATGTTGCATTATTGCCATGTTTTGTCATAGGACTTTTTACAGCCTTTGATTTGATTCTTCTCCAGATTGAATGGCTGTTTAGTGGTGTTTCTATTTGCCTTTGCCATATTTTTGCTTGCTTTTGTTTTTCTAATCTCTCTTTGCCTCTATTAAGAGTATCCAATGGAAAGCTATAGCATATGTATGTACTTTTGAATGAGAAGATTAGTCATTGGCGCTTGGGTTTGCTGACATCAATCATGCCATCACTGCTTAACAGCTGCCTGCCTGGTTCCTTCTGAAAGGAAGAGAATGAAAAGGAGAACTGGTTGTTTTTGTTGGTGAAAAGGGCATGTTGGTACATCCAAGAAAGGCTAAGGCAGATCCAGACTCAGGTCTACCATAAGCATGAGAAAAAACAGCGTCTCCAACCACCTTGTACTGAAATGGGTTTAATCTTGGACGTTTTCTCTCTCTTGGCTTCTGTTTGCTCTGACTTCTCATACATTTTGCAATTGCTAGAAATGAAGAAGTTGACCTGATAACTTCTGTGAATTTGAATGCTTGTCACCTATCTCTGGAAAATAAAAGCACATTTTTCTCTTGGCTATGTCAGCTATGAAGAATTTAATTAGAAATGTGCTCTTAGCTCTGCCATATGGAGTTTGCATTTTTCAAAGAGGGGAGGCTCTGTAAGAGTTTGTAATTTTCAGTCACCTTTAAGCGTTGGCTTGAGAAGAACTAGAAACTGACTTGAAGAGCACGTTGTCCTGCCCAAGGATATCAGTTCTTCCTTTGAAATTTGCCTTAACTGGGAATTATGAGGGCTACTGCCAATGAGCCTGGTGATGACCTGAATGACATGGTTTTATTAATTATTTCTCTAGTATTCCAAGGATGAGGACCAAGACAGTAACTGTCTGACCATTTTAAGAATGAGAGATGTGTAACTATAACCAGTTTAAAAAAAATAATTTGTTGCTGTGGACAGTCTTTGTCAGCTTTTGCCCACACAACTTGGAAGGAGCAGCAGGCACCAGCCCTGCTGGTTACGAAACAGTTGAAGTCTGTTGAAGAAGGAACTTGGGTTTCAGTTTGAGCTTTTGACACACCTGTGGTTTGGTCAGATGTACTGTAGTGATTTGTGACTGAAGGTACCAGAAGCAAGAAGCAGTATTAGCTGTTCTAATAATTTTAGCTCTGCTATTGAAAAATCTTCAACCAAGTCATTTGCTGTTCTCTCTTGTGTGCTCTTTGTGCTGTATAGTGCCTTCCTACTTGATAAAAACTACCCTGTAGTAAGTAGCTTTTACCCACTCCATTATACAGTTCTGTATTTGGCACAATAGTCAATGTAATGTGTAGAGTAGCTGTTATCAACTCTACTGCATATGCACACACGTTTTTATCCAACAAAAGTGATGCTGAGCAGTATGAAGTCACCAAAGTCACACTGAAGCTTTTGGATTGATTTAGTGGTTAGGAAAGTGGTGGATGCATCACAGTTTCTCAGTAAACGAATTTCTTGGTAAACTCATTCAAGTTTGAAATGAAATGAAACTGACAGCTCACTAAATGAACATCCCATATCTGCTAAAAAAGGGGTGGGGATGCTCTACCTTCCAACCATGAGGTCACTTTGTATGTTACTGAAATTGCATTTCCAACTGCAGTATCTATGTGCAATTGCAAATGAGGCTGTGGAACGTCCTGATTTTGTTTCTAGAGCTTGAGAGTGATTAAAGCATGTAAGGGTATGGTAGCTGTGCTCCTTAGAGGCTTTACACCTGCCTTTTAATTATTAAACATAGTCTAAACTTTTTGAGCTTTCTCACAGCTTTAAAAAAAAGAAAATAAAGCTTGTAGAGTCAACAGGTTGAGCTTAGCAGAGCAGTACTAACTATGTTCTGCCTTTTTTCTGCTGTTCTAGGAAACCATTTAGCTGGATTTGTAACTGCAGAAAGGGCACAAACTGCAGCTCAGTTAACTAACTGCAAGTCAAGTTATATGTCTTGCCCCTCCTCTAGGTCTGGAAAGAGGACAGACCTAACTAATAGACACACTAAACCTATCCAAATGTGACTCTTTCCTCGCCAAGAAAAGACCTCAGTAATTAGAAAACACTCTGTGTCCCCTCCTAAAGCTTTGCAAGTGTGATGACATATATCTGTATGCATCTCTATATATGTATAAATCCATATACATAAGCATATATCTTTAAAATCTGGTGTATTGTAACAATTGGTGCCCTGTTTACTAGGTTCATGATCAAGAGAGCGCAAGGAAGAAAACGATTTGGTATGAAAAACTTCAAGAAGAGATGGTTTCGCCTGACAAACCATGAGTTTACCTATCAGAAAAGCAAAGGTAACAAAGGTTTGCCAGTCTTATTTTGATACATTAAAGCAAAGATTAAACATAAGGATTGTGTAGGAGTAGAAGACTGAGATCTAGATCTGTAACTGTAGAAGACACAGTGCAGGCATGTCTGTCAGCCTGTATGTTCTTGCTCTTTTTTTAGTGTCTGTATTGACAGTTAGAGAAGCTTCTCAGATAGCACAGTACCCTGTAAGTTAGCAAAGTATTTGATAATATTTGTCTAGAGTTAGTTATTAACATCATCTATAGGTTTCACAGTTACCTAGATTGTCCTAGGAAACACAACTTACAATCCTTAAGCTGGGATTTGGGTTGTATTGAACATTCTCAGATGCATGTCAGCATGTGCTCATAAATTCTGTAGCATTGGCACAACTGGATGCAGTCGACAGGGATTCACCTGCAATCTTTGAACTTTCAAAATGTGTTCACTTAATGTTGCCTAATAGCAAGGATTTTGCTTTTTGCAAATTGTTCCTGTCTGTTCAGTAGTACACAACAAATACCACTTCCTCCATCGTGTAAGTACATAAGGAGTAAGAAAGATAAGGAAGTATGTTCAGATCATGCCAGTCATTATTTCACACTCAAGTTTGAGGTCTTGCATCACCACTAGTTCAGTTCAGCTGACAGGAATGATTTATTTCATTGTCACCTTCGCAGTAAATACAAGGTGTCCTGCTGCAGTAAGCAGTTTCTAAGAGGTTTGCTAATGTAAGGTAGTGCAGCTGAAAACAGAAATGTACTTAAGATAATACTTAAGGACCGTGCTAGCAAATCCCTGCTGAGTGAAAGATTTTTCCCTCTTTTCATATGCAGTCAAAATGATCTTCAAAGAAACTGAATCAGCCCTTAGAAAAAGGGCAAAAGGTGAAGATGAGTTGTGAGTAAGTGGCTCATTATCTGCGTATCTGTGTGTTCTGCAGGTGATCACCCTCTGTGTAGCATTCCAATTGAAAACATTCTGGCAGTGGAAAGACTAGAGGAGGAATCCTTTAAAATGAAAAATGTAAGTAGGTCATCTTCATTAATGTATTTGTTAGGCTGCTCCAGATCCACCAGCCTAATCGCCTTTTTCCCTTTTGTAACCTGGATTGGATTTCTATTGAAAGATGTACAACCACAGCTGCTTGTTCTGTATATAGTAGCAGGAGTTTCCAAAAGTACAGCTCATTCAGATTCTTAACAGCCCAGTCAGCAATCTTTGGATTTCGTGATCTGCGGCACACTCAGTACTGAGCGCTGCTGATCAGCTGTCAGCTCTGTAAGGTCACACACAGGTAAGATGATCGAGTCCCTGCCCTTTCTGTCAGGCCTCTCTGGTGGGGAGGAGCTTGCTCTTATGATTGTGAAGGACCACAACTTCTTTATTAGCTATTATGTTTCTTTATTGGTTAATGAAAGTACATATATATGTATGTGTGTATTTGTATATTTATATTTAATTTGGATTAGGTTATGTACCAAAACAACATCTGTGCTGTGCTAGTGTGATTTACCATTTTGATTGCCACATTAGGGAATAAAATACAGCTGTATTTCTTATGCATGGAACACTACTGCCAACTTCTGTATTGTGTAAGAACAGACTTGATCAGTTTGGGTGATGTTGGGAGCCTTTTTCATACAGCTCTGCCTGTATAGCTGAGTCCAGTCCTTAAAAAATCGTGTTTAAAATTAAACTAAAAAAGAACTCGTTTTTTTTCCCCTAGTTCTTAACATGCATCTACTACAGACTTATTTATACACATAAATAGTTGTGACTTTTATATCTTTCTGCCTTTACGTCTTTCCTGCCATCTACACTGCTTGTGAGCACCATGCAGAGCAGTGCTCAAACCTGCCCCTAGATATTAGGTTCCTCAAACAGCTCTTTGTTAAAAGTGAAATACAATTCTAGACTCCTCAGTATTTCCCAGTTTCAGGTATTATTTTGGCAGCATCTCTCTCTCTGTGCTAAAACACAGAGTAAGTTTCAGTTCCATCTGCTTCTAGAACACATCTCAATTGCACTGCAGTTTGCTCTGGTGTTTATAACTCTACTGCACAGGCAAAAACCAACCAAGCTGCAAAATAATTTAAGCTACCAGAGGGCAGCTATAACACACGATGAACTGTTGTCAACTGCACTCTGCAAACTTGATGGACCTGAAAGCAGCCACACAGTTGAGATCAAACTCCCTGTCTGTGGAAAGGAGCTGAGCTATAATTCTGTAACTTATGCTGAGTCTACTGAGCTAGACTGAGCATCCAGAATGTGTCTGTATTGTGAAGATTCATTATAGGAAAAATACACCCTTATTGTTAACATCAAAAACACTGTGCTATTTTGGTTGCTTAAATTCAGTATTACCTGGAAAATAAAGGTGACTACATCCATTCCAGAAAGTAAGATTCAGTCTTCCATAAACAGTAGAAAATACTGTTACGACCTTCTTGTGCTAATATATTCCTATTTTTCTTGCCATATATAAATAGATTACTGCAGCAAGATCAGAATTCTCAGAACACCACAGCAGATGTATTTGCAATGAATATTCCCTCATGGGTGCTAAGTTTTATAAAAATTCATATTTTGTATAAATACTCTCTGTGTATCTGTGTTCTGAATTGCACCAAGTATGTCTTTCTCACTCATGATAAATCTGCCTGTCTGGCAGTAAGGCCAGTAGCCTTCATCGTTCTTAAGCACAGTTTGGGGAATGTGAGGGTGGCTTTAAGTACTGTTTGGGTCTTCTGTGTTGTTTGAGAGGCAACTGGTTTTGGTAGTGTAAAGGTCTTGCAGCCACTTGAAATTCTTGGCTTAGTTGTGGGCTCCTCAGTAACCATTGCCATACGTTGGATCACTTTGGTTGGTATCCCCTTACACAAAGCCCTACTCCTTAAATCTGTTCCTTTGTTGCCATGCAGGAGGCTCCATTTACCCCAGCAGGACATTAAAATTACTTTCCATGTAGTTCTGTATTAATAGAGGGTTGAACTACATGCTCCTGTCTTCCTTTTCCTTCCTTCCTTCCCTGTTTCCCAGACTCCAATTGACAGTTATGCCCTGAAGGGTTTTATTAAAAGGACTCTATGGTGTGTAGTTGGCACTGCTGGACTGATCACACCAAGCTGCCATTGTGTATTGTGCCTTTCTAATTATTGTCTGATACCAATAAGGATACTAGATCCAGGGAAATGGTTGGTTGAGTTTTCCCTTTGCTATTTGGAATAATGTACATCTAAAAGTGTCACAAAGGAAGAAAGGACTGTGCTTCGTACCAGTCTGCAACATTCTCCCAAGCAGCTAGGTGCAGCATTCAAGCCAATATTTCAGGTCTATGTAACAAAGGCAAATTTTAATTTTGTTGGGTCTGGTTTGTTGTTGATTGGTTTGCTTGTATGGTTTTTGTTGGTCTTTTTTTTGTATGTGTGTTTGCACCTCTCTGGTTTTCTTTTTAAAACAGCATAGCAAAAACAGTTGTTTGGAAAACTGTATTCCATATGATATGGGCAATGTAATGTCTAAGGACTTGAATAATCAAATGAAGAAGTAGAGGGGAGAAGGATAATTTAGGCATACTGGAAAGAGAAGAAAATGCGCTAAAATTAAGTATTTGCAGAAGCAAGAGGAAGTGAAAGAAATTTGCCTTTCCAAAATTTGCAGCTAGGATCACTAACTTGAGCTTAGTAATCTTCAGTGCATGATCAGTGTAATCAAGCAATAAGGCTGTGCATCAAAAATTTCCTTCTTCAAGAGGAGGAAGATAAATACCCTTTTAGGTTGCAAGCTGTTTTGAACAGGCAGGAGAGCTTTAGTTTAGATTTTCAGTGGCCAAGCTATGATGTAGAATTAATGTGTAATTATTTAAACCACCTGATGTCAATCAAAGAGAAACAGTATTTCTGTGATTTTCCAATAGCAGCTATAGTTGAGTGCAGAAGAATGCAAGTTACTGAAAGGCAAGGGTGGTGCTGAAACAGGTATTAAAAGGACTAGAGAAACAGCAGTATTAAAGCAAAGCTGTCACTAAGGGTGGATCTAAACTCTCGTTTTTCTCTTTTCTGCCTCCTGCTGATGAGCATTTCCTTTCAGGCCAGCACTGGGTTCCACTGTCAGCCTTCCAAAACTTGACATTGCAGCATTATGAAAATTGCTTCCCCAAGGCTGACAACAAATCTTGTTGAGACCCAAGCAGCAAGTTGATATTAGCTATTTGTAAATAATCTCCTACAGGAATGGTATCTTACTGCTTTGTACCAGGTGAAAGGTCTTGTTCTTTTAAGGGCACACTTGCTGCTTGGTTTTGTGTTGAAATGTATTTATCGGTCCATTCTTTTAGTATGCTGTGTTTTCCCTGCAATAAATCTTTGCTCCAAGTCTGGTCTTATGTTCACTGGCTCATTCTGGTGCTTTATTCTGTGGTTTATTTGCAGATGTTCCAGGTGATCCAGCCTGAAAGGAGAGTCCTGTATATCCAAGCAAATAATTGTGTGGAGGCCAAGGACTGGATTGATATCCTCACCAAAGTTAGCCAGTGCAACAAGAAGCGCCTCACGGTCTACCATCCCTCGGCCTATCTTAATGGCCACTGGCTTTGCTGTAAAGCTACTGCAGATAATACCCCTGGCTGCACACCCTGCACAGGGTAAGGGCTTCACCATGCCATCGGTGTGGGTGCTGCCATGGGTACGTGTGTCTCTGCAGTGGGACTTGCAGGTGCACAGTTAACCAAGATTTGCTGGGTGTACGGGTGTTCAAAGGCCATCTATTGGTATTCCTGATTCTGCATGTCTTGATCAAAATGTTGACTTTTTAGAGTTAAAGGTGGTGATAAGAGTTAACTGTGGGATAAAATACTTTGGTTTTGATCATCTGTCATTAATAAAAATGTCAGAAATCCCTTCAATATCCTGTTTGCAAATTCCTGAAGCACTCATCTGCTGATAGATTTAAAGGCTGATCTTTTCGGGGGACTACTTGTGCTCTCTCTTAAGTGAAGATGTACTGTCTGGTTTGTAGGAAGCACTTTTCATCTAAACTGAGAGAAGTAGAAAGACTGTAGTGGTAGTTAGAATATAAGACCTGTGTGGTTGGAAGTTCAGTGCTTTGGCTCCTCCATCTGGTTGTAGCAGACTAATTCACCAAAATGTCTGGGTACTGATACAGTCATTTTTTCAAGTCAGTGAAAGTATGCTGGATAAATAGAAGCATAAAGAAGTTTGAACTTGTCTTCTTTCTTTGGGAAAAAATGGACTGTTTTGAGCTTTGTTACACACAATCTGTTGACTTTCATGAGAACTCACTTTTACTTTGTGTTCCTTGTTAAGTGCTTTATGTGCCATAATACACTGCTAAGCATATAACTTTTACCTCTCTTCCTGATGCCTTACAGAGGCCTGCCAGCAAATATACAACTGGATATAGATGGAGATAGAGAAACTGAGCGCATCTACTCTCTTTTCAACTTGTATATGCCAAAATTGGAGAAAATGCAAGGTGAGGATTAAAGATCATTGAATCTCCAGTTTACTTACCAAGGCAAAAATACCTGGAAAAGTTGGATGTTCTGGCTGGACCAGCCTTGCAGATCACATCCTGGAACACAGTGGCCTTTATTTCACTTGTTTCCCCTTCTGCTGTCTTGAGGCAGTTGTGTGTATTATTTTTGGTGCAGTCTCATGGTCTGTAAAAAGTTCTTTGTGTAATAACAGTTGTTTGAAATATGGTCTTAACCACATCATCCTAAAATAGCATAGGCACAGAGCATTGCTTGGATGCTCTGAACTGACAAATCAGAGCCAGCACTGAAACAGTGTTTTACTGATCCTGACAATAAGCACCAGCAAAGTTGAGGTTTCAGTGGAATATGGTTTTGTGTTACCAGAAGTCATGTGCACATTCCCTGATTCAGATCCTAAGAACAGGCTGGATACAGATGGTTTCTTTAGGAAGGCTCTTTCGTAATTACCCATCGAGGATGACCTGCGGATGCCTGTGAAATGTTGAAAAGTGGAGTTTTGGCTGGGAAACCTTCAGGAGCTGAGGGAAGCAGAGATGTGATGGAAAGGACAAGAGAAAGAAGAGGCAGCAGAGGAAGTTGGTACTAGTAGGCATGCCAAGAGAAGTATCCGGTGTACACAGTGCCAGACTTGAAATCCCAGTTTAGCACAGGGAGTGGCGGGGAAGCCTTCACTGTGGCACTGATCTTTAAATAGGACTTTATTTTATAATATGAGATAAGCCAGTGGTGTCAAACACACAGGCTGGAAAGCACTTTAATCTGTTCCTGGCCGCTGTGCAATTGCAAACTCAAGATCCTCACCACTTCCGAGCTGTCTGAACTGATGCCCAGCTTTCCCCTGTTCCGAATCCTCGCTGCCAGAGCCAGCGTCGAGTTTCGGTGCTGGGGGAAAAGGACGCAGGTCTGGCACAGACAGTGCAGCGAGGGGAAGGGAATTTGAAAGCTGAGACTGGGACAGCAGTAAAGCTAGAAGGAGAGACAAAGTAAAACACTCTTTCCCCTTCTTTTGCCTTCTAATATGCTCTGCTACAGTGCAGGAGTAGATACCATGGGGAAATATATTGTGGATGTTCATGTGTAGGCAGTGTCCAGATCTCTTAGTCAGGAAGGCTCCCTGGTAAGATCAGAAGGTATAGAAGTATAACTTGCTCCTTTGGATATGTCATAAAGCAGGCAGCCAGGCAGTAGTCATGGCATATTCTGCTTATGCTTATTGTATGAATCTTTTAGGGATAATGTGGTAGAACATGACTACTTCAGCCTGTAATGTTTTTGAATTCAGCCTGTACTTGCTGCCTGGGGTTGGAACCTGTCCCAACAACTGAATGCTTGACTTTGTGCAGGCCAACCCTGCAGCGCAGTGGCAGAGGCAGCCCTCTGTCAGAGTTTCCAAAATGTGTGCATGGGGTGCAGATAGTGGCATTTGAGATTAAAGCATTGCCTGTGCAGCAAAGGACAGCTTCCCACCAAGCCAGGAGCAGCTGCCAGGCTTGCTGGCCTCTCTGTACGAGACAAGGAGGAGGGAACGGGCATGGAGGAGCTTCTGCTGTTATGTCAGCCACAGTTCTTTGGTGGTTATACAGAAGCAAACCAAGAAACTGTATGAACTGAATATTTCTGCTGAATATTCAGCAGACTGAATATTTCTAGTCTGCTTGCCTTGCTTTTCCCCCTGCCTGATATCTATTTCTGTTCTTTTTTTTTTTTTCTCCAGAGGCCTGTGGGAGCAAATCTGTGTATGATGGACCTGAAGAGGAAGAGTATTCTACATTCATCATTGATGACCCTAAGGAGACATATAAAACACTAAGGCTGATTATTGAAGGTGTTGGAACTTTAGAGCAGGAGCATGCTCAGTATAAGAGGGATAAATTTAAGAAAACAAAGTATGGAAGCCAGTAAGTACAATGGGTTGTACAGACAGGGGAACAGTCCTCGAAAATGGTATTTCCCTTGCTTATGCTCTGGCTTTCACTGTATTTTGTCCAAAAAAGATTTTGCCAATGCATACAGAGTAGCACTGTGACTTAGGATTGATATCACAATATTTTAAGGGACTGTAAGGAATTTTTTAATGCTTGATTTTACTGCAGTTTCATTCATAAAATCTAAATGTGGGTTTGTTATATTGATGGTTTAAAATTTTGAACCCATGCTGGTGAGCTGAGCAGTTAATAGCAAAAGATACGTGTGTTTACCAGCTTATCTTGGAGTGCTGGTTTAAAAATGGAAAGAGTGGCTGACACCCACATGACTGTATTTTGTGTACACGTAAATAAAGCATTCTGCATATGGCTGACAGAAAAGAGGATCAATTCAGTCAGTTCTTCTAGCTCAAGTAAAATGCAGTATTATCATTACAATTACAACTTTGAAAATTGAATTTAGGGAAAAAGTTCTTGTGTGTTCCACTTTGTTGTGACATTTTTATGTTGTGACAGAAAGCTCTATGTATAATCCTGGGGTTTTTTCTTCTCTTTTAGAGAACATCCCATTGGTGACAAGAGCTTCCAGACATACATCAGGCAACAGTCAGAGATCTCAGCACATTCCATATGAAGTGCAAAGGAAATCACAGGACAGTGCTGAAGGGTTGATCAGTGATGCTAAATAGCAAAACAAAAGGGAAGCCACACATGTAGCAAAATGTATGGATAAATGTCAAGCTTACAAACTTTGAGACTTGGTAACTGTATTCTCTTTTCAAGAAACTGTTATAATAGTTGCTATGCACTTTATTCATCTGGTTATTGACAGATGATAAAACCCTGCCTTCTAGGCAGTTGTCATGTGTATTTTTAAATTTGCTTTGGTTTCTTGGAATTTAGTGATCAGTTCAATGATCGAGGTGTGTGGACTTCATCTTGACAACTCCATGCAATTCCTTATGTTTTGGAAACCAAGCATGCTGCTAATATGCAGCATTTTTTAGAATGGTTGTTTGTTACTGTTCTTTGTTCCTGATTAATGTATATTATGCCACACTCCCTGCGTGCTCTCTTAGGAAAAGCTTAGTAACATTTTACTTTTAATGCCTGCATTTAGACAAGAAGCAGAGAAAAATCCCTCTGGTGTAATCATCTACGTTGTAGCTTGTATTCTGAGCAGGCCAAGGAGCAGGCCTTTTGTTTTTACAGCAGCGTAATTTTTGCTAACTGTGCACAGTTTTTAATAGAAATTCAAATCTGAATGGTACTCTTGATATTTTTGAGATACGAAGTCATTTCTCCAGGCACATTCAGCAGACTTCAGATTTGAAGATGCAATCTCAGCAGTATAATGAAACTGACTCTCATGAGTAACAGAGAAATGAACTCATGTCAAAGCTACTTGTCTCTCTTACACAGTCCAGTGAATGGTAATCTTTGAAAGTCTGCCAGCTGAAAGGCAAGGTAAGCTGATTTTGATGACCTTTTATCACCACAGTGAGAAGGACAAATAGAATCTGAATCTGGCAGCTGAGACATGCTGATTCCCAGGCACAAAAGCCATCAAGATGTGTTTTCTCTGAAAGGATGTTTATGCACTGGAGTCCATGCTATCCTAGTACCACTTGCTTTTCTGGAAAATAGATTTCTACTTTTCCAAAAATGTTTTTAAATACTTTTTAAAAGAGACTTGTTAAACAATATTTAGTATATTAACATGCATAATGATAACTTGTCAATTTTATGAGTGTAGTAAAAATGAAATGAGCTGTGTATCTCACTAATACCAACAAAAGGAGAGGAATAAAGGTCTTCTAAATATTAAATGCATATTTATGTATGCTGTTTAGTTGTACATCATAATTTTTCTCTGTGTAAGGGTCTGATATACAAACATCATCTAGCTTTGATGGCTTGGAAGCCTGCATGATGGACTTTAGGCCTCTGGGGGGTAGAAGTTAGTCCAGGTTTTAAGCTGAGTTGGATCAGAAAGCATTGATCAGTTTAATGTGAAGATGTCTGTGTCTTTGCTTCAAGTGTTAAAGAATAACTCTTAATTGTGTCCTCATTGCATCTGACATGATTTAAGATGGCTAAAGTACTTCGAATGCCTCTGTTTGTTAGTGATGTTCTTAGGAATTAAGTTTTGGTTTTGTTCGAATATGTAGTAGACCACCTTCTAGTAGATGATAAATGATCTTTTATTCATCTTCACCCAGCAGACTGGGGAAAGGGAAGTAATGAAGCATTGCAAAGATGCATTTTGGACTCCAAGCTTTTAGCTGCCATGAACTGCAATTTTTAACATGTATTTGTAACTTAATATTGTTTATAAAATACTAATGACCTGTAATGTGTGTTCTACTTGCCAATTAAAAGAAATGGTTTATTTCTGAAGACTGTGTCCATGTTTGAAGTCTTTTTAAATTCACAGTGGTCACCAGCATGCCTCTTGGCACAGCATCTGCTGTTCAGAGTGGGACCATGGATGGAGATCCTTGTGAATGTAAACTACCAAGTCCCATCCTCGCTCCTCCTCCCATCCCCACCCACCCCTTTTCTTCTCAGCATTGCACCCGTGGGACTCTGCAGTGAACCAGACTGGGCATCTGAGCCAGCCATAAACTACCTTAGCAAAGAAAGGTTGCTCAGCTAGGTCAGCATCTTGAACTGGTTTCTTGTGTTACTGCACAGTAACTGAGCTGAGACAGTGTTGAAAATACGGGAGGAACGAGCTGAGCCCACAGCATCCTGCATGTCTATTGATCAGCTCACAGACCTATGGAACCACCACCCTTCTGATTAGGACCTGTTCTGTGACAAAACCTTGGACATGCTGAGGTCTGTGCAAGTCAGACTCCTGGAGCTTACCAGTCCTCTCTGGACAATCCTGTGCATGGAGCTCTTGCTCTGAGATGTTGTGTGACAAGCTGCACACACTGATTCTCTTGGGGAGTGTTTCCAGGGAGGCTGGGCTACAGCCCCTCCGGGATGGCAAGCTGTTGGCCAGCATTCAGGGTGTGTTCATTCAGCTTATGGTGAAGGTAACTCCTGCTGCTGCAGCGGGTGTCTCTCACCACAACCCAGGCGTGTGTTTCCGAGAATCTTCTGGGGATGAGCTGCTGCAGGCGCCTCGAGCTGAATGACAGTGGTGGTTTAACAGATAAACCACATCCAGGAACAAAAACCAGAGCAATGATGGAAGACACATCAACAGTGTCCTGGTGAAGGTGAACTTGACCGCAATTGTATAAATGTGGGTTTTTGCTGAGGAACCGTAAACCTTGTTTTGAAAACAAAATTTTACATAAAATGAGGTAGGAAACTGACACAAGATTTGTAAGAAATGAGCAGAGTTAAGTGCAAAATTACTGTAACACCATTTCCAGCTCTGTCTCTTTTTCACTCAGTCTCATCCGGTGCATATGATAATTTTCTTCTCCTGCTAACGTGTCTTAGCTTAAGTCAATAGGAAATCTTTGAAAGCTGCTTTTTGCAGCATAGCTTTGCATGTTTGGTAAGGGGGTTGTGTTAAAACTGGGCTTCCAGTATTTGCTTAGCCTCTCTTCTCTCCTGTCTGTCTGTCTGTAGCATATGTTTCTGATGCTATCTTCAGAAACACTCAGAAATCCTGCCCACAAGAGAAATAGCTTGACTGGGAAACTTGGAACAGCATTCCTGGTGACCGTAATGAAGAAAATAGCAAAAAAAAAAAAGCATATGCATAAGTAAGCACATCCAGGTCAGTTGTCTTTCCTTCTCTGCTCTGTCCCAGGGTGAAAAGCAACAGAATTATTTTTGACAGAAAAAGTAATTAGAAGCTGGGCTGTTCTCTCCTGGGACTCCTACTGCCAAAGAAGTTCCCTGTGCCTTTTTTCTCCCTTGCTGAAGCAATGTGCTAGGACAGGACTGATATGGTGACAGGACCCAGAGACCTAAGGCAGCTGGCTGTGTGACACAGCTGTCTGAGGCACCTGAACTTTGATGTGTTTCCCATCCTTTTTCTGCAATACTCTATGCAGTTTCAACTTTTTTAAAGGTCTGTGTGAGAAGCTCACCTGGATAGCAGGAGAATGTGTGAACCATGCCAGTCCCCATTATTAGGTCCAGGAAGTGGGTGCTGCAGGAGGAATATGGTGTAAGGACTGACAGTGGGTGGTGCTTGGAGATAAAGAACAGCATCCTCCCATGAGCCACCTTCTGTGTGTGCATTGCAGGGCTGACTGGAGACAGCATTTCCTTCTGCCTCTTGGGCTACTGTCATTAAACAGTAAATAATTTATTCCAAAGCTCAAGTGGGTACTGAGCAAAAGAGGAAGTTTTAAGACAGACGCACTGTATTCCTATATGGATAAGATTCTGGATTTGATCTGTGTACCAAAAGATTGGAAAGAGCCATCATTAATTAGCTGTTCTGGATTCCTAAAATAAAACGGGATGCTAGGAGATTAGTCTTGAGGATAGAAACCAGCCCTCGTAACTTCTGAACACATCACACACACCTTTCCATTTCAATCCTTATTTTTCTTCTGCTACTCCATTTGAGCCACTCTGATTCACCTGAAAGTTTAAAATCATTGGGTTTACTGGTCTTGTGCAAAGCTATTACTTTTAACCACAAAGTTGCCCGGTGTTAGGTTTGCCTGCAAAAATAATGTGGAAGTCTTGATTAAACAAAAGGCTCACCATCAGCCTGGGCTAGATGTAAGGAGTGTTGAAATGGTAAAAATGGAAACTGGCTTTTTACTAGTTTGAAAACGTTGCTATGCTGAATCTTAACCAAAAGCATGCCCTTGGTGACATAGTGTTGGGTCAGTGTTGAGAGCAAGTTCTCTCTACAAGTGTGAGGTCTGTGTGGTGTCTGACTTACTTTTCTGAGCTAATTCATCATCTTAAACTCTGTCACAGTTGCACTGTTCTGTCCTAAAGCTGTCAAAAGAGACTACATTTTTTATTGTTTACTTGAGGCCTTAACAAAAGCACTACCTAGATATGGACTCTTGCAGACAAATGAGTAAGTTTTGATAGAGATGACAGCAGTGCACAGGATTGCCATCATGTACCAAAGGTATGAATTTGTAAATTTAATTGAATAAGAAGGATACTTTGGATAAATATAGCCATGTATTTCTCTGCGGGTGGAAACTAAAACTGTAGTCATCATGTTTGTGTAGAGAAATCTGATGATGGGAATACAAGAAGTGAATTTTATGAATTAAAGGGGAAGAAAGAAATACTTGATGAAAACACAAACAGTGCACAAAAAGGAGGGAGGGCTACCCTGAAACGCCTTATGTTTTGCTTTCTTTGGCAAGTTTTTCTGCATTTCAGCTCAGCTATAATTCCTACTTCTCATTCTCTATAGAAGCTATCTTTTTGGCAGCCATGACAACCTATGACTAGAGAGGCTCACAGCTGAGAAAAGCAACTTTAAAAATAGACAGACTCATCTGTGGTGTCTGGAGATGCAAATGCTTTGCCTCCTGCTGTGCCACAGCATTGTGAGAACAGCTCTGTGGTATGTCTCCTCTTGTGGTAAGGCCCCCTTAAAGAGATTCTGCTGCCTGCCCTGGCTGTGGTTCTGCATCCCATTAACAGCACTGATGAAACTGAATCAGTGAAATTAACTGGGAGTTGCTAGGAGGAGATTTTGGAAAAACCTGGGCTGTCTCCCTAACCAGGTTTACAGCAGTCTCATAAACACTTGCATCAGCACAGCTGATGAGATGAGGATAAGCCACCCAGAGAGCTTTGCCACCAGAAAGAATGTGTGACAGTTGCTCTGGCACCCTCCCCACCAGCCCTTTGCTGCCTCAAGTTTGCCTGGTGAAGACTGTGAGAGGCTCAAAGGCAGGCTGGTGTTCCCACTAGAGATCTGGGCCTGGATCTCCTTTGAATACTGTCATTCTTTTTCACTTAGGAGAAGCCACCTTGGTATAATTTCTGTCCAAGATGCAGGAAGAGGAAACAGTAAGTAAAAAGCCCTCATAGGGAGTAGTTTGTAGAGTCCTCTGAGAGGACTTGGCATTGAGTCTCACCAAAGAGTAGCTGGTGCCCAAGCTATTTTCGTGTCAGAGATGGCTGATGCTTTTGCTTTATTTAGAAGTTGTGACTACAGGAGAGGGGCTGAAGACACTGGCAGGCCTGGACAGACAGTATCAGTCTCATTAAGACAAGAGAGGAGAAAGGTATGAAAATCCTCATGAGGAGGCAGGACCCATCTTCCTGGGCTGGAAAAGGCCAAGTTCTCTGGTGTTTAAGGGCCTGCTCAGCTCTTATGGTGGGATCTGACATAGTCAATGTAAAGCAAGAGCCAGGATGGGCAGCCTCAAGCAGAAAAATCAGAACTGGTATTGCCCACTGGGCTCCCAAAGCTGAATGATGCTCTCCTAATTAAGCTGTCCAGTAATTCATTTTCTCTGCATGTTTCTCCTGCCTAAGCAATTCCTGCTGTGAGGGAGATCTGTTGTTCTCTGTTGTGTTCCTTCAGAGCTGGAAACACTATGAGCCATCATGCAGCTGCACGTGTGTGGACCACCTGCAGCTGCCTGGGGCCAGGAAAGAGGAGAGTGGGGCGCTTCCCTGGCTCCCTGCACATGGGTGCTGCAGGACAGGGCTGCTGGGAGTCTCTCCAGGCTCTGCAGGCAAGGTTGGCACAACTTCTTTTGCCTTCCTTCCTTCCTTCCTTGGCCCTGCCCTTCCAAAACTATCCCAGTTTCTTCTCCTCAGCTGGTGCCCGAGCAGAATAGATGGACACAGACCCTGCTTACCAGCACCTTCCTCTTGTCCCAAGTGCAGGCCCAGCCTATTGCCCCTTCGGGTGTTGCAGACCTTGTGTTCACCATTGTCCTAGTCCTGGCTGTCATCACTAATCACCAAAAGACTCAGTGTGGAAGGGACCTCTAGGACATGTCTCATCCCACCTGCCGTTCAGATCAGGTCTTTTGACTGCTCCTGATAGTCCCTTTGTCTTTGAGACAGCACCACTGTGTTCACATGGTCAAGGAGGTCACTTGGGCAGTGATACAGTGCTGCAGTGGAGGAAGAACAAAGCTGGTGAGCTCTCTGGGAAGTTTTACTCTTCCCTTGCAATAATCTCAGTGCTGCTTGGAGGTAGTGGGGTGCAAAGAGAATTATTTCCATGCTACATGAAACTATGCCAGCATCCTTGCCTGTAAAATTTCACTCATCTGAGTATTTGTGTGTGGCAGCAGCTGAGTGTTCAAAACCAGGCATTAGGAACTTTGAAATGGCATAAGCCAGAAGTGAGTTTCATTTTTCAGGGGATGGGGAATGATGTTCTGCTGAGTATGTTCATACACAACTCTGACAGCACTTGTTACTTAACCAGGCAATCTCAGATCTCTTGTTGACATCCAGGAGAAACATTATTTGAATTTCAGTTAATTCAATAAGACATCATAAGACAAAATAGGATCTGTCTCTCTAATTGCAGACATCCGCCACGTAGATGCTAACATTTCAATTAGCTACTCATCCTCCAATAGTCAGGGGAGAGAGAGAGCGGCTTCTCTTAAAATGTGATTCACAACACACTTTAGAGTGTCTACTTTAGGATGAAATTAACCAAACCCTAAAAATTTTCAGTTCCGTTCCATAGACTGCAAAGAACCTGGCATGATCTCTTCCAGTACAGACATCTGAAGTGGGTGAGATGAAGCACAGCCAGGGTGACAGGAGGAATCCCAGCTGCTGTGATGTGCCTTGTCACTCTTCACTCACCCCCATTGTGCAGCCAGTGATTTTCTTGCAAGCCCTGGATGTCCTCAGAGGGTTTTCCCTCCTGCCTTTGGTGTCATAGGGACGGCTGAGGCCACTAGATGGGGGTGCAGGATCTCCTGCAGGATCCGTCCCACAACCCCAGGGCCCTGCTCAGGGTGTGCTGCTCAGCGTCGATCCCGAACAGCTCAGCAGCACGTGTGCCACACACGGACCCAGGTGGGATGTGAGCCCACCGTGGGTTCCCGCTGACTCGCCAGAACGTGCTCTGAGGGCTTAAATTGGGTTGTTTTTCCTTTGCCTCCTGTGGTGGGACAGGACCACGCCTGGTCAGGTACNTGCTGGCTCAGCTGGTGCCACACACGGACCCAGGTGGGATGTGAGCCCACCGTGGGTTCCCGCTGACTCGCCAGAACGTGCTCTGAGGGCTTAAATTGGGTTGTTTTTCCTTTGCCTCCTGTGGTGGGACAGGACCACGCCTGGTCAGGTACCAAGCTGGGGCTGCTCCGACAGCCCCGATGCACCAGGAAGCTGCCAGGACACAGTGCGCCCTCCCAGCCAAACTTGGACCGGCAGAGTCTGGGCAGGTTGGTTCAAGCCTTGCGGGGCGAGTCCACAGTGCTTTCAGTTGTGTACTTGATGCCAGATAAAACAATGTTCCTGCGTGGCAGAGGGCAGCCAGACGAGGAAGGTAAATCCCTCCTGCTTCGGCAGTGTCAAACAGATCCAAACAAGGAGAGCGGCAGTTCTCATGTCGTGCCGCTTAGTTCTAGAGCACCAAAGCAGCAATGGATTGATTTCCTGGTTACTGCTTTCGGTTCACTTTGTACTTCTTGTATTGCATGTGTGGGGCATTGATCTGATTTTTAAGCATGTCTGGTCCCCTGATTTCCTGCTCTGTCCTCTTTTCCAAAGTGCAAAGGGAAATGCACTTGACCAGGTGAGCTGCATGTCCTTATTGTTAAACTCACCCTGGAAAATGACTATATATTTAAGTGTCCAGTGCCACGAGTGATTCCTGTGGTGTGGATCACAGAGCTACAGCTGGCCCTGTGGTCATTTCTGGGGTGGCTGAGAAGAAAACCCAAGGCCACAGGGCCTCATAGCATTAATACAGTAACCATCACATCCACATTAGAGCTGGCCCAAAGGATTTATGTTCTGAAAATAAAAAGAATTATAATCAATGTGAAGGATACTGGTATTTCTAAATTTGGAAGTCGGTATATCATCCTATTGTTTTTGCAAACACTAGCAAAACAAGAATACTACTATATTTGATCAACCTTGTGGGTCCTGAATCTTGTGAGACTTCTTTAGAGTTCCTCAGCTATCTGACCAAGAACAACCCTCAAGCACATCCTTAAGACACAGTAAGCATCCTTTGTGCCTTACCATTTTGTTTGCAAGGGTCAGGTGGGGTTATCAGCAGCGTGGAGTCCTTAGTAGGGAGCTGCTGGCAAACCACCTCTGCTTCTGTCCTGGTGTCCAGGCACCAGAGAAGCTGGGCTGCCTCCCAGGCTATCCAGAACAGAGAAGGAGCAGTGCTAAACAGGCACCCATGTCTTGGGAGCTGCTCAGAGCTGGTCTGGGGAGGGACTCGGACCTCAGCTGGACAGGGGAGAAATTTTCTCCACCAGCTTTCTTTCATGTCCCCTCCCTAGCATCACAAATTCAGACCTCTTCCCTGGCACGCCTTAATCAAAACCTGACCTCCCACAGCCCCTTCTGCTGTCATTGACCTCCCATGGCATGGGGGATGGCTGCTGGCAGCTCTCCTGGAAGGAGCAGATCCTGCTCCCCACAGGCTACCAGCCACCCCTGGCAGGACTGTGTGAGCCCAGGAGTTTGCCAAAGAGACGTGCCCAGCTGGCACTGGGGAGGCTGTAACATGTGGCCACGGAGCACCTCTCCAGGCCACCTTCTGGAAGAGGAAGCATTAATCATGGTGGCTGTGTGGCTTTCCCCCACACAGCTCTGTGCAGATCAGCTGGTCTCTTTTTGTTTGCACTGTGTGATTTTCCCTGGAAGGCATGTGATGCGTGTCCTGCAGATATCCCTTCTTAAGAAATGTTTGAGATTTGAGCCAACACTTGGATCTGGGAGTAGAGCACTTCTCAGCCAGCTCCTCCTCTGCAACACCACTAAATGTCAGTGGTTTGTGCCTTTCCCCTGGGCAGACATGGGGCAGGGCTGGCAGGACCTGAGTGTTCATGGCACAGGCTGCTTTCAGCTACGTTTGCCAGAGACTGGATGTTTTGTGCACTGGTTAGCTGAGACATCTGTCTCCAGATGCTGGAGTATCTCATTCTTGGCTGTGAGGGTTGACATGGACCAGCTGAGAAGCAGATGCTAATTAAAACAGAAAAAACAGAGCTTCAGCCTGGTTTTCCATATCTCCAAGTCACCTTATACAGAGGACTTGCACCCATTATATGGTGCTGTGGTTGGTGCTGGGTGAGGCTGTGATCTTTAATGCTGATTTCTAAAGGGCTGTGCTGAAGCCACGTGCCTTTTCCTTCAATTTGTGGCTTCGTGTTTAGGTGAGTATCTGATCTCACCCCATTTGCTACTTAGATTCCTGCTGCTGGTCTGTCTCACGTCATTTTCTGTCATCTAAATTTTACCTTGTTCTTTCGCTGCCGTTGTTGCTTTTGTAGTAAAAAGCAACAGTTTTGGTGGGAAGGGCTGGGGGCAAAGCAGAAAATTAAGTTCATCTTGCACCAGTGAACTGGGTTTGTGCTCAGGCTGCTCTTCTTGAAGTGACACTGTGGCAAATGCAAAAGCCTGTGAGAGAAGAAACCAGTGTTAGATACATTATTCCTTTCCCCTGCTATCTGTTTTGCTTCTCTTATTACAGACACAGGTGAGATGACGCTGGAAGATTTACACTCAGCAAAAAGTGAAGAGGCCATTTCCCACTGGTAAGAGCTGTGTGTTACCACATGTGTGTTCAGAGGCTGGGGAGGGCACTACTGGGCTAAAACTTAGCAGAAACATTTTCCAGCACTGAGAAGCTCTCTGCGATTTGCAGCTGAAAATTAAGAAAAGGGTGGGAGCAAATTCAGCTGTGAGAAACCTTCTGGAGATTAAATCTCTGCCTTTTTTGCCCCTCAGGGCATGCTGCCTTTGTGGGTGAGTGAGAGAGGTGTTGCATGCTCTAGGTAAATTTTTGCTTTAAACATTCAGCATAATGGTTTATGTAAACCACCTCTACCTGGTACAGTGAGAGCCACACAGCCAGAAACTCATTATCCAGATATACTTTAGTCTGCTTTATGATATGTAGGCTGTCTGGCAGTCTAGCACGCACTAACAGAGGACTTCCCCCATCTCACTCAGTAGAGATCTGAAAATTGCTCTGGGAGATGTTTTTGGTACAGTGATTGTATGAAACACTTCTATCAGCCCAAGTCACAAACATTCTCTCTTGTTAAATGGGTTGTAAAAGCTTTACCCTCAGGGTTTTGAATTATCAGCAAACAAAACAAGACTTGGATTCAGTTGTGAGGCTTTGGTGGATTATGCTTCACCCTGAGTAATAGCTCCAGCATCCCACTGTCTCGTCTCCCCTAAGCCATTCTCTGGACTGAAGGCTTTTGGAGTCACAAAGGGATTGTACCTGTATCCTCTTCACTGCATACAACAGATTCCACCTCAGAGAATCCCCGAGGGCTGCTGGTGGTGTTTCCCTGTTTGAGCCCTGAGCCATCCTCAAGCCCTTGCTCCTCAGCACGATGTGTTTCTACTGTGGAAGTGGAGAAGCAGAAATGATCTGTCACTGCCTGTACAGCTTCTGACCCCAAGGAGCAGCTTCTGGAGCAAGTCCAGGGGGCATGACTTCAAGGGCTCCTGATAAACGCTGGAGTCAGGCGAGGTAAGTCATGGGAGCTGCTCATCGTTCAGTTCCCTTAAAACAGAGGAGCTGAGCATTCTGCTCAGATTTCCATGATGAGAGGAAGGCCTGTGCAGTCTTAGATCCTTTCAAATCCTACCAAAACTAACAAATGGCATCTTAATCTAAATTTAAAAAAAAAAAATAGCACCTAAAAGCCCTGCTAAGCATAGGACAGCAGTTCCCAAACTTCTCTGTTGCCTACTCCATTTTTTGCTGAGAGGCACAGGCCCTACAAACCCTCTGGACAATGTGAGCTTGCATCTGTAAATCTGAGGTGGAAGGTGCAAAAATAGCCAGACTCCATTGCTGCCACTGTTAACCCAAATTCAGCAGAGGCAGATGCAGGAGAATTGCGTGATGGGGGTTGAGGTGCCCCTGTCACATTCAGTAATGCTGGCTTGCTGCCACCACTGTCAGTGCTTGGTACCTATCAACAGCGCTGTTGGAGCTGTGGCAGTGTCTTACCTCGAGGACTGCTTTTCACTGAGATATTCAGACAATTAGCAGAAGCTAAAGTGTGAGATTTCTGTCTGTCAGCTGGCCCCTCAGTGAGGGGGGTCTGAAGACACCATGTCTGTTGACTATTAGAATTATGACAGAAATGAGAAATCTGCCTTCCTCCAAAACCTCCCAGCAAACCTTCATGCAGTCAGGCTGCCAGAGGGCTGAAGAGTCCGAGCAGTGCTGACCCCTGAGGGTGGCCACTTAGTCCTCAGTAGTGCAGGGCTGTCTGCAGCACAGCTGCTCCAGCTCAGGCTGAGGCATCCAAAATATATTCCAAGGTCACTGCAGCTTTCCTTCCTGTAGGACTTGCCTCCACGTCAGCAGCCCTGTGGTGTTTGTTGGAACTACAGATAATTTTCCATCTTACAAAGCACAAGGTTTGCTGCAGCACAGTGGGTAGGCCGGGTAAAATCTCCCACTTACTCCATGTTTGTCTTGTAACATTTTCCCCTCTCTGCCCTGCCTCCATCGATGGGGCTGACATGTTTTCTTCCAAGTTACCAGCTTACATCTGCCAGCAACTTTCCATGCTCATGGAAAGCCCTGCTGTATTCCTCAAAAGCACACTACTGTCTCTTGCTGCAACCAGATCAATCACTGCAAAAAAAAAAAAAAAAAAAGTTTGTGTATCAGATACATCATCAGCAAATATTGGGCAATTCTTGTATTGCCCCTGGCAGTGTTGCACAGGGAAGTAAATATCACTGGATGTCAGCACAGTCTGTGTCACTAGAAGCCCTGGAAAAAAGCATAATTCCCTTTTCCTGACATAAATGTCTTTTGGGGCTGAAGAATTTAATCTGATGTTCATGCAGCCTCCTTGAAACGCTAAGGGTAGTGTTTCTTTAATTGCCTTTGAGTGGGTCCCATCAACCGTGCAGCTGCAGATAGAAATAGCTTTTCGCAAGACAATCTTTCTTTTCTTATTCTTTTCCCTGAGATCATTGTTATTGGAGGAAATATGTTGTTCACAGTAATGGGCTTGCAGGGGGCCAGCAAGGCATCTCTGCAAGCTGGATTTCTTCACTCTGTTCTGACCAGTGGATTTTCTTGGCAAAGGTACACAAAAACAATGCAGAGAGCACCTTGGAGGAAAGTGGATGTCCTGTAGGCCATGATCTGATGTTTTCCAGACAGTGTCTGGCAGCAAAGTGCACTCTTCTCCAATTCTTCAGTGTCTTCAAGAGGTGGATAATATAATGAAACATAGGTGTCCAAGAATAGATTTGACAGTCCTTGTCTGTTTCTATCTATCTTTTCATGTACTTAACACAAAAAACCACCCCTAGGAGCTCAAATTCAGTTCCCCACTCAAACCTGTAAATATTTTTGGGACTCCTACCTTCCAATTTGCAGTCTGAGCTTGTCCCACTCTCTCTGCTCACCCCTGGGGAGCTGTGTGGTGGGGCTGGCTGAGGGTAGCCCATGTCTCTTCAGAGCCTGGCAGAGTTTGACTTCATCAGCACTCACCAAGGGCCCAGAGACATCTTGATAAAGGGCATGATATGAGCATAGTCAATAAAATGCTGTTTTTCATGCAAGGAATTGGACAGATCATAGAGGGGGGAGAAATGGCCAAGAAAGGTTGGCATGGCCTGACTCATCACTAAAATAGCACAGTGGTAAAGCTAACCTCTTGAGATGGTCGAAGTACAATGACAGGCAGCTTGTGCCTGCAGAAACACTGCTTGTAAAATTGAGGCAGGTTCGTTTTGGGTTTAGCTGCGAATAGCTCAATAGCGCAACCTCACGGCCAGAGAGAAAACTACTTCACTACTTCACCCCCCTATTTCTTTCTAAAGTTTTAATTTATCCTGTAAGTGACAGACTTGCCACTGGAGTCTCTTGCTGCTGGACAAATACTCCAAGTACATCCAAGTATCCAGCTGCATACATGGAGATATTTTTAAAATTTCTTCTGTGGAGGCGGGATGAGACTTAAAAGTTGCAAGGTTCACAGAGTACTTCTGTTGAATAGAAAGTTTCTGTTTGTCCTTCTCCTGTTACCCAGCACAGTGTTGTACCCATCTCAGACACGGAGCTCTTTGGCACAGGGGCGGCTTCTTATCTCTGTTGCCCAGCTCCCTGCAGAGGAGTGCAGCCACCACAGCTGGATGGCATTGCAACTGGCCCCTACAAACATCATGCCCTGTCTTGGCAACGATAAAGTTAAGAACAAGCCAAAAAGAAAATTCTCAAGGCCTCTCAAAAAGTTGCCAGTGGAAGCCTGATTGCTTGGGATGTTTTGTTCTTTTCCCCATTGGATGCCAACTGTCTTCTTTTCAATACTGGAAAACAATCAAGCACCAAAGCATACTAGCAGAGACTCATGATTCAGAAAATTGATCTGGCATGGGAACCCCTTATTGCCTTTCACCACCTTGCTTCTAGCCCTGACATAGAGTATTTCTATGCTGCTAAATAAAAGAGAACTGGGGACCCATCATGACGCCACTGGCTGTTACCTGCCCCGTGCTAGGCAGATGGAAGCCACACTGATTGCTTTCACACTGTATCACACCCACCCTGGCTCTCTTCTGAACCACAGGTGGTGCCTCTTGGACCCAAAGACATGTCTGTGTTTTGCTGTCTCCTTTTGGTGCAAAGGGTCAGAAATACCGTGAGGCCTCACAGTGCAGCCCCCAGCAGCTGCTTTAAAGCCGGGTGCCAAAGGTGGGATGGAGTGTGTCCCCACTGTCACTGCTTTCATGACCTAACTCCAGCTACTGTAAGGAGATCCAAAGCCTCCATGAGATGGAGAGCAAAGCCTGCAGAGCTAAACTTGATGTGATTTCCCGCTGGCTGAGGCTGGCCACGGCTCCTCTGGGACCGGCACTACCTCTCCTTCACCAAATCAGCCACCGGGCCAAGAAAGCTTCTCCGTGGGGTAGCAGACAGAGTAACAGCTGTCCAGTTTGTGCACCAGAAATTAGCTCTGTTTGCCAAAAGCCCCTTCAGTGGTTCTGAAAAATGTTAGAGGTATGTTGCAAAATGGGCCTCATATACACCATATTGGACCTGATAAAATGCAAGATTTTGGGGTCCCAGTGACAGAGACCTGTTCGGTGTTCATGAGAGAAAAGCAGTCACCCTCTGGGGGAAATCTGTGTTGGGACCACTGTAACTGGTGCCTTCCTGCTGCTTTCCTGTGGAGATGTGGTAGACACACCTTGTTAGCTGAACTGACGTGGAGCACAATCCTACCAAGGGACAGAGCCCAGCTCCCGTAACAAAGTGTTTGAAGCTCTTTATTTTGCATGAGGTTTTGTTTACCAGCAAACAGGAGCTGGATGGAGGAGCCAGTGCCACCATCCTTGTAGTTGAGCTGGAGAATTGTCCTCCTCAGATGGATTCTGATTTTAATATTGGTCAGTCTTCAAACTTATGTGAAAAATACACAGACTTCACACCTTTCACAGGCACTAAGAGCACTCAGTCTTCCTGAGCTTCTCTCCCAGCAGAGGCACAGGGCAGGAGATTGTATGAATGGGAATAGGTCTGCAGACAAGGCTGCAGGCTGCTTGCAATTCATCACTTTTGGCAGCTGGTGAGCGTTTCTGTTTGACCAGAGCTTCATGGTGTATCCTGAAAGCAGCAGTCGGCCCTGCAGGTGTTTTCCCCAAGCTGGGATCTGCTGAAGGAGCATCACTGGAACAGAGGATCTGTGAGGGCTAAGGAAGGATCACCTACCTCTCAGCTGAACATGAATGAAGGCTTAGTCAGCTGAGGAAGGCTCCTCCCCTCTGGTTTGGGACCTTGAAGAAGCATTCAGTGAGTTACAGGAAGATTTACACAATGTCCCAGCACTGCCTGCTTCCTGGCTGTGGGGACACAGAGTTTCCAAGAATCCCCTGAGCTCATATGAGAGGCACCGAGCTGCTGCCTGGCAGGAGAGGTGCTGGCTCTGCACATTCACTCAGCCACTGGGATGGAGGAGCTCAGCCAAAGCACCATTTTGGCACGTTTTTCTTTCAGAAAACATTGAGAAATAGAAATGTAAACTGGCAAGTTTGTCACTAGAAAACCCCATGGAAGAGGCTCAGTATTGCTCCTGTGGGAGTTCTTGACTGACATGTGGTGTAGAAAGTTTCAGTCTTTGGATGGGTTTAATGTTAGCTTGACTTCTTTTCTGTGGTGCTGATGCAGAGAGAGAGTAATTGTACTGCTTTTGCATAAGTGCAAAATTCTGGCAGCCTCAGCTTAAGGAAATACAACATTAAAGTTTAGATTGCAAAATATGATCCAGTTGTTCTTGGTATTAAAAGCAATACTCAAGATATTACAGTCAAGAGCAGGCCTTCCCTATTTTCTCCAATTTATCTGCTTTTATGTGCTCACAGCTGCTGAAACAATAGGAAGAACAAGGAATACTAAAGCTGATTAGCCGTAGAAGTGAGTACAGGGCTGTTAGGCAGTTTCTCCAGTATCACTGCACTTTGTCATAAATCTGGGTCTCTGAGGACTCCTGACTGAAGAATGCACACAGAGGGAATTTAGCATGACTCTGCATGAAAGCCAGTTGTTTGGATATGCAAACAGAACTCTCCATCCCACTGTTTGCCCATGGCATACCTATTCTAACTCACAACAAAAACAAGCAANAAAAAAGAAAGAAAAGGGAAAAGCCCACAGGACAAACCACACAGGGTAAGCAGCCAGAAATACAAACCGTGTGTTGTCTGACTCCTAAACAGTTGTTGGTGTCAGGGTGGGTTCCCTGCATTTATTTACTCCCACGAGCAACAGCCTGTCTTTCCTTAGAGTCGTTCAGGAACCATGTATAGGCAGTTATCCTCTGAGGACCACCACCCTCCAGAAAGAACCCAAAGAACCCACAGCACAGCGTGGGTTTAAATATGTATCAACAACCTCCAGGGGAAAAAAAAAAAAAGAAAAGGGCTTTTAAATATTTCTCCTGATTTCTTTTGGAAATCAGAAAAAGCTGGAGCCCTAGGTTAGGGGCATGACTAATGGAGCCAGGCTGCATGAGTGAGCCCCCAGGGATTACAGAGATGTCTCTCATTATATTTCCTGTCTCTGCTGTGATGAGTTTGTGTGTGATGCTGCCCCGGGACAGCCCTCAGTGGATCCCACTTGTTCAAGCCCATGGTGCTGCCAGCACGTTTTCTCACAGTCCCAAAATGTGATGCTACATTGTGCTAGACCAGCAGGATCTTGCTGTTTTGGATAAGAATCAGTAGGTGACAGTCTTACTTTTCTCCTCTGAGCTTTTACATCAGCAAAACTTCCTTTCCAAGGAGCTGATGCTAGGACAGCTCTCTGGGGAGCTGCCCCCTCCAATCTTGCATGAGGAAAACCCTTCTGAGAACCTCCAGCTTGCTCTGCAGGAGCACCACATCAGCTATGGTTGGGGCATGTTCCTGTTAGCATCAGATGTGACATGCTGCAGTGTGACATTCTTCCCCTGGACACTGCACTTCATGTGCCTGATGGTGTTGGAGATGTTTCCCCAGCTCATGGCTCATGCCCCCTTTCACTGTAGATATTAAAAATCAGACCAAATTTCACAGCCTAAGTCTCTGAAATGCTGCCCTCCCATCACCAAACTCTGCCATTAACTCCAAGCAGGGAGAATACCTCAGTGGAAAATGCAGATTCAAACCAGTTCCAAGAGCCTAATATGTTCCACACAGAGCAGCTTCCCTCTGGATTAGAAAGTTAGTGGTGACAGGAGCAAGGACTCCACATTATCCACATCCCACTGACTGGCTAAGCTGGTTTCCTTCAGGGTCACTGCAGGAAGCTGCAACCCTGCCAGAGGGTCAGTGCTGAGCTTTTGTCTGTGCAAGGTCCTGAGGGATGGTCAGGTGGAGCCCTCGGTGTACCTGCATTTCTTCATGTGCACATGAGCTATGAAAGGAACACTCAAAATAAGAAGGTCATGTTTGACTGCAGCTTGTAAATGCATTTGTATCTTCAGCAGTTTTCTTGAGAGAGGTCGTTAATTCTCAGCAGATTTTATTAGGAGGAAGCTCTCTCCTGTGAAAAATGTTGGTCTTCAGGTCATGTTACCAGATGCAATACTGAGCCAAATTCCCTCCATACCTGTGGGCTGGCAGCTGCCGTGGACTGTGCTCCCCTGCATTTGCATGGGTTTGGGGTCATTTGGCAGACTTCAAGTTTGAACCCTTTTTTAAAAAAATATGCAATGTAGCTAATTTCCTCTGTGCTACAATAAAAAAGCGTCACTTAAGAAGCGTCCTTTCAAATCCATATTTTTGATGTCACCATAAGTTTTATTTTCCTTTCTGGTTTCATTTATATTTGCTACAGCATCCTTTTTCTTTGTCCTGTCCAACTGAAGCAGGCAGCACTCCAGGTTAGGATGAGATGCTATCAGAAAGCAGCCATGTTAACTGTGCAGCATTTCCTTAGTTACCATCCTGCCTTAAAACAGTTAATTATCAGATAAAACCCAAGTGATCAGCCTGTGAGAGTCACCTGTGGAAAGTGCTTTGTGACCATGTGTGTCGTGTACGTGGCACCATCCCTTGATCCCTCCCAGTGACCAGGTGAATTGGTGCCACATGAGTGTGAAAAACAGAAAAAAAAAAGTTTTAGTCAATGTTCTCCTTCTCCTGACATGAAAGCTGGACTTGGTGCATCTTCTGGCCTAGGCTGGAGAAAGCCCAAAGATAAGAGAAGCACCTCTATCCCGCTGGTTCCATGCCCCACGCCCCACACCACCATCTCTCTCCTTTTATCACCTCAGGCTTGGTTTGTGTTGAGACTTAGTTCAGCAAAAAAAAGATCTTTTGTCAGGAAAGGCTTTTCTCTCTGTCATGCTGGTCATGAATCATCTCATCTGATTTGCCTGCTTCTTGAGCAGAGAGCGAAGGCTGTGTGCAGGGTGCCGCAGGAAGATGCTGCTTACAACTGTAGGAAAACAAAGTTCATAGAGTGCTTTAAGCTGCATGTGTCAGCTGATTATTTTTGCAGAACACAATGTTATTTCCTCCTAAGGACCGAATCTGCTTTTCTTAGTCTTTTCTTGTGTTATTTGTGCTTTGTTGCATTGTATCCTTGCTGCTCTTCAGCCTGTTCTCTTAGGCTCATTGTGCCCCTCTTGACAAAGAAAGCAGGTTTGTGACAAGTTTTTATTTGCAACACCCTGATAAATGTGGTTTTCTAATATCTGCACTGGTCTTGGGAGGAGAGGAAAAACTAATACCTATGGGGTGAAATCATGGTTTGGTGGAAGGCAGTGGCGACATTCCCACCGGCTTCGCTGTGGCCAGAATTTCACAACGAGAGGGCTTGGGAATCCAAATATCTTTGCTACCTCCTCTAACTGCCTGCCTTGATGCTGAACCAGGAGCGCACAGAAACACCTCAGCTGCTGCCTCCCTACTGTTTTATCGTGAAAGAGATTATTTAGGACTGCCCATGCCCAGGACCAGGTGCTGTTAAGCCATCACCGCAGTTGCAGGGTAGGGCTGACACCCACGGCCTCATTTCACACACCCATGCTCCTTGCCTGGCAGGTCCTCTGACACTCAGGGGAGTGGGTAACGTAGCAGTGAGGTGGGTCCCAACCCTGAATTGACATGAATAAAACCAGGCACTTGCTGGATACCTCTTTCCTGGTGGATCAGTGCTCAGAGCAATTAAACATGGCACAGGTGAAGAAGGAGCAGGCATCCGGACCTAGCAAAAGAGGGTGTTTCCTGACAGAAACAGAGCTCAGGCTCAGCAGATATATTCTGATTCTCTGTTTCTGTGGTTACTGACAAAGTTTCTTTGCATGATCACATCAGCACAAGCATGCAAGTCTTTCCAGGAAGGGTTTCATGCGAAAAATTTTTGGCTCCTGAAAGAGAGAAGGCTGCTTGGGTTCAAGATCCCCTGGGATAGAAAGGTTTTTATATATGGGACTTCAAATCAAAATTGCTGCTTTCCACTCCTCTTTGCAGTTCAGTCCGGCAGGGATCTACCAGATCTTGGGCTTTTCTAGCTGTGGAAGGAAAACCTCGAGCACAAAGAGCATTCGAGTAAAAGATAGCTTCCAAAAGTCTCCTACAGGAGGATGAGCCAAACTGGAAAACTGCAATGTAGTCTTCTATTGACCCTCACACAAGCTCAGCACCGTTTGGGCCACACCTTTTAATTTGTCCCATCTTACTTGTTACTCCTGAAAAATAAAACAAAGCATTCTAGGAGAGTTTTAAAATAGCTCAAGTGTGACTCAAGTCCTGCAAAACTATGTAATTTTAAGCTTAGAGAAAGTGTTTTATCCTTGATTTGCTCTGCAACGTTCAAATCCACAAAATGAGGTGCTATTCACACCATTCTTGATGGTGACTCACTATCCCTTAACCTCCCTGTGCTGGGGCCAGAAGCAGATCCAGGTTTCCATGGGTGGAGGCAGGGACCAGCATTTTGTGTCTTCAGCGTCAGTGTGGAGGCCAGGGAGAAGTATGAAGGGAGCAATCTGCAGCTGCATCTCCATTTGAGGGATGCTGAGGGCAGTGAGGAGGCAGGCAGCTCACCCAGAGGGGCAGGAGTGGCAGCGTGGTGTGGATAAGGCAAATTCCCCAGCCTTGTGCTGCCCACTGACAATTTTTCAGCAATGTTGGGCAGCCCTGCCCCGGCAAGGCTCTCCATGGACGTGCACAGCTGTTGAGACGTGATTACTTTGTCTCAGTAGCTTTACTTTTCATCTCTCCTTTTCTCAGTCCCCTAGAAGGAATTGTGCTAGTGTTTTCATTCACTTCCCTTTTTTGAGCGTAATTCTTTCTTTCCTCTTCCTCCTGACCACAAGTGAACCCTCTCTTTGCTGCAGCAGCGTTTGGTGCTGGCTCTTTGCTGCGGCTCCGCACAGTGTCACACAGACCCCAAGGGCCAGGTGCCAGCACCCATGCAGCAGATGTGGGGCCCGGTGTGCGGCTTGAGCCCGCCCTGGCGCGACTCCATGACGCACTTCTGCTATAACCTCTCCCTCTCCCTGTATAGAATCTATGTGGTGACAGAAGGAGGCACCTTAATGCCCCACCTAGTCCCCAGCCACTTGAACGCCCTCCTTTCACTCATCTCCTGCCACGTGTCAGCTGTGGAGTTACAAACGTTGGTGCTGGCACTAAAGAAAGGGGGAAAATCCCATACGGTCAGAGGTGAAGGAGCAGAGGGAGAGCTGTTTTTCAGTTCCATGTGGACCTAGCCCTGGCAGGTCAGCCCAGGTCAGGACAGAGCTACAGCTCTTGCAGTGCCCCAGACAACCACATGAGCTCCTTCCCCAGCACCGCACTCACATGGATGTCGTGGGTGGCATGGTGGACACAGACACCAGGAGTAAATCCGGCTGAACTCAGGACTGCACGGACAACCTCTCTCGACAGCAGCCCACCAAAACACTCAGCTGCCTTAGTCCAAGCCATTGCAGTCAGGATGTAGTTACTTTAAATTGGGACATCTTCAGTCCGGTGAAGTCCACTGGGGGAAGATTGGATGAAGTGCTTATTTCAGAAACAGAAAGTCATTTAATGAACTATGACTCTTCCCTCCCAAGTGAGTATTGCTGTTCAGAATAGCTGTGAGAAGGGGAGCTGTAAACATCTCCCCAGCAGCCTGGCACAAGTCAGGCACAGGAACACAGAGACAATCACTGTGATGCTCTGGTTAGCAAACATGGCTAATCATTCTCATATTTTTCCTCCAGGCATGGACAGCTCAGAGATTGCCATAAAGACTCTGTTTTACGGTCTCCCTGAAGGGTAATTAGCAGCAATAAAAATATTTTCGAAATTGCTGGCTGGTTAATAGCATGCACAACACAGGAGAGCTCTGAGTCCCAGCATCAGCTTCTGATGAGGCATGAAATGCCTCCAAACCAGTAAGCAGTCCAAAACAAAAGCCTGTGTTTTGCTTCTCCATCGTACAGCAGCAGCAGTCTGGGACATGCAGGGGAGGTGTTGTTTTAGGCAGGAAGCAGCATAAAACCCAAATATTTTTTTTTTTTAACCACTATCCAAGTAAAAGAAAAAGAAATCTCTCTTGTGGAAACTGAATTCAGAACTGTTCTCCTACGCAGGGATGGCCGGAGCCATCAGGAGGCATCATTTTGCATCTTCAGTTTCTTAAGGAGATTTGCAGTGGGAAGAAGCTCAGTGTGATGGTGTTTCACTGATCAAGCCCATGTCCTCTGCTGAACCCCTTAATTGCCTCTTTGTGTTCAAATTTCACAGTGTTCCTGCTCACCTTACAGGTTCCTCAATGCGCCAGGAGGGGAAGGCTTGAAAGGGGTGTGAGGTGGAGGATGTGCCATGGATTTACAACTTGCAGAGCTACCAGGTGACATACAGCTCCACACCTGTGCTGCTCAGGGCTCACTGCCTTCAGCCCTTGGGGACAGCACGTCCTTCCCTCCAAAATGATCAAAAGAAAGAGCAAAAAAACCCTATACAGTATGAGCATGAGCTACACAGTAACCAGGGACCGGGATGCCAGAAATGAACGTGCAAGAGTCAAGAGACAGAGCAAGTGGTGAACCCACCTGAGCTCCAGGTGTGCCCTGCTCATTGACCCTTCCAGTGATTTTAGGCCCTGCAGCTGACAAGGAAGACAGCTTTGAAATTTCTTTCCACATTTTGCAGACTGCACGTTACCTCTGTCAGCCTGACTTTGTGGTATGCAAAGGTTGCAACTGATAGTGAAATAGAATGAACAATTTCTTTATTTTGAAAGAGTTACACCAAAATCTTTTCACTTTAATATTGTTTTAAACTACCAAAGGTTTAAAAATAGGTACATTAGCAGTTGTACATGAACAACATGTTAGTATTGGTTAACTGGGAGGTTGTAGGTTGGTCAGTCATACATTCTCTGGAATCCATGTCCATGTGAGGAATTACTAGAACAATACAACAACAGTCTTCTCCTATAAATCACTTGCAACATCACGTAATGTTAGACTTGAAGACCTTTTGCTCTGAATGCTTCTTTACTGCAATGTTTTTTGCATCTGTTAATATCATACATAAATGAGAAAAAACATTTCAGAAGTAAGTTGCAAATTTTCTGAGATTAGAAAATGTTTGTCCATAAAATCATCACCAAAATTATCCTCCTTTCACTAACAAGTATATAATTGTAAAACTGACTTCTGGGATGGCTGAGAAGGGTATTGTGACTCCTTTACTAATATAATATGTATAAAAACACAGTCTTGAGGCCTTGCATTTGTCCTGTAGGAATAAAATCTTCATTTAAATTCCTGACATTAGTGGCAGGAGCTGGTTTTAAAAAGGGTATGCTTGGCTGGAGAGCAACAGAGAGGAGGGAGGGAAGAGCTCTGACCATGCTCCTCTTTGAGTGTCCAAAGCTGCCTGGCGGCTTAGGGCTCCTCAGAGTGTGTGCAAGAGCACTTAGGAAATCAAACATCTGTTTGATGAGGGATCAAAACATAATAAAGGGAGGTGGGTCAAGAAGTGTTGCCAGAAAGATCTGAGAACACCCTGCTATCAACTACAAACCACCACCAAAGTGCTACAATGGCTGGTATTCTCATATGGCGAGAAAGCAGTTTGTACTTGCCAGTGTCAGAGCTTGGAAGCTATCAGATGGCAGCCTGTTTTTCCAAAGGCTTTTCTCGTTGAGGGATGCAAGCCACTGTCATAAAGCTGCAGGCCAGCTCAAAGCCCTGTGACCCAGATCCCATTCTAATTCCTTGTGACTGTAACATGAAAGAACAAAGAGCTGTATCCTGCCATTGATACATTTTCAGGCCTTTTAATGGACACAGCTTACAGACCCAGATATAGATCAATGGCAGGATATAGTCATAATGACCAAAACTGAGCTAAAAGAATGGTGTCTTCCTATTTCAGCTTTGTATGACATAGCACTTGCACATAATGGAGACCAGATTTTTCTTTTAAACAAGTTGTCAAAGTATCTGTTGCATCCCACTGAAGGAATGCTTGAATAGCAAATTCCAAACCTAACACTTCAGTAAATCTAGCAAATTTGTTATATTATACCACACTGAGAACTCTCTGCAGATCTTTTCAGTTCAACTTTTGCAGGTAGAATATCTCAGCTGAGACCACAGCTGGATCTGTTACCAATAAAATTAGCCACCTTAAAAGATGATGGGTGATGATGCTTCTCCACAGCACTCGGTACCAACTATGCCATGTCTCTCAGTTTATGCAGGACAACATTTGTGTGATGAAACTTTGTTTTAGAGCTAAACCTGCCTATCAAGTTGCTGAATGTTTAGTCTTTACAGTGTGTGCATTACTGCACGGATCAATAAAAAATCCCCCCAAAACCAGCCACTGAGGTTTTGGCTGAACAATATTTTTAGAAGCTAACTTACTCTTCTACTGGTGGTTATTAGTCCAAATAACTCATGACAGCCTAATTTCTCTTTAAACTTTTTCTCCCTCACAGCCAGAGGTAGCATTTCAAAATATTTGGAAGGGTGCTATTTGTTTTTCTTCCCAAAATCTCCGCAAAGATGTTGTGGATAACCGCAAGAGTATCATCCACATTCCTTTATGGTAGTACACAGGGATATGATTTATTCAAACCCAGAGTACTTTAAACACATGCCAAGCCAAAGCGCGCCGAGTCCCAGAACGGAGCCCTGGAGCATCCACCTAGGCTGTTGACAAACCTGGCTTGAAAAAGCAATCCCTGCGCTGTCCAAGAGTAACAGGGTATGTGACAGTGCTGCTAAAAACCTAAGAGGCCAATGTGAACCAACCAGGCCATCTGGGGCTGTTTAGCTGTTCTTGCTGTGTGATAACATAACTTGGCATGAAGGGCTGGAGCCTCCAGCAAAATCAGACATGACAAAATACTCTGAGCTGAGTCAGAAACAATAATGATTCTTTTTGCTGCATATAAGCAGAAATCACTGATTTTGCATGGCAGAGAGCAGTCTGACAGATAGGAGTGGCTGGTCAGTGGTGCCTTTTGACTACTGATCACCTAGAAAATGCTGAGAAATTGAGGGCTCCTTAGGCTTTATTGCACTGTAAACATTTATGGTGCTGATTCTTGTTCCAGAAAATGAGGCCACATCTGCATCTAGAATGAGCATGAGCTACTGAAGCAGCTGAGCTCAGAATGGATTCCCAGGAGAAGCTGGCAACCATGAAGTCGCCCTGAGATGAAATACGTAATATTGGAATTTTTCAGTCTTCTCCCTTTACTGAGGCTAAATGTGAATTAAGAGTCTTTCAGTATATATCTTGGAGAAAAATAACTTTTCTTTCTGCTTGCTGGGATGAGACAAACTTGATCCTGATGTGACACAGAGGAATGGGGAGTGGGAGCCCAGCTTCCATAGCTACAGATCAAGGGATGCACATTGGGGGTGGGCTTTCCCTCATCAGTGTCATGGATTAACAGGAAAATCAGCAGCATTAGCAGGGATGGAACCATGGGGACCAGAGGCACAGCATAATGCAGTCTCCAGTGCATGAGGTGATAGTTCCTCCAAACTGGGTCTGCTGTGATGGGCTGTGCCTGAGGGAATGAAGATGTCTGAGATTACACAATGAGGTAGCCTGAGGTAAAGCTGAACACGCTTTTTGCTGGGTGGCAAAAAGATAAGTGTTGGGAACCTCAGAAGGAAGCAGACTGGAGCTGAATCCTTGCATGTTCAGCTGTGCATAGCTGGCAGCTGCCACCTGGGAGGAAAAGCAAACCTGTATTTCCCTTTAGGCACTGCTGCTCTAACACTTGGTGAATGCTCCCTGTAAACACTGCCCCAAAACCGCTGTTGTTTAAGGATCGTTTTTGCAGTAGTTTTAAAAGTATGTGAATTCAGGACAGCTTGTGACTACAGTGGAGAACTGCTACTCAGAAGAGGTATAGATCCTGCCCCAGGCTCTCTGTAGGTTGCTTCTCACAACTTGTGAGGCTTCCAACATCCCCTTCACCTGGGGCTAGGGGCGATGTTCTGGTTTGGTAACATTTTTCACCCTTGATCTGTGGGACACAGATGACCCACAGGGCACAACAATGATCCCTCAAGCCATTTTGGTTTTGGTGGGTTTTTGGCAGCTGACATCCTCGTGTTGCAAAGTCCCAGGCACGCACAGGCTGAACTGTGCAAAACTTCAAGCAGTGACCTCAGCTTTGTGACTTAGGACTGCTCAGTGGTGCTGGAAGGGAAAACAACAGTGTGTGATTCTGTGACTGCCGGGACAGATGTACTTCTGTAGCCACGGTTTGCTTTTGAATTTAAGAGTTACTGAGAAATTTAGCCAGCCTGGAAAGTAATAAGAGGGAAAGAAGTCCCAGAAAATAGCTCAAGGTGGTTCTGGGAGAAGAAGAGTCAACAAAGTCTGTTTTCACATGTTTTTTTTTCTTTTGTGACCTTTTGCATCCTACTGCTACAACTCCAGGTACTGTTCCAGCCTCTGCACTTGCTTTTCTTTCACTTTGTTTTATTTTTATGGCTATGCTTATTGCCCATGCCATGTACAGATGAATTCATAAATCATTATTAAAAAAACCCAAAGCACCAGGAAGCCTGAGATGAGGGAAGACAGCTAGAACTCTAAACCAGACAAAGGGATATCACTGTGTCTTTCCCAGGACCCCCAGCCTCTTCTCAGTTCCTTCCTGTGTCACCTGCAGCTGCTTGTGCAACCCTGCCGGCTGTGCTGCCTGACCCCATGCACGCTCTGGCAGCAGCAACACGGGCTGGTAAGGGTGGAGCCCTCTGGTTTCCTTTTCACAAAAGCAGGATTTGGAGGATGGTTCTTCTCAGCTAAACTGACAAGGACCATGTACCACAGCCAAGGATCACTGAAGAACTCACGTCACATTTGTGCTGCTCACAAATGAGCTCTGGGTCAGGCTCACGTGGCAGAGAGCTGTGCAGAGCAGCCCAGAACACAGCTAAACACGAAGCGTGCAGGCAGTACAGGGCTCGAGCTGACCCCTCTGCACTTTTTTCTTCAGCAGAATAGCTATGAAGATCCAAAAGTGAGAACCTAAAGCCAGAAGATCCTGCTGGGGGGGTTGAGGGGGGGTGGCCTAGGGGAGGTGGAAGAGGCATTGGTGCTTATAGGATTTTTAAGAGGGCATGGGAGTCTTCCTATCTGAGAGCAGAGGTAAAAGCTAAACAAGATTTGCCTCTGAAGTCTGAAAGTTTCTCTGTGTGTTTTATTTGTGTACGTGTCTTTTTCTTCAAATGGAATTTGGACAGTGTTATGCACTGAGTGATTTCCAGAAAATCTTGTTCTTCATCCTCATGGAATTTTTAAGGAGATATTTGCCCAGGCTGTCCACATGAGTGTGTCTTGTAATGTTGATCCCTCAGAGAACAATCATGAATCGCAAAAAATGTTGTGCAACACTGTTTTTCTGAATTAGGAGCTTGGAAATAACAAATATACTGGAATTTGGTTTCAGTCCATTCCCTTCTTTATTTGACCTCCTATCAAAAAAGAAATAATATATTCTTCTTCTGGAATAGGAGCGGTGTCAGCCAGTATATTGGCACATCTGTGAAATGCACAGGCTTACTTCAAAACATTTTGTTTTGGAAAGGAAATTGCACCGAATTTTTCTGAAGTTGTTAGCCAACCATGCAGTGACAGGATGGGAGTTTGTCCTGCTTTTTGACAGATCACTGTAGTCCTCAATCGACTGAAGCCCTCTCAGCATGCTCCCCTTTGATAGCTCTGTGGGTTACAGCATCCCTATCCCTCTGCTCCAGCAAAGCCAGCCCACTATCCCAGCTCCCAGAGAGCTTCTTTTCACAGCCCCTTTGACCACTGAGAGCCCTGTATGCTCACCAGCCACTCGCCCTCACAGAGCTCATGCATGGACTGTGCTGTCCACAGCCCTGGGCTCCTTCAGGGAACCAATCTTCATCCCATCCACCTCTTCCCGCATCTGGCAGATCTGCTGCTGCCACTGTGACCGACAGAGCCTGGGTGGCCCATGGCCACAGACAGACACTCTGGGCAGGAGAAGCTGCCCCACCTGACTCCACCTCAGCTGCATCCTTTGGCTGTAGCTCCTGCAGTCTTCTCCTCACCTCCAGGTTTGCTGAGAGCAGAGGGGGAAGACAAGGAAACGGGGGTACAGCCAAAGAGTCTTCCGATGGCTGCTGCACCTCCTCCTAGCAGGCATTTTATGGCTCCTGCACCCACATGAGCCTCCACTGCTGCACCTGGTAGCACTGGCAAAGTCAACAACAATTCCCAGCTTGGACAGCTTGACAACTGTTGCCGTGATTTTCACAGTTCTTCAATGTTTTTAATTCTGTAAATGGAGTTCTCACACACTTTCTGTAAACATAAGCCATGTTATGCTAACCGACCTGAGATGTTTTCATTCTTTCTCCTAAGGCAGAGAAGTTTGATGGATTTCTCCTTTGACCCATGTGGTTGAGGGGTGGTAATTTCACTCTCCAATCCATGAGGTTTTCTAAAAGTGTATAAAATAAAGAAGTGGGCCATTTGGCCTGGGCTTTTGCTCATTTTCTCTTTGACCTGATACTGGCCTCTGTGGGTTCCTTCGTGTCCGCGTGCGACAGACAACCTCACCATCTTCTCAGGCACCCTCCACCACAGCTACACACACGCCAGTCCCCTCAGATCTGCTTAAAACATCTCCTGCTCTGCATTCACCTTTTCCTACCGGCAGCACATCATTTTGGAGCTACGCTTCCTCCTCACTTGCCTCTCTCCTCAGAGGAAGCTTGCTCCCCCCAGTCAAACAGCAGGGTGAAACAGATTGCTGGGATGTTCAGACCATCACAGGGGGATTCCTTGCTTGTCTTCTTGTTGGCAGTCGCTGCCAAGGTTTTTCAGGAATGGCTATTGAGACAGAGGAGGCATAGAAAGGTGAGGGCATTATGTCTATGCAAGAAATTGACCACGGTATTTGGCTTGCTGATTTTACAATTGTAGTCCTAAAGACCTGCAGGACTCTGTACTGGGGTTTTTAAAAGCTCATAGAGGCTGTATTTATCCTATTTTTTTTTTTTCCAGTTCTCAGTTTGCTTTTAAAATGCTGTCAAATAACATACAATCTTTCGTGAATCTCCCCATCCTCCCATTTAAAACATACTTTCCAAACAGCGCAGTCTGCTTCTTAGTGATTGAACTGGGAAGATGTTTGTGTTGCTAGTATTTACTTTTTTCTGTTGAATAGTGCAATAGAAATTGTGCCTGCATAAGGCAAGAATTTAACATAATTCTGAACAGACAGCCTAAATATATGTCCAGCATGATCACAGACTTCTGGGTTCTCAGGGAAGAGAACATCATCAGAATTTCATCAGCAGCCTGATCACTGAACAGGCAAAACTGCCTATGGTTCATTACAGGGCTATTTTGAAAACTCTGACCACTTTTTGGGAAATCTGTGTGTTCACAGAAGAAAATGAGGGTGAAATAACTGAGAGAAGAAGCACAAGCTACCTATTTGCACAATTCATCCATGCTAACCAGCCTCTTAATTTACCCAGCATATAGGAGCTGATGTAACTGCCCTGAAATCCACTGTGGATGTAATTGAAACCTGCTGCAAAACGGGGCTTTTCTTACCAAGTGCTTACTCACTGTATCTGTGAAATTTCAAAATTTTACCGGTGTATTCTATGGTTTGTCCTTTATAGTAAATAGAATGTTGAAAAACTGGCTTTCTCCTCAGGTTTGTTGGCTTTGTAATGATTCCAATAACTACCACATCACTCAATATCTCTTAATATGCTTGCACAGACATGCAAATTTATAATAAACAGATGGATTTTGAGAAAAAGTACAGCAGCAGTTACTCACAGATGGGTCTGTCTGTGTTCAGCCACATGCTTTTTTATTATTATCATCTATATGCTTTTTCCATGCTACATGTTCCCAGAGAAACACACATTCTTTTCAACTTGGAACCATACAAGTGTAGCAAGTCTCCTAATAGGAATATATAGGTCATGGTATTACATGACTTAACTCTGATTCAATGACTTATGCTCCTTTTCAACTACTTCATCACCAATAGCTGCTGCTGAAGGAGCCAAAGTGAATACAAATTGGAAGAACATAAGGAACGGTCTTTTTCATTATGTAAATATCTATTTTAGGCTCATTTAAAAATATATTTCCATTTATTTTCAGAAGGAAAATATTACATTTACTTAACTTTTGTTAACTGAAATGAATGGGCTGTATTCACTTGCTACCAAAGGGAGTATTTAGAACTGCCATCAGTCCCATTAAAACCAGAACAAGGCTTGACGTGACCTGCAGAATGGAGTACTGTGGTCTGCAATAAAACTGCAGATGAGTCTTCAGGAGATATTAAAGACACAAAAGTTTCTCAGAAATGTACCAAACTTTTCTGTTTCTAACAATGACAATGAAAATTGTCTGAACAGTACAGAATTCCTGAAAGGCTTCATAAATTATCCTATGTATAAAAGCAGGTATGAATTTTTTATTCTTCCTTTGTAGGAAATAAAGTGCTTAGAGTAATCTCAGACAGTGGCTGTTGTCTCCTCTTGATACCATGACATTTCAGGTTGTTTTTTTAAATATGCCACAGTCACAGAGACAAAACACAAACTACCCACAGAACTCCCAGATTTTAACCAGACAAGAATGTATAAATATAAACAGGGCTGATGAAAAACTCAATCAGTTCCATTTTTAATTGCAGGGAGCCAAAAGGTCCTTTGACTCAAAATAGGCTGCATAAATTTGAATCCCACACATTAAATGAACCCTGATCATGCTATTATTGCTTGTGGTAGGAAGACCTTTATTTGATGCCTGAACTTTGTTCAGTGTATATGTTTCCATGATTGGCCTAGCCTTTCCACTTTAAGATGTTTCTGTGCTACAGTACTCTCAAAGTACCAGAGGATAAGGAAAAAGGAGTGGATGTAAACAAATTTGAAGTCTTTCAAACTACTCAGCGTCCTTTAGGCTTTTTTATTTTCCTCACTGCAGACATTTTGATTCCAGCCTCAGTCGTCTGTACACTTCCCACAGATGAAGAAACAAAAGCAAGGACAGACCTAGGCTTAGGCTTTCTGCTACTACTGCCTGTGTCACTGTTAGGGTGAAAGCAGTCAAGCTGCCGGGCACAGCAGTGCTGGCTGAGCAAGCCCAGGTGGCCTGGTCCCGAGAATTCCTGCAGATATTATAGCTGGATCCATAAAATAACCTAACTGGAGTTGGCTGTGCAGTGTCCAAATACATTTAAAGCAGAGGACACTCCATGCCCCTCTCCTAGCTTCCCATGAGCTCTGTGCTGATATGAACTGAACTGACACTGTACCTGGCAGGTGGAGCATGGTATGTGGGGATGAGCTGTTTCCATGTGGGAGCAACTGCTCTGTCTCCACAGAAATGGTGGATAGCTTCTCTGTTGGCTTGTTTGGCTAAGTTCTATCTCTCTTCTGCTCAAACCCACAGAACTGTTGGTGTTCACAAGACTCAGTTTTAGATGGTACATGGACATGCCTACAAGCCCACTAGGAAAAATGCCCATGTACCATTTATCCTACTTTGTCTTATTCAGATGAGTCCCACCACAGTCTATTGCAAACCACTAGCAATTCCTGTGAGGTTTGGAGCAGGGGCTTATTCTAGCTTAATTTCTGGAAACTGGTTAAAGAAAGAGAACCAGAGACTGCTTAGATAGGCTTTTATGTCACTGAGTCATTCTTTTTTGAATGTGTTTTAAGAAATTTAGGATTAGAGGCACTTTCTGCTGATTTCACCATATTCTCACTATCTTATTTCATTCTTATGAAATAAGAATATTTGTTGCAGATTCAATTTTCATTAGACTGCATATAGATTCAAGATTTGCCTGGTTTCTTTCTTTTTAATTTTTATTTTTGAGGATTATATGAAGGAAAATATCCAGGACTTGACCGAAAGGTTTAATTTCACAAAGGCATCGATCTTCTCAATTCCTGTTTAGGATCTGGGTCCTATCCATGAATCTAGATGTATAGCTCCCCACCACAAAAGAACATAAGTAGCCTGCCTCAAATCAAGATGTACAAATTACTTTCTACATGCCTGAAGTAATGCACGCTTGATAGCTTGTCTGGACTGGACCTGGTACAGAAAGCCCCATAAGATATTGCTCCTCACCTCTGTGTGACAATGTAATGAAATCCAAAGCACCAGCTTCTGACAGAGACTCAGTGTTGACTGATGTCATTCTGAATCAAGACTTTGAGCATCATGAATTTAAACTGTGGCTCTCAAGTGGCCATGTATACATGCTAAATATGTATATTGCCTGTGGTGCTCCCCTAGACTTGCATGTAGGCTACCAAGATACAGTCTTCAATATGTCACTTTTTGCTTCTACATATATAGATGCTTACACACACTTCTCTTGCTGATTCTCAGCTCCAACTGAACTAAACTCAAGAAGCCGCAGGTAATGTTGGATGATATCCAAGGATCACTGGCAGGGAATGAGACAACTCTACAGCTCTTGGTTCAGCCTTGAGGTTGCTTGGGACCTTCTGCAGAACAAGTTTTTGCCATCAACACCTGCTTGTTGTACATAAGGGTTAGCAAACACTTTTTTTGCTACTGTGCCAGTGAATGTCCTAGTTTATGAATCAGGACATGCTGTTGGAAGAGGCTGTGTCTCACCCTGCACAATTTAACTGAAAAGATAGAGGCAGGAGCTGGATTTTAGCACATCAAAGTATGTTTTAATGTGCAAAAAGGATCCAGTGGCCTGCAGATTATCAGTGAGGAAATGATGTCCCCGTTCATGGTTTACCCTTCAGCCAATGGGAGGGGAGGCAGGGTGCTGACACAGCCCTACCTGAGCCAGACCTGAAGGTCGATGGAGCTGTCATTGCTCCCTCACACAGAGATTTCACAACCCAGAACTTGTTCTGGACATTCAGCCAAAGCTCTGCTCCTCATCTTCCAGCTATGGAGATAATGGGGTGCTCCCACACAAAACCCCTGTCTCAGCCACACAAACATATTCTAGCCCTTCATCATGGAAAATCCCTTTGGTCCTTTGTATGTTATCTTGGCAGTATAAAAATTTATCCTAACGAACAGAAAAACTGCTGTACTAAACACTGGTTTATAGTTGTAATTAGCAACATTCACTGTACCACATATTTTCTCTTTGAAATTTTTCTATAGGTCCTGATTTGCTCAGAGACTTCTGATCTGGGATGCACTGGAATTATCTAAATAGTCCAACTATGGGATTCCAGGATAAAAGGATAACTACCTGTGAAACTGCATTATCTGGGTAGACAGTCCTTGCCACTCCTCCTTGTTGCAGTGCAACTTTACTGATTTGCTCTGAAGGGTTAGGATCTTATTCGTAGGAAGGAAGGTTTCTGGTTTCCTGTCCTTCCCTTTGCCAGTTGGGTGGGCAAAGCCATACACATCTCAGTGGCCAGTGATGATGGCTGAGGGCAACTGCCACAAGGAAATCTTGGGGTGGCTCTTTTGATGAAATATCCATATTTATAACACAGACATCTACTATGGAATAGTCTCTTTGTAACCAACGTGTGATGTATTCAGGGTGTGAATCATTTAATACCAAACCAGACACCTGAAGTAAGTGCCAGATGAACCATGCCCTTACCAGTATCTGCACCCCTCTTCTTGCCATGAGGAAAGCCTGGAGTGAGTGGATCAGACACAGACATCTGCTCCAGACACATCTAAAGGCAGGCAAGATGTTTGATTCCTCCTGTGCATTTCCCAGGCCGTGAGATCTGGGTCACCCTGAGTCACACCCCCCAACCTTGCTCTGAGGGCTCCTCTTTTGAAACAGGCTGGGGCTCTGTGAGAGCTTTTGTCTGCTGGACAGCCACTTGCTCTGTGCTTCAGGCTTCCTTCTCTGATGGAGACAATTCCAACATAGAAAGCAGTAGCTGGGCTCTTTGAGGAATGCTTAATTTTATCTCCTTCCCCCTCCACCCCTGCTTCCCGCCATGGTAAGCTAAAATAATTAAACACTTGGGGTTTTGTTGCATGCATTGTTTACCCATACTTGCTCTTGCTTCTATGTTTAACAGAGGAAATAACTCTCTATGATAATGTATCACTACATGCTGGTAACATCAGATAAGCTAAGCTGGACAAAAATGTTTTCCTTGGCAATTCTCCACTTTCTCTAATTTGGCCAGAGAACTCACTTTACTTCTGTAATTGTGAAGGCCGCAGTCACGCTTGATTGTAACACAAAGAGTTTCACGGTTTCTCTTGTTAACCTCCATGTAGGACTAGGAGAACAATCCTGCCATTTCTTTCCCTGCAGTATAATCGAGCTGATAAGCATCAAGCCACACACATCAAAACCCACAGTGAATGTCATTTGCATCAACGTTCTGCCTTTACAGAAAAAAAAGCAATCTGCTTATCGGCCCCCATTGGAAGCTGCACAGTGCTATAGGGATGCATATTAAAAGTTGAACACGGGGAAGGAAGAAGGCAGAGCACTTGGTGGGAGCCCTTTTGAGCTGGAGACAGCATTCCCAGGCACTGCAGGAGGAGCTGAGTGAGCATCAGAGGAGCCCCTCCATTTACCCACAGGGAGCGTTATGGGGACACTGCACCCCTGGTGCAGCAAGAGAGGGGGAGATGGGATCAGGGTTCAGGGATCATCACATGGGAACAGATTGTGCTGCAGCTTCTCTGTGGCTCCCATCAAAGGGTTTCAGGCAACGGGGTCACTCTGGAGATATCTGGGCACACACAGAGAGAAGGATGGAGAGGGCTGCTGGAGGTTCTATGCCTCTGCCCCCCAGGTAAGTGTATGCTGGTGCTTGGGGTGGTTCTGGGCCCAGATTTTATCACTCCTGGCATGGCACCCTGGATGCAATCACAGCTTTGAGTTGAGACACCTGAAGCACTGCCAAGGGCAATCACCTTCATCCTGGGCAACGAGCCTATATGGCTATGTGGGATGTATGCACATGGGGCCACACATGAGCTCCTGTGTTATGGACTAACAGATGTGCAGGAGTCACACCAGTCCCATTGCCACAGGTTTTTACCTTTTTGTTTGGCACCTAACACAAACTTTTGGCCTCCTGTGCCCTTTTCTACCTGAAGGTTAGTGTGGCACAGCCCATGGGAGACACAGGACAACAGCAGTGCAGCAGGTACAGTATCTTTCCCCTTCATGTCCCACCAAATGCCTTGAAAAGTGCTGGCTGGCTGTGCTGCAAACCCCACCATTCTGCACAGCTCCTCTGCTCATGGTATGTAACTCATTCAGTCCACACCCAGCGAGTCTCCTGCTTCAGGGTACTGCATGTGAGATTTAGGGGGCTTCACCCCCAAAATGTGCACTCCTGTGCATTTCCTACACTTGCCCTGAGAGCTGGTGCCTGTGCAAGTGATGGGCATGTTGAAGATTTCCAGTTTCAACAGAGTTGCAAGCGCTAGGGAAAGCTAGCACCAGGCAGCAAACGCACCTGGCAGATAGCAAGCCACACTGTTGGAATCTTTCTTGCAGCATATGTACAGACTGAAAGCCTTAAATATACTAGATTATTGTGGGGGTTTTTTTCCACCCTTTCCTCCCTGCCTTAAGCCAAACATTGATGCAATAAAATATTTGTAGAGCACAACGTATAAACAATGCCCACAATAAAAATCAGAACTGAGAAGCTTTAGTAAGAAAACAGCTGAACTTAATTTTATAGCCAGAAAACAACTGAAGTTTCTGTCCATTTCATTTTGGAGTTTTTTTTCAGATATTAAGGTGTTTTTCTTGCAATAGTTTGACTTAGGAGTATTTTGCTTAACAGCAGTTTCTTAACAGAATACTTGAATTTTTTTCCTTTGTTATAACCAATGTGTAATTTCTGAGACTTAGGATTTGAACTTCTGGTCAAATAACTTAGAAGCAAACTGTAATTATATGCCTTTTCCTGGTGCAGCTTGTGCCAAGCCATGGATGAAAGCTAAGTGATTAGAGACAAAGAGCAACCACTTGATGACTGGGTTCCCTTTGAAGAGAGTCAATACAAGTAATTTCTGAGTACATCTAGTGAAGAATCTGCAGTAGAGGCCACTATCCAGTGTTAGGATGGGTCTTGTGATCAATATACAGTCACTGTATATTGTATATGATATAATGTATAAATAATCATTAAAATTCTGAAAGAGGCTAATGTAGGAGACAACATATTCCCTACTGAGTGTCCTCTCAATACACCACAGTATCACAGGTCCCTCCATCGTCTCCATTGCTTCACAGCATTGTTTATAGGAAGTGAAGGTGCGCTCCTCAGGGACAAGGAGTTGGCACCACAGGCTGAAGAAAGCTCCAGCCTGTGTCCTGCAGTGGGGGGTGGATTTATTTGCCCCTTATAGCAGTCTGTAAAAGGGGCTGCTGCCCTTCCAGACCTGCTTTGCCCCATTTATTCCATTAAAATGGGGGTGCTGCTGCATTTTTATTATGCACTGGACTGCCCACACCAAAATGCAGTGGTGCTGGACTAGGTCTTTTGGACCATTGTTTGTCTGGTTCCAGTCCTTAAGATCCAAGAAAGGTTTTCATTATTGTGGTCTGGGTGTAATTCATTCAGGTTTTCTCAACCACTTATTCATCTCTTCCTGTGGGAGAGCTTGCAGACCCAGCTGGCATCAATGATAACAAAACTAAATTTCTTTTTGAAGAACCAGCACTTCATTTTTAAATTACTGCTCTGATACAAGCTAAGATGAAGGAAAGATTTTCTCTCTCTCAACTTAAAAGGAAACAATAATTTTCTCCTTCTATTTGAACACTATTTTATTCCATGATTTTTCTCCCTTTGCCATAGATATTTTGAAATCAAGTCAAACAACAAAAAGAAAAGATGGTATCATAAATCTTGGACATAAGCCCCCCACCTCGGACTTTAAAAAATAAAGTCAATTCCAGCTCTTCCTGGATTTTAGCTTTGAACTTCCCTGAGACTTCAGCTTTCTAATCTGTAAACAGGAATAATACCTTCCTGTCTCAGAGGACTGTTGTAAGAAGCTTAACTGATTCGTGTTTGTAGGATGTTGGGACATGGCAACACATACGTGGATGTGGAGATACATATATGTGCATATATTTATGCATCTATGGATAAATTTTTGGGTGCCTCCTGTTTTTTGTTTTCATGATATCACTATCTTCCTAAAACACAAAAGATTTCTTGCAGAGAAGAGAACATTGGTGAGTTTACCTGAAGATTGCACATGAATGAAACATGTTTTCTTGACATGTTTCTTGCCCATTTTAAGTACCAATGTTAGCAAGTTTTGGTATTTGATAAAATTAGCACAACACAGGCTCAAAACCAGCTCTCACTAGCGATGTATTGTGACATTACCATATCTTTCAGAGCAATCTGTAATTGAAAAGGGAAGTCATATTTCACCTAGATATCCCTTTCCCTCCCTAATTTTCCTGGTTAAAATAACATATTGCTGAACGTCATGGTTGAACTCTCAGCCCCACACAGCCACTCACTCGCTCTTCCCCAGTGGGACGGGGGAGAGAAACAGCAGGGTAAAAGTGAGAAGCTTGTGGGTTGACATAAAGCCAGTTTAACAGGCAAAGCAAAAGCCACACATGCCAGCAAAACAGAACAGGGACTTCATCCACCACTTCCCATGGGCAGGCAGGTATCCAGTCACCCCAGGCAAGCTGAGCAACATCGTGTGTAATTGTGACTTGAGAAGATAAACACCTTTACTCCAAACATTCCCCCTTTCCTTTTCCTTCCCCCAGCTTTATGTGCTGATCATGACACCATATGGTGTGGGATACTCCCTCTGGTCACTTGGGGTCAGCTGTCCCGGCTGTGTCCCCTTCCAACTCCTTGTGTACCCCCAGCCCCCTCACTGATGGGGTGGGGTGAGAGGCACAAAAGGCATTGATGCTGTCCAAGCCCTGCTCAGCAATAGCTAAAACATCCTTGGTTATCAAACCTGTTTTAGCCATAGCCCCATACTGGCAACTATAAAGAATATTAACTCCACCCCAGCCAAAAGCAGAACACTGAACTATGATTTTTTTAATTTAAATCAAAGCTGATCTTTTCCTTCTGTTGCTTACAACCCTTCAAAAGAACGTAAGCAGGCCCCATGACTGCCTTCCCTGCCAAAGCTCACATCAATGCCACCTTTTGTTCCCAGGACTTCAGAGGATGGCTCACACCTCCTTTTTGTTTGCTGCTTCGGGTTTTTGCAGGCATTCTCCTTTCCTCCAGCTTTTGAAGATGGAAACTTCACAGCAGTCAGTACAGGTTGCCTAACAACATATCTAGAAACTCCTTCCCTCAATGATGACAGTCTTACTGCGAGATAACCCTCTGCTCTGGCCTGACCCACACTTCCATTTTTCTTTGTCTCCTACAAAGATGTTAACAGGCCTCATTCACCTCTCAGTCCCTCACAAACTGTACAGCTAGAATTTCCCTTCCAGAAAAGAAAGCAGAACACGTTCTAGAATTAAACTCAGACCCTTCCTATTATTATTATTAACAATAGGTAAATGTACACATTTCCATTTGGATGGAGAAATCAACACATCAGATACTGTATTTTCCGTTCAAAAACTAAATATGAAGGTAGATATTTTAATATATATATTTGCATACACTTTCCAAAAAATGACTTTTTGTTTTCTTGGTTATGTCTATTTCTTGTCCTGCTCTGTTAAAATCCCCTCTGCTTCTCCCCATCCTTTACACACGCCAGAGGTTACAGCACTCCACTGACTATTCTTGTTGGAACAAGGAGCTGATCAGTAAAAGATTACAGAAAGCCCTGTTTTCATTTAGCAACATGGACCTGCTAGAACTCTGCTGCAAAGACTCGTGTCCTAAACAATTTAGAGATGCCATAAAATGACTCCTATTTTGTTGCATTAAACCACAAATTACAAGCTAGGTTTCTATTCCGGTATTATTCAGCTCCTTCCAACGCGGTTTAACAGCTGGAAATGAGAAGGCGGCAGCTCCTTGTTACCAGGCAACTCTTCCCAACCATCAGCACCTTGCCCCAGGGATCAGCGTTTGAGAGCTGCTCTGCAGTGACAGCTCTTCTCCCTTCTTCCAAACCCAGACTGGTGCACGGAGGCTGCTTCAGAGCAGAGTTCCCTCTGAGACCTCAAAGCATTGGCGAGAGCTATGTCTCATTAAAACTCTGTTTTTGTCTCTCACTGTCCTGTTACACTGTGTTAAACAGCTGGGAGTTTAGCCACTGACTTCCAATAAGCCCATTGTTTTTTCAACGCACAACAAGTTTTTCTAAGTTATGGGGTTTATTGCTTTGAGTTAATGAGAACAATAAAGAATACATCATGCTCTTCTGCTAAGAAGCCCTTTTCAAAGACAGCAATGGGTATCAGTACTCTCTCTCCTGCCTTGGAGAGACAGCCCCAGTTCATGCAATGTCTCTGCAACTCCACTTGCCCTCTTAGGGTTTATATTATCCCTGGTGGGGTTTTGTAGAGTAGAAGTCATTGTATGGGCTTATATTTGTTCTTACTGTTTTGCTGCAATATTCTTCTCCTCCTCATGTCACCCTTAAATTTATTTATATTTATTTTAGGTTTTATTCAAACAACTAAAAATCTCCTAGGAAACAAGCACACGTGAATGCATAGGAATGGCAGTCATGATGACCTCACAGTATATTGATATACCAGTGGCATAAAATCCAAATCCCATCCACCAGCAATGTTTATGAAACACCTTACACCACTCTAAAGTTCATTCCTACTCAGAGTCTGGTTTGGGGATTCAGGCTTGTTGAACTCCTGTCCTCACTACAATTCAGAACTGGGCTCCATCTGCTGACACTGTGTTTTCTCTCAGCTCTTTCCCAACAATCACGCAAGTCACAATAATTTCTTCATCATCAGGGTGCCCCTTGTTTTAACTCAGCACAGTTCCACTGGGTCGAGGACATCAGAGAAGACAGAAGAAGAAACATAAACGTCCATGGTGGTGCAATGCTTCAAAGCAAGATTAAGTTGTCTCAGCTGCACAGCATCCAGCAGGAAACCTGATGGCCCTGAAGAGAAATTGGTCCCTTGCAAAGGTTATTCCTCTGGTCATTCAGTTCAGCATATGGACATGGGCATGACTAGCACCTGTAGGAAAAGAAGCTTTTCTCCTTCTCCCTTGTTGAGGTTTTAGAAGTTTTTTGTTGTTGTTGTTGTTGTTTTGTTTTCTTTTTACTCTCTTTGGGAATTTTCCACCATACATGTTTTGGGAGGGGCAAAATACTTGGAAGAAACAAAAGATCTGGCCACAG
>VXBT01008841.1:254978-450776 GCA_013400235.1 Oriolus oriolus | reverse complement strand
GCGGGTGAGGGGCCGCGCCGAGGCCGCGGCGACCCACGGGCGGCGCCCCGGGCAGGGAGGGCGCTCGGTGCCCCCCGGAGGGGCGGTCTGGTCTGCGGGGTAGGGGTCCGGGGATCCGGGGCGGCCAGGCGGGCTCAGCTCTTCACTGCTGCCTGTCCTTCCTCCTGCTCCTCTCCTCCTCCTCGTCCTGCTCCTGGCCTCCCCCGCGCCGTCCCGGCGCTCGGCTGCCCAGCCGTGCTGCTGCGCGCCCCGGAGGCTGCCCAGTTCCTGCGGCAGAGGCAGCGGCGAGCCTACCAGATCTTCGAGGAGACCAAGCAAGGGCACCTGGAGAGGGAGTGCGTGGAGGAGCACTGCAGCAAGGAGGAGGCCCGGGAGGTGTTTGAGAATGACCCTGAGACGGTAAGGGCGCACAGCCGCCGGGGAGATTTGAGGGGGTTGTCCGGCTCCGCGCTCCCGCCCACCCTCTACCCGCGGCTGGATGCCAGCTGCCGGCACAGCTGGGAAAAGCATCCGGAGGAGGAGAAGGAGGACCCAGGGCCATTAGGTGAATGACTGGAAGACACACTAGTGCTCAGCCTGCACAAGGGCAGTGTCAGGGCTGTCCAGTCAGGAGCGCCTTGGTGAGCGCGGTCTGGGTGAGCAGCCCAGCCTAGCACTGGCTGGCAGGACTGTCTCTGGAGAGTAGAAGGGTCCTGTTCACCCATGGTCTAAATCCATGAAGTACAACATAATGATACAGCTTCTCAGTCTGGATACCTTGCCATCCCTCCTCTTTCCTCCAGTTTCCCATCCCAGCTGTATTTAAAATCCCCTTAATGCTGCAACATATGTCACAATGAGGGCTTCTCAGAAGAATGTCCTAACCACTCTTAAATCCATGGGGGCCAATTCAGCTTGGTCAGCATCTTAGAATCCGTAAGTTCGGGACCTGTCACTACAACAGCAGGAGAGCACATGTATGGGAGTGTGGTACTGCTGCACTTCTAACATTGAGTGTAGATTCACACAGTTACAGACTGCACACCACACACGGAGCTGTCTTTTCCAGTCTTACCAAGGCTGACTTTCACTTCAGTCTTCTCACTTCAAGCAGCGAGCAGATGCTTTACTAAGCTTGGCTTACTCTTCCAGTCACTTTACACCTCCTCTCAACGCTGTTTTGGGTAGGCTGTTCTCACTGCAAAGATTATCTGGCATTGATTTAGCAGTGGGAAGTGGATTTTCTTGGTGTTCATACTGAAGCTCGGTTCTGCACAGCAAGTTCCTGTTAATGGTATGATGCTCTAGGGAAAAGATAGGACAGAGAGGGAAAGAGGGGGAGAGAGAGGGAGAGAGCATGTGTGTGTGTACACAGAGACACAAACCACAGGCAAGGGAGGGACGCAGCTGAGGAGATGTTTTATGCTTCAGTAAGGCAAGTCCTGACACGTGTGCTTCATTAGCAGCCTCAGCACTGGATATACACTGCAGTAGCTTGTTGTCACAAGGCAGTAGTAAGTACAGCAAAAGCATCGTGATAGATTTTTGACAGTCTTTATTTTTGAGATTAATGTGGAGCACTTGCCCAGGTGGTGTTTAATGTTGTCCCTTTTATGTGTATGTGTAGTCACATCCACATGTGGCAGTGTTTGCTTCTGTTCTGCAAAAACGGAGCTACTTCAGAATGTGGATAACTGAAATGGGATGAGAGTGGCTGGTACAACTACTTCCATGTTCATGTTGAGTAATATAACTTTAAACTCAATATAAATATTCATCACATAGCAGAGAATGCCAGGAAAACTATGATGAGTGTGATTTTGTAGCCTTCTGGAACAAAGGAGATCTAAGGTCACTACTTTTACTAACTGGCTGCTGGCCAAGAAAGTAGCCAAAGGCGATGCATTGATAGATGAGTTTAAGGGTGGGATAGTGTACAAATATGTCAGGAGTCTTTAACAGTATTTGGTACTAATTTTGTAAATTGGAAAGAATACACAGTTCTCCTACTGAAATGACAATAGTGAAATCATTTTGGTTTAAAATCTTTTCATGTATAATATAAATTCTTTAAGATACTTTAAGTGTGTTTTGTAGGACAATGCTGGCTTTCTGTCACTGCAAATTATTTTGATTTTTTTGGTGCATTTCCTTTGTTATTGCTGCTAGGTTTCACTCAATTTTGAAAACCTGAAGAAAGGCTAGATGGGCTTCTATTGTCTGTGCCCCCTAACATGTCCTTCTACACCAGGACACTTAGATCTTCAGTGACATAAGATCCTACCTTTTCTGAGACACAAACCTCCCAAGAGCTGTGAAGTTGCTTGTCAAGTGCAGTATGTCCTACTCCTTGCATTACTTTGCTTCAATTTGATTGAGAAGCAAATGTGCCGTCATGTATCAGGGGGATTTATGGCCCTTCCTGTCCTTTTTGCAATCAGTGTGTGACATGAAAGCAGCAGCTGCTGTTCAGTAACAGTTTTCTAATGTGTGGTGGCAGAGGTTATGTGTGTGGGCTGTTACTGCTCTACACTGGAAGCCTTCACTGTTTTGTAAGGCATAGGTGACTACTTGTCCAGCAGTATCTGTGAATTTCATGGACAGAGTATTAATTCACAGTGGAAGTGTATTTTAAACAGTAGGGAGTTATTGTGCTCATTCACTGATGCTGTGTTGTACATCCAGTCCTAGTGACTGACAGAAGAAGGAAGCTAGCTGAGATCTGACTCAGGAAAGGCAAAAACTGTTGTAAACAGCACCAAGCTTTTTGAAGAATTGCAGTAGTTGCAGTCATGCTTCAGCATATTGCCAGGCTGCAGCTGATCCATGCTGGTAAAGTGAGCTTTTATTGACCAGGGAAATGCACAGATTGCTGTTGACAGAAGATGATTCCTTGTAGTTTAGGAAGGCTGAAATTTCTGCATGTGCCTGCTGAACCTGGTCACAGGGATTAACTACTTAGGTTGTAGCAGAAGGAAACAGCTACAGCACTTTTTGCCCTGTGCTGAGCTCTGTGAGGCTATGCAGGCAAGCCATGGGGGACACATCAGTGCAGCCTGTCCTGTTGCATCTCCCAGATTTTATGCTTTAAAGCACCAGATTAGTGTCTATGTAGGCGTTTGGCTGTTTAGTGTCCCACAGGAGCAATGCTTTTGCAGCCATGACAACTGAAAGTTAGTTTGAGATTGGTTAATCAATGTTGATGCTTCTTGGTTCAACCTCAAGGAAGGCTTGTGATGTGAGACTAAAAGTGTTGTCCCTCTTCCCTTTTTCCCTCCATTGGATGCTAATGAAATGTATGAGTCTTCCTTAGCAGCCTTGCCGTTCTTAACTATCCTGTGGTTGTGTGAGGAGAATTTCAAGGCCTACTTTCAAGACGTCCTGAAGATGTGATAGGAAATTTCATTAACTGATGCCATAAAAAGTTGAGGTAGGGTGATGGAAGGCTGTAACATAGCTCACGTGATGCTTCCCAGGTAAAACCATATCTTGATGCAGCCAATTGTAACATCCAGCCAAGAGTAACATTTTACAGAAAGATACCTATTTCCTGGACAGGCCAGTAAATGAAATGAAGTGTCACATATCTGTACCAGAGCACCTTTTTTCTGTGCCTTCCATTGTTTCAGTGATCAGCTTTCCAAAGCAACATCTGCAGGCAGTCAGCAGAAGATGGACATTCTCTGAAACCTGAATGCAGGTTTTGCCACATGTGAGATTACTTACCTCAGCTGCTAAGAACAGTGGATCAGGCGGGGCCCAAGAGCCATTCATGTGCAGGCCAGGGCAGCTTTTGTCTTTTACGTTACGGAAAATATAAATATCAGCTCACTCACACTAGAGGAAGGAAGATCAATTGAAACATTTTTAGATTGGGGTTTTTTTTTTCAGAGGCAGAACAAAACTCGGTCTGTGCCATTTGTATGACTATACATGGTAAAAACAAGTAGCCTGGATTAATGAGTCTTGCAGCCTACCTTTTTCATGAAGCTCATTATACCATCCTTAAACATTACTGCAGAATTCTGGGATGGTTCCTGTTTTGTAATTTAATTTATGCTAGAGGTGCCAAACAGAAAATTAAAAGATAATATGGTGGGGGAAAAAAAGAAGGATGGAAAACATCTTGATGAGAGGTATGCAGACTGTTTCTAAATGTGTTCTATTCAAAATATATGCTAGGTGTAATAGGTGGGATGAAGTTGCAAAATATCTTGGATACAGAGATAAGAATGTTATCTTATTTAAGATGTTCTTGAGGCCTTATAAAAGCCGTGCTGCAGAAGTATTTGACCTCGGTATGCAGTCAAGGTATTACAGCTTGTTAAGTGACTGATAAACTACTCTGGAATTTGGTTGACCCGTTCTAAAAATCTGGTCATCCAAGCATGTAAAACAAAGGGCAGAAGGGAGTGTAGCTCCTGGTGTTCTCAGAAACACTGTATTTCACTGAAGAAAAAAGTGTCCTTGTGTAAGGAGTTTCTCTGTTTTGAAAGGCTCAGCATAGGGAAGATGTTTGAATGCAGTCTCTTATCCTTTGGCACCATAGTGCAGCATCTGTCCTTGCACATTTTGCTCACTATTGTTACTGCTGAAGAATTACTGATCTTCCTGCAGCTCACCATAGAAATTGCCATGCTGAATGCATTGAAAAGTGTTAGGCACACCAGAAACGCTGATGTAGGTCAGCCTGGCCACCTGTGTTTACTGTTTATGGATTTGGCCCTCAGTAGAGCACTGTGGAAAGCCAGCTGGTTTCCATGTGCGTGCACAATGGACGTCTGATTCATAGGCAGACACATGAAAATTCTGGGTTTTGAGGGACTTGCATCCAAAATGCTGTTAAAATCTACGGCTTGTCAGATACACAAAGCACTGGCAGAGAATCACGGTGTAACTTGGGACAGAAGAGGAATCTGCTCCACTATCCCACTCATGGCAAGGGCAGCAGTGACACCAGACCAAGTTCTTTTGGGTTTTTAGCAATCCTGTCTTGAAAATTACTGATCCTAACAACACATCCAGCAATGTCAGCATTCTTTCTTCTAGGCTGGGTTTATTGAGAAGCTGAAATGCAGATGAAGCAATGTATAGGGTGTGATAAGGGTCAGTTTGGTTGGTTTTCAGAGTGTTGATGGCTCACTTGGTTTTATTTTAGATTGGGGCATAATATGATGGAACACATCATGGTGGTCATGGTAACACCGATGAGGCACATGCATGGACTGGGGTCTTCCAAACTTCATTCTCATCTTTTAGGAGGGGTGCTTGTCAGGCAATATTTAGATGTTATTTCTAAGAATAACAAGGTAGATACACACTTGTAAATATTAGTCAGGGAAGTATGAAGGCATGAGAGGGAGGAGAGGAGTTACTGGGAGAGCAAAGCAGTGTAAAATTTCTTTAAGTAATTTAGTGAATGTTGTGTAGTCTAGACATGAAAAATACTGATATCATCTTTAGCTACAGATGTCATCATCCCTGTATAGAATATTCCTTTCTAGATCCAGGCAAGAATCTGGTTTTATTTGCTGTGACAGTTCTTCTCAATATACTGATTTGTTTTGACATTTTGGCAGGGCATGGAGAAAGGGCTAGATTTATAGCTGGTATAAATTTCTTTGTCTCTTCTTGTTGATGCAGAGAGAGAGAAAGAGTTGCTGGGAAACTCTGTGCTGATGTTTTAACCTGCTTGGACTCAGTACAGAGAAGAATGGATTCCCAGGCACACTGATACCTGCTTAATAGATTATGAGAAAGAAAATATGGGGATATTTAGACTTCTGTCCAGGAATGAGTTGAAGGAGGGAAGAAAGAAGTAAAAATATGAGTGCCCAGGTATATGCCACAGTGGGAAGAGATCTGGGTGTCCACCAGGTGTTTTCCCTTCCCTTTCTTTCCTTCTCCCTGTAGTTTCTTATAAAAGACAAGGGAGCTTTGTACCAAAATCCAGTGGGTCTAACTGATCTGGAAGGCAAAAAAATTGGGACTGTGGACCAGGATGCACCCATCTACTTTGCAGTATGGATGCAGCATTTGCTGGCAGTGGTGGTCTTCAGTAGCAGAAGGGTGACAAAAATACTCCTGCCTGCCTTAGGAGGCAGGTTATACATTTGTTGGCTAAATGCTGCTTTATCAAAAGTTATTGAGAAGGGTGAGCAAAGTTTGCTGTTGGTGGAAGCAGACACAACTCCATCAACTCTGCTGGACTCATGCCTACCTGATCTTTATCAGTTTCCACTCATGGGAGAGTAGCCCAGAAATTCAGAATAGACCCGGAAATACTGACACACCACACCACAAAAGTACTACATGCTAAATGTCCTGTGCAGCAGGAGGGAAGCATCAAGAGAAGACAAAAGGGACTAATATTATGTTGAGGGGCTGTTTGAAGATAGGGTGGAAAAAGATGCTAAGAATGGCAAATTGAAGCAGGGGGGGTTTATACTGGTTTGGTCAAGATGGATGATAATGGAGAAAGTAGATAAAGTTAGGGTAAGTCAGTTTTCTAGAGCAATACAATAGCTTTTAATAAATAGGTGAGAGGGGAAAAAAGACAATTAAAAATTAAGAATACAGTTTTGTGGCCGTGAGCTCATTTCATTGTGTTTTTAAATTTAAAAAAAATTGGAACAGCCTACTGGGAATTAATACAATTTTTTAGTCCAGCTGCTTAAGAATCAGGTGAGAGAAAGATTGAATCTGTATAAATTGGCAGCTGTAATTCATTCGTGTTCCGTACTCTGAGTGAGCTTAATGAATTACAAGCAGTCACTTTCCTGTAAGTATGAGGAACAAGGATAAAACCACCAGCACAGATTTAGAAGAAACTGAGAAGGAACATAGCAACAAGGTTTACTTCGCCCCTCACAGTCCTTTTCAAGCCTTGGTTTCACACTGGGGAGGCCAGCTGATACAGCAGAGGTAAGCAACTCCCTTGCCTGTTCTTTCCACCCTTCTTGCACAGCAATTTGGGTGACTACATGGACCAATTAAAGTAACTTAGCCTAAAGAAAAGTAGTCTGCAGAGAAAAATGGTAATTTTGCAGCTGGATCTGTTCCCCAGTCCATTGAGGACTGACACAGTGGAAAGGACAGCCTGAGGTTAGGATAGGAAGGCCAGGTGCTGGAAGAGAAACAGAAATGGTTGTTACAGCTCAGCCTATCAAAGCAATGAATGAACAACCAAGGCTTGGAGAATCTGACTGAAGTTTTTCAGCAGGTCTCCGTTCTGTGTCTTTGCTTTCATCACAGTTTTGTTATGACTGCTGTTCTGTGGGCTCACCACACACGGACATCTATGGGGAAATTTACTTATTGATGGGTTTGTGTTTTCTCCCTGTTCCTTTGAGCATCAGCAGTGGAACCCAGAAGAAGAGCAAAGTTCAAAAGTAAGGAGGATACCCAGGGAGGGGAACAATTGTTGGTGTTGTCTTCACTGTGCGCACCTGCCAGGACAGAAGGGTACATAAATGAAGAGATAAAAGGAGAATGGGTCATGCTTTCACTGCACAGAATCACATGTGCCTGGAAAGCTACCATATTTGGCTGATTCCTGGAACAGGGAGTAGTAGTTCAATTCCAGAAAATGTTTAGGACATGAAGAGAAAAGCAAAATTTACTTATTAAAATAACGAACAGGGAAGTATGAGATCAGATTCTGTCACAAGGGCCTGGAGTCATGTAAGATGTCACTTCCCTATTCCTTGCTTGCCTGTGCCCTCTTAGTCCAAATCCTTAAATGCCTTAATGTGATTGAATGCTGTTTGTATGAGTTGCAACTTCTGCAGATAAGCAAAATCCAAAGAAACAGTGTGATTACCTTACAAGGAGGGGAAAAACTCCAGTGGATAAAATGTCACAGAACCTATAAGAGATCACAGATATTTAAGTCATGTTTGATGGGATATATGACCTGTTTTGTTTTAAATATGGCTAAAATAATTACAGAGTAATGACGTAGTGATGGTGTTGGAGAGACGGCCTTTTACTTATGCTGGGTGTTTCCTCAGATACTGTTTTCCTTAATTTGACTGAACTATCTGAGCGAGTGTTAGTTTACCCACATGTACAAATACTGTAACTATTGCAACAAGTAAGGATTCAAACAAGCAACACTGAGTGAACATTTGTCTTGCACATTATTACAGCTGGAGTGAAAGTAGCCTTTCAGTTCTGAAGCAGTGGAGGAAACTTCAAGGCATTTGTGATCGGATTCCTGTCAGAATAACTTAAAAGCACATGCAACCAATTGGAATCACTCTAGAAATTATTTTTGTTGAAGTATTTGCTACCAGTTACATCCATTTCACACTGTTTACTGTTTGTCTAATCAAACCCTGTCTCAGGCCGCCTATAGAAATCATGTCTCTGTGCCCCCTGCATCTTCATAAAACGTAAAGTATCTGTGACATACGTGAATGTTTTTTTTCTTCTTTCCTTTCCTTTCAGTACTTCTTTTTCTCCCCTGTAATTATGCATTCCAGTCATTGGTGGGTTTTTCCTCATTGCAGAGGAACAGTTTTTGCTGAAGTGGCAGCTCAGTAAGCTATTGGGAAACAGGCTTGCTGTCCAGTACAGAGCAAAGGAAGTTATGACAATAGATGGGTTTTATTTCAGACTTGAGGATTCTGAAGAGGTACCTAGTCTCTATGGAAGAGGTCATGCTGGAGAATATGGTCCTGAATGCTTCTATTTTGGAAAGTTCAACAGCTTGGTAGAAGGGGCAGTCCCAGTCTTTGTGAACCCGAATAGCTGGACAGTGTGAAGTGGATACTTGACAAATGGACACAAAATCTAAAAGCTACCCTAAGCAGCTGTAACTTGGGTGGTAGGAGATGAGACTTGGAGGCTGCTTTGGGATTGTAATGTGACCTACTTGCTTCTCTAATGCCTCACTTGCCAAGTTGTGGAGAGAAGTTCTCTTTGCTCGTCATATAGAGAATACAGATTGCCATAAAGCAAAATAGGAAGCAGACTAACCTGGCTGAGTGATGGGTTCCTCATGATGAGAAGGAAAGCTTGTGCAGGCAGCATGGCATTCATTTGAGCATAAATTCTATAACTACAGGTTCTACATATTTAAAATTCTGAATTGCAGAACTGCTTAATGCCCTTATACGGGAGGAAGGACCCAATCATGCAGTGTCAGATTTACTATGCATCTAAAGACTAGGGCTGAGTTTTAAAAAAAGGGGGAGAGTTCTTGAGCATTAGTGAGATTTGCATTCTCAGGTTATTTGAAAACTGGCAAACACTGAATTGTAGCCAGTTATGGTTGGTAGCAGTCATTTCTTCAAGGATCATGCAAGCCCATAGTGTGGAAACATGAAGAATGTTTATAAATGAAGTCTGGCCATGCCCAAGACAAACATTCAGTCCTGAAGGAAAGAGGAAAAGGGAGAGTCATTCTATGGAAATGAGGAAAGGGCATAATGTGGGAGTTGTTGCTACTTTCTTAGATGTAACTAGGTAACTAAGAAAGTGCGTTTTAGAAATCACCGTTGCTAACACAAGTCGGTGAAATGCTCCAGTGTTAGTGGTGCTGCAGTCACAGAATCACAGGGTGGTTGAGGTTGGCAGGCACCTCTGGAGGCCTTTTGGTTCACCCTCCTTGTCCAGGCAGGGCCACCAAGAGCCAGATGTCCAGGAATATGAGCAGTCTTCCTATAAACTATGTCTTGTATCTATGGCCTCTAGAGCTCAAACGTGATTTTTGTTAGATTCCGTGCTGATCAGTCTCACCTGACCTGGTACTCCAGCAAAATAAACAGAAGCAGTAAGCACGCCCTTTTGTCTGAGGTCTCCAGTGTTACCAATCACTTTAAAGTAAAGCAACAGTGAGAACATTTTCCTGGTGTCGACAGGGTCATTGTTATGTTTTCAGAAGGGCTATTTTTATACAGTGACTCATGTTAACGCCTGTTCTGATTTGGTGTTTTTCCATCTTCTCTAAAAATGCAGCAGGACTAATGCATACCCCGTATAATTGCACTAACCACTGGATTTTACCATTATGGACTTTGGCCATGGAGTTGAAAATAGGTGGTGACCCAGTCACAATGTAGGTTTCCTTTGGCACGGAGGCTGATAGGTATTTCTGCCCCTTCCACTCCACAGCTGTGAATTCTTACCTTCATGTTGCTGTTCTCCTCAGCTGTTGCAATGCGGGCTGTTGCACGGGTGGCCCCAGAGAAACTGTTCTTAATATTTGGAAGGAAAAAGCCAAATATAAAAATGAACAACCTGGAGTTTTGGGGGCTGTTTTCTTGGGTTAGTTTTTTTGAGGACACTTTAAAAATTATGATCTCTTAGATATCCAGACTGGGTGTTGTAGTGGCTGTTTTATCAGGGTAATAGTAAGCTCCAGTTGCAGGTGGGAGAGGAGCACCTCAGCCCCATGAACAGAGTTCTTACCCCGTGTTTGGTGTCACTCTACCTTGAAATAAAAACATGCAGTCTTAGATCTTGCAGTACTGTTGTGGAAGCAAATAATGCATCGGAAGACTTGCTTCTAGCATGTACATGTGTTCGTGTGAAAGGGGTGGGGGCTGTAGAGTTTAAATCTTTTCTGTTAAAGCACAGCTCTGTCTCCTGGGCAGCAAGGGAAAGGTTTCTGGAACTGAGCTGAAATAAGCAAGCCAGGACCTGCCTGGAGAGGCTGGCCTCATGCCGTGCTTTCCACCTCACTGTAAGAGTGGAGATTTGTAGATGCTAGGCACTTCTCAGTCTCTCCTATTTCTTCCTTTTTACCTGAGGTCTCTGCTGAGCTGTACTTTGGGTGGCGCATGACGTGTAACTCACGGCTGAGTTACAACTCTGGTGTGTATCTCATGCTACATGTTTGAGCTGTAGTGGCAGCAGATAAAAGATGGAGTTTACAAAAGGACTGCTCATGTTACTGGGACACCACAGGTTGCCAGTGTCCTGCTGCCAGGCCCTTGACTATTGTAGTTTCTGGCTCTTTCGCCATGCTGGTTGATACCAGCTGACTGATGGAAACCAGTCAGACAGAAAGTTTGGTGGGTCACAAACGAGAGGTGGAAATACATTAAAGTTTCCTTGGTAGGAACAGTCACAGAGGTTGTTGGAACTGTTGAAGCTACATTTGGTCTCTTGTGGAAGTTGGAGGTTCTGCAGCCTTTGTCTTCCTTTTGCCTGCACTGGGACTTTACTACTGGATGGATGGGTTGGAGAGCTTGGTGAGGTCAGTGTCTGTGCAGCAGCCTGTCTGGAGGATGTTTATGTCCAACATGTATTTGTTTATGGCTTTTTATTTAAAAAGCCCATTGCTCCTGCTTTTATTTTCTGTAGTAATTAGGAAGCAGATCAAAAGGGGAAGGGCTGACCACATTTAAACGTTGACCTTTTTTATCAGAATCCAAGCTGAAAATTTAACACTTTCATAATTCTGCAGTGGTTTTTGCCACCCTAGTGGTAACAGTTAAATAACTTCCTGTGTTTTGATCCTGCGAACAGTGTGTGACTTTCTGGATGGTGAGAAGTTTATTGAGCCTGAAATTAAAGGTGGCTTGTTGAGAAATCAGCAAAATAGTAACAGAGAATCTTTGGCAACTCCTTCTTAGCAAGCCTCAAAGCATTTCTCTTGGCATTTTTGTAGGATCCTGAAAATACAATTGTACACTTCTGGTAGAAAGAAGATGAGTTGCACACTTTTAACAGGGACCTGACCCTGTATAGGATTTTAATTTTCGCTGACATCTGGGGGTCATTAAGCCATAGTACATCACAGAAGACTGAAAAGACACTGAGGAGTGGAGTGCTCACACAAGAAATAATGTGTATCAGTACCAGGTTAGGCGCAGCTTGAATTTTTAACCGAGAAAACTTCTCATCAGTGTTTTTTGAAAAGGGACTGCAGTTTAAGCAGGCTCCTTTTCTCAAGGTGTAAGATCATTTATCCTTTGTTCTTATTAATAGTTTCTCTGAATGTAAATACGTTGTCATTGTATTTACAGAAGCCAGCTGTAAGAAAAAATGATTACGGAGAAAAATGAGAAGTTAATCATACAAGAATGAGTAATGTTAGAACCTGTGAGCGCGTGTCTTTATTGTAGAATGGTAGTATCAGCAGGTTTTGTAAACCTGGAGCAGTGCTACTGATCAGCAACTGCTTTTGTATGACATAAGCAAATGAGGAAGACAGGGAAAGAAGAGTTAAATTTCTATTAATAACCTCCTGTTTAAATCACTTGGCTACATATCTTGTGGAATGAAGCTTGTGGTGGTGCAATGCCTTGGAGTTTCACTTGTTTGCTGTTCAACTGGCGTTCAATCAATACACAGTCAGTTTGAATTTGGAAGTTACTTGTACAAAAGTAAACTCTATACCACTTTCCTAGCGCTCAACTCATTCATCAGAGGTCAAGGAGAAAATGCCTTTGCCACCACTGACATGGAGCAATTAGGCTGATAGCCATGAATATGAAAGCTCCTATTTATTGTCCTGTGAGTGCCAAAACAGTTGTTCTTGCCAGAGTCTGGATTATGCTGTTGGTGGTTAAATACATCTGCACATTCTTGTGAAGTATATGGAATAAAGGTGAAATAATGAAAGAAATGTTTGGAATATTTTATTACATGCCCCTATCTTTTTCTCCTCAAGTGCTGGTTGAAGTTCAGTTTGTGGTTGTAGCACAAATAGACAGCCATCTGAATACTTAGACTGCTTAGATTTATTTTTATTTTGACTGCATTTCTTGGACTTGTCTTTTCCAAAATAAACCTTAAAAAAAAAGAGGGAACAAGGACCATAGTGGGTTCTGAGCTCATCATTCTGTTAACCCTAAGAAACATTTCAAAGCTCAACCCCAAAGGATGCCAAGCCTATCACCCTCATGTCAGAATTGAAAATTAACATAAGTGTAAGCTGCTGCTTCTACTTCTTTGCTGATGCTCTCATAATTTAAGCTGAATGTCTACATGGTGCATTTCAGTAACTGGAGCATATTTGCCAGAAGCAATTGATTCTTCTGGTAAATGACAGCAGTGCAATTGATTGCATTGGACAGTCCATATCAAACTGAATCACGGTGTGTGTCTGTCTCTGTTGTTTTTACATGCCTGTATAGATGCAATCCAAACATCTGTAATAAGAGGAGAAGATAAAATAGTGTCTTCTCTTGCACATTGTATAGACCAATTTAATTTTGTAGAATGCAGGGTATTTACTGTCCCAATCTCACTGAAGACAGTGTTATATGGGAATTGCTCCTGTTGCATAAAAGAGAATTATACTGTGCATATGCTTTCATAATGAGCTGAGAAGTGGTTTATTTTAACAAAAAAAATTAAGCACTGATACAATCTATAAGTTTTTCCTCATTCCATGACCAAATTACCATTTTAACAGCACTTGAATTACTGATTTATATATTATGAAAACCAGCATGGAGGTGGAAAGAAATGCTTTTTCCTGGCCATGAAGTTTTGTATTTTTTAAGAATGTGATACAGTTTTCAGCTTCAGCCAATCTCCCATTCTTCCATGCAGCACAACTGCATTTTCCTGCTGTTTCCCTGTGTTGGTGCAAGCAGTCATGTGACTCGCAAGGTCTGACCAGGCTGACTGTTCTAACATGCAAGGTTAGATTCACATCCCATCAGCAAAGTGATGCTGCTCTCGCTGTATGGCTGCACTTTGTTGATGCAAAGTAGGGAACAGTAATGCATGGCCACGTACCACGAGAGGAATGGCAGTGCCCTTTGCAGTCTGGTTTTAGAGTAGCGGATGTCAATTTTTCCCTCTCTTGCAAAGTGTCATCGCTCCCTTCTTTGAGCATCCAGGATGTGACGTGTACAGCAGGATGGCTGGTACAGCAACGGGTGCTGTTAGAGCTGTAGGGTGCTCCTTGTAAGAGCAAAAGGTACTTTTTCCAGTGGCTGTGGTGTTCAGTGTGCTGGCCATGTCCTGCATCAGCAGAGTGCCTTTGAGGAGGCACGGAGTGACTGAATGATCCTGTACTCTTCCCTCTAGGATTTTGCCCCTAGATTCCAATTTGTTCCCCTACCTCATGCCATCAGCAGCAGCTTTCTCTTGGAGGGTTAGTGTCTTCATGCTCAGTCACTGCCACTGACCTGATCAGCTGCCATCAAAAAATAACTTGAGACTGGAGCTAATGTTTCTTTCCGTTTCAAATGACAAAATGCATGTATAATACTGTGCTGCTTCTGGTTCTGAATAAAAGGAAATTAGGATACTGGTGTTTGGAACCTGTTAAACAATTCCCATACAAGACCACCAAACTAGCAGCAGTTCTTCAATAGCATGAAAATAGAAGCAAATATGATTCAATAAATCTTTGCTCTTTTTTTTCCCCCCCTTCTACAGGAATATTTTTACCCGAAATACTTGGGTGAGTTACAGCTTTTATTTTCACTTTGTGGGAGTGCTGGTATGTGCCTAACACTGGAGCTTGTCACAGCTGAAATCTCTGCTAAGGAAGGCGATGGACATCTGACTGCAATAAACATTAATTGCTAACTTTAAAGATAGACTTTATGTTCCTTATTTTACTTTGAGGTGTGTGTTTTTACTTAAGTGTACATTTGCCGACAGAGATGCTTTATGTGTTTTGTGCATGTAAAAATCTTGATGTTGCATATATACCTGTGGCTTGCAGTGTTATGAGATAATTGGTAGTTTTCTACCTTTTTCCCTTTTTAATTTAGTTATTAACTAATTTCCTTATTAAAAAAAAGGTGCCTGATTGAAGTACTAGCTTATTCTATTGATTGTGTTATAGTCGTGACTTCATACTGTTTTCTATTTGTGTTTAATATGTTGCACTTAAGATCACAAATACCACAGTGGGAGAAAAATCCATGTGCTTTTTAGATATTTTAAGAAGTTCAGTTTATCAAATTTGAGTAGCTACTACCATAGTTTTAGAATCATAGTAGCATCTGGTTAAGTGATCATCCTCTTCAAATGGCTTTTAACTACTGTACGTCAAAGCTAAAATTCTGAACTTCAGAATTTTAAGGCATCTGGAAGATTATAATATTACATAGATTTTGCATCCACCTTCCAAATCCTTCCAGGCCAGGTATCATTTTAAGTGTTTTGAACAGCTGTCCTTCACCATTGTAACAATAACAATTTCATTTTCTGTTTTTCAGCTTGCATTCAGAAATATGGGTCACCATATAGAAGAAATCCAGATTTCCTTACATGTGTTCATAGTAAGCATTTTTGGTTTTTATATTGTAGTTAAATGTTTTCTCATTCTACCTGAGGGTGTGGGACTAGCTCAGCCACCTCTATTTTTGGTACTATTTCAGTACTGGTCTCCCTATTTTCCAGGCTTAAGACTCCACACCACTAAACGGAATCTTTCCCATTTTTGGTACATGCCATCTTGCTGTCATGTTCCAGTGCTTTGATATTTTATGATGCAAGTTTCTTTCCCACCGGTTTCCCAAGGTTTGAATCATCTGAGAAGCAAGAGGGACAAGAAATAGGGGGTACCATGAGGTTGTACGCTATGCTTGGCCTGTCATTTTCTATTCTCTTGAATGGTAGCTTTGGCTCACCCCGTTAAGGACCCTTAAGAAAAGTTTAAAGTCAAACCCAGGCTTGTGTCAGCCTTCTTTACATTAAGAGATCAGTTTTACATATCCCATGACTATGCTTTGGATATTGCTACCTTTAAAAACTCAAATCAATTTGGAAGCCATGAGGGGTTTTTTGTTCTTCACTAACGCTAGAGAAGAGAATTTGATGAATCCTTCTAATACCTTTCTAGTTGCCTTTTGAAGCTTAGCAGTGCTAAGGGTAGAATACTGCGTAAGTATACTAAATATGTCCTGTGAGCAGTTCAAATGTGCAGAAAATCAGATGTATGTATGTGTATTTTCTTCTCACCTCTGGGTTTCAGTCCTGTATTGTGATCAAGTTTAATTAGTCATGTGTTCATACAAGTGCTACCAAAGTGGGATCAGTATTTAGTCAACCTTTCACATTTATGAACTGCATTAAAACAACCTTTTGTAGAGTGAATTCCAAGGTTAATAAGTGCAATGTGAAGAATTTCTCTCACATATTGCAGCAATATCACTTATGGATGTTGAGTCCTTCGAATTGGGAATTCTTGGACTGTTGGTAGCTGTGTTGGCTGCAGTATGCCAGCCAGTTCAAAGTGGGATGTGAGGCTGAATGCTTACATTTACTTGTGCATGTGGCCCAGCAAAGAGGCAGGAGTTTCTGCTGATAATGGTGATATCAACAGGGAACACTTGTTCCAAACAGCTAATCAGTGTCTCAGAAATAAGAGTCTAAAGGGGAGTGATTAAAAACTCTGAAAAAATTAAAGCTGAATAATTGTTTTTAGGGATTTCTGCCCATTGCATATGCAGTGGTTTGGAAAGAAAATGATAATATTTTCCCTCATTAAAATATTAAAAGGCTTTTAAATGGCTGAGTTTTGGCTAGCCATCATCAATTCACAGGAGAAGTAATAGAGAAGGAGCCTGAAATGCGCTTGGAAGAATGACAGGCTTTGTGCTCGGCCAGTTCCAGTGTGCCTCTTAATTTTTCACGGACGCTGCCAGAAGACTATGTAGCTCTATGGGTTTGTGCCTGCAAGACACTTCTAAATTTTGTTTCTTGGCAGCCTTTCTTCTCTCAAAACAAGGTGGTGGAAGGTTCTTTTAATCTGGTCTACAAAGGCATTGAACAGCCTAAGGGCTGGAGGATGATTTGCTGCACTACTTTATGCTGGAAATAAGGTAGAAATTTTAACTATGACAGTGATTAGACAGCTTAGACAGAATATGTGAGGATTCCTAATTTCATAAACTCTGGAGATCAGGTTTACAGCTAGGATTCAGCTCCAGATTCGGAGGATTAGATACAGTGTATAGATAGGTATTTCCAGCATGAGTGCTTACATGAGCAGTATTCCCATCAGAGTTAGAAGAGAGTTAATCTCCTCTGATTCTAGAGAGATTCCCCTGATCAAACTGTGTCTGCGCTGGGGAGACCTGAGTCCCTCTACAGACTCTGTTTGTTGTACTATCTCCACTGAGACTGCAGTGAGTATTTATAATTGCTTTGCAGGTAGATGCTGGCTTTACACACAGATACCTGTACTTCCTCTGCATATCTGGATCTTTTTCTAAAAGAGATCCTGCAGGTCATCTAGGAATTAAGGATTTGGTTCTGCAAGGCTTTGGAAACCTCTACAGGACTTTTGGGAAATGAAACGTCATGTGGCCATAAAAAACACAATGAGATTTTTGTTAGGTCACATGTGCCTGCTTTTAACTATTAAATTACTGAGTGTAATGTTCTTTGCAAGCTGGCATTTTCTTTATAAATGTTCAATATGAACCGTTTTGTGGGTGTCAAAAAATAAATTCACAGAACAAAGTAATGAACTGAAAGTGACAGTCAGCGGGCACAAGCAAAGTCTTGTTTCCATACAGATTTCAGAGATGGAATTGGTAGTTCTATTCTCTGTCTGCACTTATGAGCTTCATAGGTGCTATCACACATGGCTCAAAGCACATAAAAAGGTCCATTTTAACAGCTTTACTAAAATCTGTCATGTAAATGAATGGAAACAAAAGCTCAATTTTTTCCTTTTGCAATGGTTTCAATCAGGAGCACCTTTTATGAAGCCAGTAGAATTACACAGCTGTGAAACCACCAGAAGAGTATAAGACTGTGTCTTACGTTTTCAAACTCTCATGGTAAGAGGGAACAAATAATCAGCACAGTGCTGATGTGATATAAATGTCCATGGTTGTTATCCATGGATTATACCATGGGTTGTTATCCTGCTGGGCAGTGTTATTACCATCTGGCTCTGCAAGGCATGTCAGAATGCAGTTTGAGGGGAAGAATCAGAAACTTGTGGATACACCAGATAAGTTGTGCATAACCCTGTTGGCTTGTTTTGCTTATCAAATGACTGAAAACACTGCCATGTTTAGGAGGCTTGGTTTGTGCTCCTAAAAAAAAAAGTACTTGACTTACTGTGTTAAACCGTTCTGTTTAACGTACACATTCTGGTCTGTCTAGGAAAAGAGACATCCTGGTCAGACTTGCTCTACTGTGGCTCATCTCCACCTTAACCTGGCCTCTCCTTCCCTAACTCCTCCACCTCCAGCAGTGTGTCAGCTGGGCAGTGATTTACTGGCAGGTGTTCTGGCAGGTGGATGTTAAGACAGTCCATGTAGCTGTGTTTTGTTTGTGTGGCCTGGTCTCTTTGGCTGTAGCTTTGCCCCAGCTCTGCACATCTGGAAGGTTTTGTCTGAACATCTGGAAATGCTTTTTCACTGTGAGAGTGAACCACAACTGGCACAGGTTGCCCAGGGAGCTTGTGGAGTCACCATCCTCAGGATAATCAAAAGCCTTCTGGCCATGGTGCTGAGCAACTGGCTGTAGGTGGCCCTGCTTGAGCAGGGAGGTCGCACAAGTGATCTCCAGAGATGCCTGCCAGCCTCAACCACCTGAGATTTAAATTTGAGGCCGTCAGTGCAAACAGAAGTGCTGTTCAGTGCTTTATGAGACATCAAATGGAGCTGCTACTGCCGGCACTCACAGAAATGTTTTAAAGTTCTTTCAAAGCAGCCTGTCATGACAGTGACTTTCAGGATCACACAGAGGAAGCTAAGAAGAGATATGTAGAAGTATAATCCTGACAAAAATAGGAGTCTTAACTTCTCTCAGTTTGAGAAGTCTGATGGGGCTGCTAATCAATGAACAGTTCCTCTCCTAAAAGCCTCCCTGCTATGCTATGAAGTCATGTTTCAGAATATCAAGCATCTGTACTGGACTCAGCAGAACCAGTGCATGGAAACCAGCACAGGTCTTTTCTGCTGTTGCTCACTTAATGTGTACGCACTGGGTGCTTTCCAGTGGCGGGAGGAGGTATGTAAAAAGGGAGGCCTTTGAACAGGTGAGCTTTGCCATCTGCAGAATGAGCTTCTGCACTGTTCCTTCTGGTTGAAGTTGTGCAAACAGTTAGCACATTCATGGTTTTGGAGACCAGTGATCTTGAACACTGGTGTTAGCAGGTTACTACTGCATGATAGCTATCAATTCATTTTTTTGTGGAAACAAGGGTATTCGATCATCCTTCCTTTAGTTACCTCTGCAAAGCACTGTCCCTGGGTGTTTTGCAGGTAAATGGGTAGGTGAATTTGGGCAGGTGACTGCACTTGGTCAGTAGTCTCGTGATACTTTGAGGTTTATTCCTTCAATCCTTCCCAAAGTGTGGCGGCTAGTCCCTTGCTTCTTTCCAATGAGAAAACTCATTGCCAAATACTGGAACTTGGCTTAAAAATCCCCACAGGAGCATTGTGTTCTCTGTAAACTGGATTCATGGTTTGCTATTCCTTGGCTGTTGATGTACGGGTATTCCTTTTTATTTTCATTCTATGTAATAGAAAAAGTCTAACAAAAATTTGATTTTTAAACTTTTGCTAGCCAGAAATCTATCAGCCCTGGTAAGATCCTCAGTTGAACTACCAAAAGTGATTGAAAAGAGTACCCATCCCTTCTTGAGTACTTTAGTTGATACTGCTTTTTGTTTTCTCAAAAGTTAGAAAAAGTTAGAAAAATGTTAGAAAAAGTTAGAAAAGTAGAAAAATGAGCTACTTTGAGTTGTTTCAGGATGTACCCTTCAGATATGGGGGTGGTAGCTCACTCCCTTTTGCAATGAGATGAATTCCACTGCAGATGCTCTGCAAAATTCCTAGCACAGCTTGTTTGGCATGTGAGCACTAGAAGTTAGCTTCCAGTTTTGCCAGGGGCAAGTATTTCTGAGTGATTCCCCAATACTGTTTAAGCTTCCCAACTTCTAATGAGAGTGAAAGACCTGGTTGTCAGTGACTTCAATGTATTGTTCTGTTTTGTTTTGGTTTTTTTATTCCTTGTGTAAATCAGATTTGCCGAACCAGTGTTCTCCCGATCCTTGTCACAAAGAAGGGACTGTCAAATGCGAGGATCTCAAGGGGGACTTCTATTGTGAATGCAAGCGTGGCTGGCAGGGAAAAAAATGTGAAAAAGGTAATTGGTTTTCATTATCTTTTATTCTTGTAACAAAGGTATTTTGGGTTCTGCTGTATTCTCAAATGGTCACTGATACTGTGCTGCACAATTCAAAAGTCACAGAACAGAACCTGGATTACACACTGTTCATGCTTTTACCCTTCTGTCAAACAGGTAGTTTTTTCACATCAACATTTTAATATGACTTTAGTGGAGCTCAGCTTGGTCTTGGCAAGGTAATCCAAGAAGTTATGCCCCAGCTTTCTGTGCCACCCCTCTGCAAGCAGCAGCAGAAATAGAGTTGTAGTTGTTTTTCAAGCAGAACTGCATGAGCTGCTGCTGTGAACCCTGGTGTAACACATCACAGACTGCAGAGCCAGAGAAGGTGGCCAGTCTTCCCATCTAGCATCCCTGCAGCAGGAACAATGACTTTCAGTCAGCAAGTTGAGTCTGATAACACACTGTGGATGCTAAAAAGCTAGAAGCAGAGAAATTCTTTAGCTTTTTCTCAATATTCTGTGAGAGCATTGCTTTCACACACAGGCTAGATGAAAACAGTGAAGACGGTTTTGTAAACTAATTCTTTATCTGTGCACCTGGGATCTGTTGTTCAGAGTTGTTTGGTGTTCTGAAGTAAGTATTTTCAAATGGGAGTTGTGTAGCTTCCACCAGTCATTTTAAGGGATAGCTGGTAAAAGAACCAATGGCCTCCTTTCATCTTTGAGAACCAAGATATATAAGTGGTCTTTAATTAATAAACGGGGCTCGATTCTCCCCGGACTGGAATCTGGATCGTGTCGTTTATCGCCATTCTTGATACAACAGCGACAACACACAAACTGATAAAATTAGTCTGTTAAAGCCTCCTTGCTAGTAGGACCTTATTCCATGTCCACTTAATTCCACATATTCCATTGGTGTATTTCCAACACCTCAAAAGAGAATTTCTGACAGAAACTATTTGTGCAAGAAGTTCCAGCTGCCCACAGAGCTTTCTCTACAAGTTATCTTCCCTCCTCTTGTTTTCTGGTTTCTTTCTTTTTTTCTTCTTCTGCCTGAAAGGCTTCCTGTCAGGGCCACTGCTTTTTTGCTTGCCAATGATAAGTAATGGCTAGAAATTGTATTCAGCCAGTCCAGAATTGTGGCAACCAAGACAGCTGGAGATACAAGCCTTTCCTTCTCATGTAAGTGTTGTGATGAGATTAGAGGATCACTCAATCACCTTATTTAATCAATTCAGCAAGCAGATCGGTCAGCATCCAGTTGGCTTTGAGAGCTCGGACACTGATCAGTCTGAAGCATATTTCCTTATTTTCTTATAAAATGCAATGGCATGCTGTTCTGCCCGTCAGCTGTCTCTGGAGTCCCATAGACAAGCGGGACACAATGAGCAGGTAGGGTAGATTGAGGGTGAAACCCAGGCTCTGCTGGATTTTACAGGCTTTTGCTGCCAATTTAAGTGGGGCATGGTTACGCTCACAATGTTCAGCATTTGTGAACTTGGAACTTTCTGTGTTTTCATGAGTTCTGTAATAGTAACAATATAGTGTTCCTGTTTTATTTAAAGCTTTTGTCCTGAACTTACTGGCCATGACATAATTTTAATACTTAGTTATGATATAAAATACATAACTAGTTTGGCAAACAAGCTTCTTTGCCTCCACAGTGACTAAAGATACTCTTATATGTTCTCAGAGCTGTGAAGGAGATACTACTCAGCTACAGTTCCTTCTCTCTCCCTCTTTTTTTTTCTTTCGTTAAACAAACTTGAGCTTATGTGTATGAAGTGTTTGAATGAAATCTTTGTGCTTTTTGCAACCATTTGTTGCATCTGTAGTACTGTTTCCTGTTTGGTCTTTCTCCTTCCCAACGCCTATCTCACTCTCACCCTGCAGATTATTTACAAATGTGGAAAGCTGACTGTGAGACTTTCTTTTGATGTAGATATTGATGAATGCAGAACGCAGAATGGCGGCTGTAACCAGCTCTGCCTCAACAAGCTCGGCAGCTACCGGTGCTCGTGCTACAGCGGTTACGCTCTTAAAGACAGCAAAATATGCGAAGGTAAGCTTTGCTGGGACTCTCAGTTTGCTTCAGGGGGGATGCTTAGTGACTTGTGTCTGTACTTTGGAGAGCTGGGTTGCCCTGAGCAGTCCTGGTCTGCTCCCTAGCCCAGCAGAAACCTGCTGGTTGCTCCTCTTAGCTTTACTCCACTGGGGTTGTGCTGGGTGCTCCAGCCAGCCTACATGCCTGGGCTTGTCAGCAGTTGGACCATGATGCTCTCAAAAGCATAACACAGGCGTGATTCATGGAGGATTTGTGGCTTGGATTGTGCTAAATTGGTTTAGTTGATCAGTCCTCATATCCTGACACTGAGAGGAGGAAGTGCTGGCCAGATGTGTTGTTATGATTCTTTCCAGCCTCACAGTGTTGTAGTATGTGAGCCATTTGTTTTTCTTTTGTCTGTTTCTTATTTTATTTTTTAAAATTTGGATATGTGCAGCAGCTAATAAATTTGGATAGATACAGATGGCTAAATTCACTGCAACTGAATATTAATAGGTGTAGAAAGGCCCTAGCAAAGGTTGGCAGCTGTTTTACATACCAGCTGGGAACAGAAAGTGAGGACCTGAAGTTTCTGATTGAAACTGCAGAATGAATTTACATAACCAAAACTTTAGCAACTGAGATTTTAAAAGTGTTAAGAAACTGCATGCTGAGACAGAGACTCAATAACTCAGTAACAGGTGGCTGTTAAAATTATATGCGTCTCATGAAAAAACAGGTATATACCTCTTAGACATGGATGTGGTGACAGATTTCTAAACAATTTGCATACCTGATCTGAACAACTTATTATTGCTACCAGCAAAAAGGAGAAGGTTTTATTTCTATGTGACTTCTACTCTAAGAAGTGATGACTGTAGAGATTACATGGTATCCCTTCCTAATGCAAGCAGCAGCTTAGAAGAGCCAACTTCACTTTTGAATTGTCCTCTGGTGCCAGTCAGCATGGACAGGTGAATGGCGAGGGGCTCACAAATGTGTTTGTTTTCCTGTGTGTGTACATTTGTTTCATACCCTAGTACTGTCTCCTAGAGCACTGTGAGCACTACTGCATAAACATTCTGCAGCTCCAGTGTGCGACCTTCCAGCTGCTGAGATTACTGTCAGGTGTGGTTATTGATAGCTCAGATTTATCATTGCATTTTGACTTTTTTTTCATGTTTATTCCTGTCATAATGGGCATTCACACAAAAGTTCCTTCTTGTCTTGATTTGTAGACTAATTACATAGGGTACTCAGCCAGTTCACTCATACGTGGGAAAATCAACAAGAGTAATGTGTGATTGTAGTTTTGACACGTACTAGAAAGCAAAAGTAAATATTAAACTCTCCGCATACTGCAAATGTTTTGTCAACACCAGGATTCTTCAGGGTATTAGTTAACATGTGAGGAAAACACTCAGGTTTTTTATGGACTTCCAGTTCCAGTACATTGCCTGCCTTCATGGTGAAACCCTACATCTCTCTGGCATGGCTTGTTCTCTGTGACAGACTGGGCTGCTTCAATTATCCTTTGCCACTACAGACCAACAGATTTAGATCTTAGCTTTGTAAATGTATGAAAAGTTATTGTTTGCCTGTCTGAGGACCCAGAGCAGAAATCTGTGAAGTGCCACAGGCTGTGTTCCTTCAGTGTTTTGGTAAAATTCATGCTGCTGCTCCTAAATTTCTGCCTGTTGCTTTTTCTAACCTGCAATTTCAACCCCCCTGAGTGGGGATAGTGGGGCTTTTTGGTTTTGTGGCAGTTGTTTTGTTTCAGAGTTTTTCTCCTGGTTCACTTTGCATCGTTTTTTCTAATAGTGGTTAATGACTTAAGCTAAAAAAGACCAACTGATTTTTGAAGCTTGAAGTCACTTCTTATAGCTAGCTAACCCTAAAAGTAGATTCTTAAAGATACTGGGTGTTTCAGTTTCCAAAATTACATAGGGATTTCCTTGCCATAAGCTTACTCCAGCGTGTGAACAGTGAAGTGATTGTACTCCTCTGAAGTTGTGTTGTTTAATTGCTTGTTTTGCAGACATAGATGAATGTGCAGCATCAGCAGACATCTGTGGAGAAGCTCATTGTAAAAATTTAAGAAGCTCGTATGAATGTCTTTGCAATGCAGGCTACAAGTACGATGACGTGAAAAAAACTTGTCAGGGTAAGCTCAAGAAATACGTTAGCATTCATTATATAATTTAAATCTGTAGAACCCCAGAAACTTAGTTTCAGACTTCAGTAAAAGCTTTTTTTTTTTTTAAAATCTCGCTGCACACTGGAGTTCTGTTCCCTTTCTCTGGCTGGGAGTGAGTTTGCAGTTTGCGGTCACCTTTGGGTTCATCGAGCTTGCTGTCATCTTTGATGACTTGAATCAAGCTGTACAAGCCAGAGTAGTGAGATTTCTTGAACTTTCGACAAGTGCAAGATCTGGTGAAAGCTCAGAAGCATCTGTGCATGTTGCTGTCTCTCTTCATAGGACAAGAAAAGTTACAAAGCAGTAGCTGATTTTTCAAAACCTGTCTTGTGGTATCACTCTGAACTAGGAACTTAATATGTACTGGAACCAGGCACAGTTCTGCTGGCTATACTGCCACAAGCTTTTTCAACAGAGTAAGTTTTGAAAGTATTCCAAATCCAGCATTATTCCTTGCCTTCTGTCTAAGTTAATGTAATGACTCAAATCACTCCAACCAGTCCTATTGGGTGTTAAGTTAAACTCTGACTGAAGACATCCCTGTGGGCTGTCACAATTTGCTTTCCATCATTTGTTTGTGAAGAAGATAAAAAACAGCTGAAGAAAAAAAGGAAAGAAAATAGTGAATGAGAAACTCAGGTTTTATTTGCTGTCCCTGACTGCAAGGAGCTGGAGCCAGTCAGTACAGGCATAGCAGGAGCCTGAAGGGAGGAAGTCTTGTCTAGAAGTTAAAGCCCAGGGCTCTGCTCCAGCAGACAAGTAGTTGAGTTCTGCTTCCAGCCTTCCCACTGACTTGCTATGTATCTTTGGGCAGCTGGAATCTGTCTGTGAAAATAGATTTCACAGAATAAGCTGAGTTGGAAGGCACCCACAAGGATCCAAGGACAGAGTCCAACTCCCAGCCCTGCACAGCACTATCTCCCAAGGGTCACATCAGGCATCCAAGACCATTGTTCAAATGCTTCTAGAACTCTGTCAGGCTTGGTGCTGTGACCACTTCCCTGGGGAGCCTGTTCCAGTGCCCAACCACCCTCTGGGTGAAGAACCTTTTTCTAATATCCACCCTAAACCTCCCCTGACACAACTTCAGGCCATTCCCTTGGGTCCTGTCACTGGTCACCACAGAGAAGAGATCTGTGCCTGCCCCTTCTCTTCACCTCACGAGGAACCTGTAACTGCAATGAGGTCTCCCCTCAGCCTCCTCTTCTCCAGGCTGAACAGACCAAGTGAGCTCAGCTGCTCCTCACACGGCTTCCCCTCAAGGCCTTTCACCATCTTAGTTGCCCTCCTTAGGATGCTCTCCAANCCTTTCTGTGGCACTGCTCTGCAGCCTCTCATTCCCCAGTCTGTTCGTACATCCAGGGTTGCCCCACCCCAAGTGCACAATCCAGCATTTTCTCTTGTTGAACATCATACATTTGGTGATTGCCCAGCCCTCTAATTTGTCGAGGTCTCTCTGACGGGCCTCCCTGTCTTCGAGGGAGTCAACAGCTCCTCCTTTTGTGCAGATGCTGATTTTAACTCTTCTCTCCTGTAAACATGGCACAGGCCACAGAGCACTTGGGCATGCTCAAGCATAAGGTGCTACAAAACAGCACTAAAAATGTTTTTTTAGCCCAAAATGGTTACTGTTTAAACAAACTCAGTGGTTTTGTCTCTCTTATTCACTGGTTTTCTGTAGATATAGATGAATGTGAAGAAAAGCTCTGTGAACAGACCTGTGTCAACTCACCAGGGAGTTATACCTGTCACTGTGACGGCAGAGGGGGAGTGAAACTTTCCCAGGACATGAATACATGTGAGGTTAGTCAGCATTCATTGCTGTAACTGCAGAACAGACCTTTACTTTACAGCACTCTCTGATTCTCTTTCTGCTGTGTGAGGAGAATAAGCACTCAGAAATATGTTTTGATTATAGAACATCATACCATGTGTGCCGTTTGCTGCTGGAAGGAGTATTAAATCCTTGCACCTGGGGAGGATGTTCAGTGGCACTCCTGTTATCAGGCTGCGCTTCAAAAGGAAACAACTGACGAGGTGAGGACAATTTAGAATGACAGTCAAATGCTCTGAGTGGCTTTGATGCATGCAAGGGAGTTGTTAAAACAATAATTGACCCTATGTTCATAATTAGTTGCTTGGATTATGAAGTCCTGTAAAGCTAAACATTATCCAAACCAGTAATTGCAAAAGGCAGCCTTGACCACAGAGCTGTTAGGATAATTACTGAAATATAGTATTGTATTCTTTATTCTTGATGATATTTTAAAAGCTGTATTCACATCTTAAGGCTTTCGGGAGTGCATTAAAAGCTAGTATGTTTCAACAGAGCTTCATAGCTGCTAGAATTGATGCTATCTGAATGGAAAGTACTCTGTGGTTTTTGAACTCTGCATAACTAATTTATTTCTTGGCACCTGTGCGGTCAGACTTGTGGCTGAGTTCGACTTTAGAACCTTTGATCCTGAGGGTATCCTTTTCTTTGCTGGAGGCCATCAAGACAGCACATGGATAGTCTTGGCTCTGCGCAAAGGACGGCTAGAGCTGCAGCTGAAATACAACGGGATCGGCCGCGTGACCAGCACCGGACCGCTTATCAACCATGGCATGTGGCAAACGGTGAGTCCAGAGCCCTGCTGAGGTCTGACTCCTTCTTGCCTTGTTTGGGATGTGCAGATAGACCTTGTGTATTCTTGGGAAAATGCTTTTCCAGCCTAGCTATCCATTAAATGCATGCCAGTATGTTATACATTCTAAGGTGAGAATGGGATATTTTTCCTAACAACTTGAATTATACTTTATATCCATTGTAATATAGACTGCATCTCTAATTTGCACAACCAGAGCAACTACTTGCACAAACAGTGGCTTTGGGATGCAGTAGGACTAAGATGACTTCACGTCAGTTCAAGAAGATGCCCTCACCAAGAGGAAGTGAATAAGAGGGAAGGAACTCTATTCTTTTAAGTTTCCAAGTGTGTTTGGTGTGTTAGGGGTGTGTGGTTTCTTCTGTTTATTCCTTCATTTGTTTAGTCACGGGGCTCAGATTGTCTGAGGCCCTGACAAATCTCTTATGCTACAGTATCCTTTTTATAAAGTCTTCAGGCCCATTTATATACAAAATAGGCCATTTCCCTTGTAAAGATATTGGGGTCTATTATAGAATCATAGAATCATCAAGGTTGGAAGAGACCTCTAAAATCATCAAGTCCAACTGTCAACCCAACACTACCACTGTAACCCCTAAAGCATCTGTTTACTGACACCATAATCCCAGCAATCTCATGAGATTGTAGGGATTGTAAGGATTGTAAGGATTCGTGTTCCTCTTGGCACTCTCACAGAACACTGAGTGGTGATTTTGGGAGTGTTATGGTTGTTACCATTTGTGACAGGATCCTGCAGTATGATCTTAACTAGATGAGCAGTTAATACATGCTTTCTCACTTCTGCCTTTTCCTCTCCTTTCATTTTTTTCTTACTTAGTTTTTTTAACTTTTAAGTTGATGTGCCTCTTGGGAAGTGGGTGGGAAGTTCTCAGCTAACTCACAAAAGAGACAAATGCAGATACTGGTAACTGTGAATCATTTTCAGTTTTAGTATGTAAAAACTCAAAATTATACATTAAAGAAATAAGGTGGGAAAAAATTTGTCTCTAATTAATAAACAAAGAAGTCCTTGAATACATTCACTACCAACTACTGACATTTGGTAATGTTTTCAGAAGATAAGGTGATGTTTGGTTCAGTTCCTTTTGTGTCAGTGAAACAATTTTAGATTCCAAATGGACAACTGTAGAGGTTCAGGGAAGCTGTATCTTTGCATATAGGAATAGCTTCAAGCCAGTTCTTACTGAATTTTATGGTAAGAGTTATTCTGCTAATTTGAAATATGACAATTGTAATTGCCTGCAAAGAGAGGATGGTGACAGAAGATGTGAAAAGCAGAGTGGATGCCACTGGGTGACTTGGGAATCACAAAAATCAGCAGTTACCAAGCTAATTCATTTAACACAGGAGCTAACATACTTGTTAAGTGCCAGACCTCATAATGAGATAATTACAAACTACCCCATATTAGTTTGAGGGGACACAGCTGAAATGTATTTTCTTTCTTCGGGGAGAAAAGGCAGTGTGATAAAAGCAAGTGTCATGTTTAGGCAAGAATTACTGGTCTCCTGCCAGCTATCAGCATCAGGGCTCTTATCCCCAGGTATCATCCTAACCAAGAAATTGCCTGGCTGAGTTGCTGCAGCAACACACCCTGCACATTTTCTGAGAGATTGTGTAAATACCCCAGAAATCCTTCCCCAGGGCTTTTTGGGACAGTACAGACCAAGCTGTAAGGGCTGTGTGGGGCAGGTGGGCAGGACCCACGCTGATGCACACAGGACACACAGAGGTGTCCCTGCAGCCAGGGGTGCTCCCTGCATGTGGGCTGAGCAGGGCTGGGCAGCTGCCAGAGGCATAGAGAGCACGGCATGAGCGGAGGAGAGCACATCATGCAGTGCTGGCACTGGAGTATGTGCCTGGAGCAGGTCAGTGGCCACAGCTCTGGTGACTGCCTCCCAAAGGGAAACAGTGCAGTGCTGATACTGCCCCAAAGCAGAAGGATTTACCCACAGATGAACAGCAGCAGGAGGAAGGAGCCTTTAGTCTCTTGACTTCATGGCTAACACCTTTGAGACTTGGGACCTTGCCTGGTTTGCTGGGGGGCTGTTGATTTCTCCTTTCTCTGCTGTATTTTCTTATCTCTTGCTTTCTCCCTAGAGATACTTGGCTGTCTTCTGCTTGATATCTAGTGTCACACACCTCTAAATGCAATTTAATTTATATGGTTGAGTGATACAACTATAAATATGTTCCTACATTTTATCCCCTCCCTCATTCTTCCTTTTTTCTCTGTCTGGCATGATTTTTAATTTAGGAAATCCTGTTTAAGGATTTCTTTTTATCTGTCTCCTATTACAAAGCATGTAGCCAGACATTTCATTTTAAGCATGGACTTGTCTGTAGTTTGCAGCCTCACCTTCTGTGAAGCACAGCCCCAACAATCTTCAGAGGTCACAGTCCAGGCTCAGGTGCAGTTGTGAGCTTTAGTCTGGACTTCAGTATGCACAGAATCAAGCCCTTAGTTTTGGTTAGATCTTAACCAGAGGACTTTGGATACTGGAGAGAACTTCATATGGGTTATGACAGAACAGCAATTTTACTATTTAACTCTCAGCAGAGGGAAAAACAATGGGCATTTAAAGGCAAAACATACGAAAAAGTGCCAGCAGTGTTCTCATCTCTTGAGCAAAAGCTGCATACTTCAACAGAAATATGATGGCATTTTCAAAACTTCAGGCCAATGTTTCTACCTAGGTATTTCTTCTGGTGTTAATCCCTCCTAAGATATTTTGAAATGACCATTGAACCAGCATTGAAAACACAAACAAGCAAGCCTCTGGAAAGACTTCTAATGTGGTTATTTGTGTGTAATCCAGCTGGATGAAGTGGCACGTATGAAATTATGATAGTAGAGAATGCACTCGCCTTCTGTTTGTTTTGCATTTCCAAAAACAGTCATCATTTTGTCTTATTTTCAGTGTTCAGTTTGGTACTGCCCTGAGTACACAGTTTGGTTAGCAAAAACAAGAACTTACCTGCACTGTTAAATGTCAGGGCTGAAAGTTAAGCAATCACAAGATTGGTATTTGGCTTTAACCCTGTGGCTGTAGTTCGTCCCTTTTCAGTGCTGTCCACTTGCTTTTCAGCAAACAGTGGGCAGGCTGGCTACGTGCTATGAACCATCCAGGGCATGAATCCAAAACACAAAGCTGACTGCCCTTATGGCTAACCATATGGGAACCCTTAGCTGTTAGAGCTGTCCTCCTGAATGTCCCTGGGTCACGGTGGCAGGCAGCACCTAGCTTCTCCTTGCCACGAGAGTAAGGAATTGGAGCAGGATGCTAACTACTGAAATGATTCCCCTTTTGGTTTGTAGGTGATGGTGGTGCACCAGCTATTAAGCTTTGACTATAAGAAGCAGGAGCTTAAACAGCCAGAGGGCATTGTGAAGTAGGCAGAATGTAATTTCCTAAACGCTAATCTGTTTAGAATTGCCACAGGGATTAACCCCTTCTCTTATGGAAGTTTTTTGCTGATTTGGGTTTTCTTGTATTAAAGATCAGATACAGCTAAGAACTCAGAATTTGTTTTTTAAATTTCTGTGTTATTATTTGCTATACAATCTAAGAAAATTTTAGAAGGCCCTGAATTCTGGTGGCGCTGTAAGTAGCAAGATTTCTTCACAGAGGAAGCACTGCTGCAGCTGGCTTTTCCCCATTCCCATTTGCTCTGTGTCTGCCCACTGTCTGTGCCAGGAGCAGGGAGATGGTCTGTGCCAGCTCCTTGTGGCACTCCACACCCTGGAGCATTAGGGCTGCAGTGACCACGACACTGAGCAGAGGTGTCTGTGTGAGGTTTTGGCTACACAGGCTGTGTAGCTCAGCCAGTTGGGCTGTGGCTGCCAGGACCTGTGGGCTTATGTTGCCACACACTGAATGGGCTTTATAGCCTTCCAATACCCAAGAAAAGCCTGTTTGAGACTGGCTTGTGCATCTCCATGGAATGCTGTCTGGAGGTGTAGGTGCTACTTTAAACAAGCAAGCTGCAGAGAAATAAATTCATGTCCTGTAGGATATGGCAGAGAGCAACACACCAGGTGTGAACAGTGTTCTAGCAATATGAAGCAGATTGTGCAGGAATCCACAAGAGAAGAAAAAAGGTTCATGAGAAGAGGAAAGTCTGTGAATAACCTTTTCAACTTTCAAATTCACTTTATCTTCGTTACTGAATGCTGCAATCCAAAGGGAGTGCCCAGGTATAAACCTGCTCAAGCCTGATCTCCTTTATGTTACAGCCACAGAGCAAGAGCTCAGAATGGCTGATAAGAGAAATTTTGGGACAGGTAGTCAAAATGCAGAGAGAAAGATACTCAGAACTTGGCCTGCTAGCAGGGAGAAGGAAGGGCATGTAAGGAAGGACATAAACACCCTCTGAAACAGATAACTGGTTCTGTACAGCAGCTCACTGATGGAAGTAGCATCTGGGTGTCCCAGGGAACAGAGCTGTATGGATGAAGAGTGGGTAGGTGGAATATCTGTCATAGAGTGGGAAGAAAGTTATGAAATAGTGGAGGTGTGTTCCTTTCTTCTTCTCTACAGGAAGATTGGGATTGTCTTCTGCTGCCGCCACAGAACACCCCCCTGGTAGCAGGACCCAGGTCCCAAGGCAGCAGAATCTCAGCTGCTGTTCAGCAGTCTAGTGAATCAGCTTTGGGCTTCACCTTCTCTCCCTCCACAGATGCTTTGCAGTGCTTCTCTGTGCAGCCTGGTCATAATCAAAAGGACGAGTTTTTTTGAAATTTGAGTAGTAATAGAATCTTCCTAGAGGTAGCTTTTCAGAGACACGGAGGGAAAACTCGCAGACACTTTTTTGGGAGAAAAGTTATTGTCTATTACACATTTTTATTACCCTCTCAAAAATTACATCATCAGTCGTGCTTTTTGCAGAGGTCAGTATTCAAAGACTCGGTCTGGGAGGCTTCTGCATTGTCTTCCACTGATCCAACAAAAGACATCTTGTTTGTCTTTCCAGCTTTTCCTTTCACACACAGTTGCAATCGGAAGTTTCTCATTAATAACTCATTATTGCATTTACATTTTGCATAAAGCAACCTACAAAGTCATGTAGTTAATCCACTCACATTTTTCTGTAGCTGTTTTGCAGTAGCTGGACTGTCTTCAATAAGGGTAACCACAGACTGCCTTCTAGAGTAAATTTACAGAGGTTTGGGGAATGAAAATATTTCTTTGTCTTGGGGATTTTACCAGGGTCTGTCCTGTAGCTGAGGCTGCAGATACTGAGTTCTTTTCACACTGAATTACTCAATTTGGAATTTTACTTTTGCAGATCTCTGTTGAGGAACTGGAAAGAAATTTGATTATAAAGGTCAACAGGGATGCAGTTATGAAAATAGCTGTCTCAGGGGACCTGTTTACTCTAGACAAGGGAGTGTATCAGCTGAATTTGACAGTAGGAGGCATTCCTTTTAAAACCAAGGACCTTATTCTACCAGTAAGTATAGCATGATCACTTGTGTTCCTTTGCATGCCTGAAGAGCTTAATTTCATCTTCTCTTGGGGTCATGTCAGTCCTTCCTGAGAGCAGCTCAACCTGCCCTGAAACAGGTGGAATTACCACCTTCTGGATACAGCTTTCTGTCCATTGACTATAGCAGGAGCCTAAGCCAGTAGCAAGGTTAAGATTCCGGATTTTTTGATTGGTAAGTTTGGGTGAGATGTATCCCACCTGCAGAGTTAGGGCACAGCAAAACTGGAGCACGTGACAAAATTCTCAGTGGTCATGCTGGCTTGGAGAGCATGAGCGGCCCAGGGGGAAGGGTCAGTGGGCACATTGCTGTGTGAGGGTGCCCCTGTGCCTACTAAGTCTGGAACCAACATCAGGGGCACTCTTTGTGTTGTGACCAAAGTTTGTGCTTCATGTATAACATATCACAATTTGCTGCTTGTGTTTGCTGTTTCAGTTTAGTGAGATCCAAGGAAAATCAGAAGCTTATTTTTCTTTATTTCCTCCTAATTGAAGTAGATACAGCATATGAATAAAAGTTAGTGCACTCCTTGGGTGAGATTGGATGATTGCTGTGTTTCTGGAATAGCTGCTGCTCTGGCTGGTTTGAATGTCCACCACAAGCAGAGTTGGCACCTTGAAACCCAAATTTGCATCTCTTTATTCCTAAATGAGGTGACAAGTGTGTGGCTCTGTGACTGGGAGTGCAGCAGCTGAGCCTCACAGCTCCTGTGCCTCACAAGAAGTCATTCAGGGCCACTGCATGTCAGAAACAGTAAGCTCAGGGTGTAGTCAGTATCTAGGATTGAGAGCCAGAAACTCCTCAGGTTTTTATCCTGGCTCAGACACGTAATTCTCTCTCACCTTTAGTTAATTGGGGGTAGTGGTGCTGATTTAGAGGCTTTGCAAAGGAGCCTGCTCTTTACACACTGACTCACATTTTAATGCTGATGTTTGGTACAGGATGGCCTAACTAGAAGCTGGAAGGAATAAGGTGTGTACGGAGTGGTGTGCCAGTCTTGTGGTGCAGGCGCCCTGCTTGAGCCAGAAACCAAAAACTTATACCATGATCAGGTCCAGTGTCTGTCTTGTGTGTCATGCAGGCTGTTTGCAGTGACAGAAAGGATTGGGATTTTCAGCCTCAAGTTAGCCTCCAGCATCTGCAATGCAGAATTATGCAGCTTTGGCAACAGAGCTTTAGAAATAAGTTGTACTAATGGGCAGCACATGGAGGAACTTGCAGAATCAATACAACCAAATCAGCACCTGCACTAGCTAGTGCCCTTCTGTCCTGTGGAGACAAGCTGAGCTCAGGGGAGTTTCCTGGGGAATACTGACCGCTCGCTTGGGGTTGCAGGATTGGGGTTGCTGCCTATTGGTTTTCATGTGCATGACATTTCAAAATTATTTCTGCTGTTTAGTATCGTAATACAACTCAGTATTCCTTTGCACCCAATTCTTCTTCACTGAACAGTAGTTTGAGGCATAAGACACTGCTTTATCTTCCTAGATAAACCCTCGGCTGGATGGTTGCATGCGGGCGTGGAATTGGCTGAATGGGGAGGACACCTCTATCCAGGAGACCATAAAGATGAATGAAAAGATGCAGTGCTTTGCCATAGCAGGACGGGGGTCTTTCTATCCTGGCCGAGGTTTTGCTGTGTTTAATCTTACTTACAGTAAGTAGACTGGGGTTTTTTATTTCTGACCTGTTTTCCTGCCATTAACCATACCTGATTAATAAACAGTGTAAAACTTAGATGTATGCCAGACTCACTGGTGATTGATGCAGAAAAGACTGAACTTGTGGTTCATAGCAAAGGAAGGCCTATATATGATAGTTCGAGCCAGTGAAAATATGCCCAGCATGGATTAGGTTCTTTCTGTGTAGCTCCAGTAATACATTTCACACCCAGACTGGCTCCAGCTCATCCTCAGCCTCAGAGGCTTTGCATCTCTGTGTCAGCAGCTTAGGTGCTTCTGCTTCCAGTCCTTACCATTGTTTTCGGCTCAGCTGGGAGACCTGCCAGCCATACTGCTGTATCTTGAGTTTATGATAGACAGAAAAATTAATATAGTCTGTTGTCTTGGATTCACTTTTAATCATGGGGTGTCATTACTTACACTTGGGACAAATGCACTAAGCATATCTCTGATAGAAACCAATGAAACTGGCATACAGTAATTACAAGTTTCAAACCATACTTGTCCGTCCTAATGTAGCACTCAGAAAGGCACCTTTTATTGTTCTAGATTATTGTGTTTGCTTATCAACTGTTAGTGTAACCAACTATTAGTATTTCTGAACCCACACAAATGCTGACCATTTATTTCAGTGTGGTGTGTAAGTCCTGCTCTGCAGCAGCCATCTTTTCAGCATTATATAAATTTTTCTGCTGTGCCATTGTAAATTAGGGAGTACCAGGTGTCTGTTGTATTACTTAGCACATGGATTCAAAAGTTGCAAAGTAAAGACAAGGCAGCATCTGAAGTGCAGGTGAAGTGCAGATGACAGCACTCAGCTGAGATAAGGCCTCACCAGCTGCATTTTTTTCCAAACAGTTATTCTCCAAGATGGGGTGAACTAGTAAAGCTAATACTCCTGTGAAGGGAGGTTGCAGGAGCAGGATTGAGATCTCTCTTTGCAGGCTGCATTACCTTTTAAATTACAAGGGCACTGAGGCAGTAAGAAGATACCAGAAAGTTTAATTCAGGGTTCAACAGGTAAAATAAAACATGCTGCACTTCTGAGAGGTTGGTCATCAGGAAGAGTTTGAGTAGGTGATGAGTGTAGTATGCTTACAATATAATTTTTGAGTTTAATACAGGCTTTCACAGAAATGCTTCCTGCATGTCAAATTTCAACTTAGATTTCTCAGTGATCTTTGGGCAGATCAGTTCAAAAATTGTTTTTTGATTGACCTATCTTGCAGCAGTTCTTTGAATGTGCCAGATCGGTAGCCATGAGAATTTGACTAACCCTTTGTGATAAAAAAGCTTAAAGTTATCCTTTGACATTCTGAAAAGCAGCAGAATGCATAAGGTAACAAGAGGAAACTGATGCCATTTTCTTGTCCATTTTTTATGTTCAGATGCCTTGGAATGATAAGTTTTTTGAATAAAAGAAAGGTGGCAGTCCCTCCAGATGCTCATCTGCCTATGCTCTTCTCCAGGGAGAAATTGAACAGCTTACCCATTTGACACATTGTCCTATGCATTTCTTTTGCTGCAGTGCAACCTTCTTCTGGAAATGAAACCAAGACAAATTGGGAAATTGAAGTAAATGCTGTAATTCAGCCAGCAACGGATACTGGTGTGCTGTTCGCCCTAGTTACAGAAGAAGCATCTGTCCCTCTATCACTATCTCTGATTGACTATCACTCCACAAAGAAACTGAAACAGCAGGTACAAGTATTTTTGTAGAGAAGTTTCCTTGCTGTTTCCTGGTAACTGGAAGTAATTTTCAAAAGCGGTTGTCAGGTTTGCTGCCTGCCTCCTTATTTGTCCCACCTGTTCAGAGCACGGTCTGAAAAAACAGTGCTTGCCTGACACCGAAGTTCCGCCTCTTACAGGTGTGTGTCAGATGCTAATAGGGAGCTCTTTGCAAATGTGGCCTGGGTAAAAGATGGAACTGCTCTCCTGAATGCAGGCATACTTTTTTTTTTCTGGCACAGAAACTTTAGTGCCATAAACCAGGGATTTCCATTCTCGCTTATCAGTAACCGTCCCAAAGTAGCCAAGAGTCAGGCTTTAGGTGTGGGAAAGGTGCTGGGAAAGGCCAGTTATGGTGGAGTGTTGAAGCTACTATGTAATGGCATTCATAATAGATGGCTAGATTCTGGCATTCCACAAGGGTAAACCAGGAAGGATTTCACTAAATCCCATGAGCCAATTTTCACTTACAGTACAGCAGCTCCAGTCAGTTTGGTTCCAGTGCAATATAATGACTTCTGCAAGAACTCTCTCTGAGGAAACATGCTTTCAAGAATTAGTCCCACTGATTGATTGGTTTTTCATCTATGCACATGAGCTCAGAATACAATCAGGAATAGTAATAAGCCTAATTCTCTGGAGGATCTGCAAAATATTTGTAATAAAGGCCACATTGGGGTCATCCTGGTACAAGAAAGTGTGGCTAGGTATTTTTCTGCTCACCACCTGTTTTTCTTTCTTTCTTTCTCCTGCTGTTCAGTTTATCATCGTGGCCTTGGAGAGCACAGTTGTGTCCAGACTGGCAATAAATCTCTGTGATAAGAAGGAGCACTCTATAGACATCCTCCTCAAGAAAGATCATTTATCCCTGAGGGTAGATGGGGTAGCAGGAGAGAGTGAACTAAGCATCTCTGAGTTGGAGGACAGTCTGTCCATCTTGGAGAGCTTTTTGCAGTCAACAAAGACATACGTGGGAGGACTGCCAGGTGAGTCTCCAGTTGTGTACCATGGACCACCTTGCTGAGCTGGGAGTCAAGAAAACTGTTTCTGTTCAAGCTGTGAGACTCCTGTTTCTGCTTGAGCAGGCTTTGTCTGCAGTGCAGGCACATAACAGATATGGGGTTGTACTTTCCTTGAGTGATTGTGTCCTTATGAGGACAGCAGGAGGCAAAAATACAAAGAGGAGGTTTTGCTTGTTCAGCAATAGGAATGATTTATCTGAAGGATAGCTATAAACTGGGTTAGTATCTTTAACCTGGTAAAATCCATAGGAGCTGGACTGCAGGTTCCTGCAGTGCTTCATTACTGTAATGATCTCATGGAAGCACTCCTTGAGGGGAGTACTAGGGACTTGAGTTGTTTTGCCTGAACCTTGGGAAGCCCAGTGTGGTGATTCCCTGGCTGATGCTCTCTTTGAGCTGATCACAGCATGACACAGGTAACTGACTGCATCCCAGCAGAGGGCATGTAGGGCACAACCAAGGGGTTAACACCATTTATAGTCTCTCTGGCTTTTCAGCAACAACAGGGTTTCTTCTGGGAGGTCAGTTTGCTCCTCTCTTCTGAACCTGTAAGATCAAACTTTCATCTGTATCGTGAATTTTGGCCAAGTTTGGGAGTTTGTTTCTTGTTCTGCCTGAACAGGTTTATCTGTCCCTTCTGCTGAGGAATGCTGTTAAGGAAACACTTATGTCTCTGATGCACATGATGCCAGCAGCTAAGCAAAGTCTTGCCCTTACTTGCCCAAGCAAGGGAGAGGCACGAATGTTGGCCTCTTGGTAGGTGCTGAAGCAGTCGGGCTGGAACAGGGTGGCTGAGGTGCCGCAAGTGCTAGGACACATGGTGAGGCTGTCTCCACCATGAGCAAGAGTTTACAGAGGATTTGTGCTGATGATGCAGATAGCTCTCAGTCACACCTGAAAGGGGGAGGCCACATACTCTTGGAAGGAACAAGGCTGGAATCCCAAACGTGGCATTTTCCAGTCTCAGATTGAATTATCCAAGCTGGCCATTGCACAGGCAAGAGAGGTTGCCTGCTTTCTTTTAAGTAGCTCTCAGATGCACAGCAGAGACTTCCACAGCTCAGATGATCATCCGGTTCTGTCACTGTCCCAAGTTCTCTATGGTTTGCTTAGACTACCTGTGCTGGGTGCAGCATAGGTTTCGATTTGCCAGAACTAAGTGTGAGATACCATGGCTGTGGCAGTTCAGACTCAGCTGGCTGCTGTAGGTTTAGCTGCTATCCCCTCTTTGATCTGTTGTGCTTAGCAACGGGAATTTCTGCCAGCGCTCTGCTTTCGCCATTGAGAGGAACCCAGCCCTTGCATGAGAAACCCTGTTATTTGCCAAGCAAATAAACATTTCAGCACTTCAGCTGGATTAATCACTCTGGGTTAAGTAACAATACCGAATGGTCAGATCTAAGTGAGTTTGGCTCATTCAGATTTTGAAAACATTACGTGGTTTTTGGTTTTTCCGTGCTTCCATACCCTGTGGAAAAAACAGTATAGTGGTCAAACTTCACATCTTTATTCCATTGCCACAAATAGAGAACGAATTCTGGGTCCAAATATGTAATATGTCTGATCCTAAGCACAGTTAGTATTGCAGATGTGGAGGAAATGCTACTTAGAGCTTTAATAGATAAGAGGGAACATGTAGGCATTTGTTACATTTTCTGTAGGCTTTTCAGTTCTCGTAAAGCCTAAATGATGTAATTTATGTAATGCATAGGTGTTTTTTCAGGAGATATGCGTTCCACCAGGTGAAGGAACCTTTAAGCTAGGCTTCCAAATCTTTACATGGCCACATTTCAGACGGATCCATTTCTAGTCATACCAGAAAATGAAACATTTCACATGATTTACTACTATAACACGAAGAAGAAAAATTTAATTATTTTTTTAATCTATTACAAATCCGTCTGAAAGCCCACGCTGTCTCTCAGTCAGCCTTGTGGCACATGTAACAGCAATCTGCTTAATTCCTGAGACCAGTCTTGAAGCTGTTAAGCCACAACTTCCAACTTCTTCTGACTCAAAATTTAGTTTACATTCATGTGAGGTATTACAACAGAGATGCTGCATTCCTTTAAGCAGACTTTGCGGATAAACTTTGGTAAATGGGGAAGAGTAGGAAATAGGTAACACTGTTAGTTAAGGTAACAAGTGAGCAAAGGTACTTCTCACCCAGGAAGCTGAAAAGATTTATAGTATTTCTTTGTGGCTTACAGATCTCCCACAAATGTTCTCTCTCCCACTCGTCCTAGCTACTGTCTGAGCTGTGTCTGATCACATCAGTCTCATATGTCTCCCATATATCTCCAGGCAGAGCACTTTAAATTTCGTATAATCTTGGGTCAACAGGACAACCTATTGTTCATGTTGTCCTTGCTTCGGTGTAAAGATAAGTGGTATATTTAGCTGCCTGAATCACTGTGAAGTTAAATATTCTTTGAGACGTTCATTATTTTCCGTTGCACAACCAGTTTGATTGGGTCAGCTTTGGGTTGTAAATAAACTAATGACCTTTGGGGAAAGGTAGAGGACACAGCTCATGTAGATCTTCTTGTTGTTATGTTACTGTGTGGGGTTATTTGTTTACAATCAGTGTGTATATGATACTACAAAAGTTAGTAGTAAGATTGACTAATTTCCTCTAGTCTATTGGATTGTACTTAGTGTCTCCTTCCTTGCCATCTGTTCTCTGCCTCTGGTAAACTGATTAAAAGAACGTCACCAGTGGCTCTCCACAGTAAAAATTAGTCTCATTAGTCTGACCAATTCAACTGATATATTCCAGCACCTTGCTGATGACGGCCAGCAACCTCCCTGTGCTTATACACAGCAAGATCGAGGTAAAGATGAGTCCAGCAAGTGGTAGAGGCTGCATATGGGAAGTGCTTTCCTGTCATGAAGTTCTTCCTATAACCTTTTGGAAGCTATTTTGAAGAGAAGGAGCATTAGAGGAAGGTCTAACCTCTCCCCCAATGACAAAGCAGAGGGTTCAGAGATGGAGGGGGGAAAACATGGGGCTGGAAAGCCATGTGAGCACATTGTGCCACTGCAGTGAAGCCTTGCTGCTGTGCAGCACAAGGTCCATTGGTTTCATCAGGTCTGGAGGCCTTGCAGAGACACAGAGCAGCTGAGGAAGGGTTCAGCCTGGGAGAAGGGCTTTTGAGCACCAGAACAGATGGTGTTTTCCTCACGTCTGGGATTGTGCTCTTGCCTTCTGGCGAGAGGGGCAGGGAGAGGCAGAAACCCTAGCATGGAAAGAGGTGAGCTTGAATTGGTTGAAGTGATAGCTGTCTGAGCCTAGGTAGGGCAGGTATTTATTTAAAGGCAGCTGTCAGAGATATTTATCTCCCCTTTCCGACAGACGTTCCTGTCACTTCCACTCCGGTCACCGCGTCCTACCACGGCTGCATGACCCTCAAGCTGAGCAACACGGCACTGGACTTAGATGAGGCTCTCTACAAGCACAGTGACATCACCTCACATTCCTGTCCTCCAGTCGAGGAGGGTCAGTAGGTACCACTGCAATGCGAAAGTTTTATACTTAGAAACTTTCAATGCTTTTCTTTTTTTAAAAGATATAAATTATTCAGATCTACCGCACTGCGTGTATAGTTTCTCTTAAACACTGAAGTTATGTAGAAGCTACTGATCCTTATGTCTGACTGATTATTGAAATACTCTTTGCTTTGAGGTTTAAAGGTTGTAATATATTTGTAAATAGTTCAGAAGACTAATATTAAATAAGTCAAAAGTACAGAATATACTGAAAGGGAATGCTATCTTTAGACTGTAAGAGACAGTTTAATCTGTAATGTGGGAAACCTGGTAATATATGAGTCTGGACTGGAAGAAAAATAATAATTCTGTATTTTTTTTTATTACCAAACACTGCTTTCTGATTTGCAAAATACAAGAGAATAAAATATTTACATACAAGTTTTTAATTTACCTGTACTGAGATTATTCTGTATTCTGGTATTTGGGCACAATGACTCAGACTCTGCCTGATGTGGAGGTTACACTGGGGAGGTGGGGGGGGAGGAGGGGAAAGGGAGGGCTGCTTTTTTTGTTTGGATTTTTGGGGTTTTTTTGGAGATGGGGGGTTTATGTGCTTACATCAGTATTTCATATGTTAGCTGCAGAGCAAATGATGGCTGCTATTCTTATTGCTAGAGTTTCTCTTTCTGGTACCACAGAAAGAAGACTCAGTTGTGACCTTTAGAAAAACTCTTGGTCAACAGAAAATGGAAAGAGAAGTTGGGTCAGCAGGAAACATTTAGAAGAAAAGACTCAATAAGTTGAAAGCCATATGGCTTTTGTGTCAATAGCTGCTGGAGCAAATGATGAGGTGTTGAGAATTGGGGAATATTATCTGGTGATGACATATTTTTGCTGCTGCATTTTTAGGTTGGCTCATTCGCTGTGAGCCTAGTGGGAGCAGAGTGGCTTGAGCTGGGAGAGTTAGCCAGGCTGAACTGCATGAGGTGAGAATATCCGTGGGGGTTTATGCAGGAGAGGTTGTAGAGCCATGAAGTGCGTTCAGCTTTTCAGCTGTCCTTCTGAAGCTGGGATGGGCTTTGCCTAGCCTGCCTTGAATCACTTAAATCTTGCTTTATTTGGTCCTTGTCTTGCATCAAACTAATAAACTGAGTAATATTGTGGTGCAAAATCCAAGTACTGGGTAGCTAAGGTTATGCTGTCCTTCAGAGGATTAATGTGAAAAAGGTCTAATTCTGCAAGGTCTTTCATAAATTATTCCTGGCCAGTCATGTTATGTTTTCCCTAAGCAGATAAGGAGACGACACATTAGTCTCATAATCCGCGTGTGTGGCAACATCTGTGACCAAACTGTGAAGATACAACTGTCCCAGAGGAAAAGATGAAAGAGGGGGAAGACTATTCCAAGCATATTTTCTGGCAAGGATCCCTGCTTTATTTAGCAGAGAAGAGGAAGGCACTCTATTAGCCATTAGACATGGCATCATAGCTTCTTATCATGAGCAAATCAATCAGCAGTAATGCAGTAGGGCAGAAAAGAACAGAACTTCATCACTTTCAACCAACCTACTCGTTTATACTTGGAGAAAGACCTGTTGTCAGGTCTGACCAGACATAAGTTTGAAAGGAAAGTTCCCACTAGACAGTAATAACTTACTGGCAGATTGTGCATGGATAGGAAAACCCAGGAGTAGTTCTATGCTTTTGCTTTTTTTAATTGAGCAAGGGAAATCATGTTGTTTCTGAAAGTGCTGTATGTTACAGCTGATGACTCTGGATCAATTTCTGATTTGATGGAGTACCCAAGAAAGATTAGATTAGTATCTTCAGTAAGAGCTGGAAATCCTGAAGATACTCTGTTTAATAGAATGTCCACACTTCAGTGTTTTAATTTTCTGTATGTTTTTCATGGTTATTTTAGTCCTTTACCGAAATACAGCTGTGCTTTTTCTGGTTAATATTCTTCACAGCAGCCAGGATGGGGCTGTAGCTTGGGTGTGTGCTGGAAACAATGTTGATAACTCTGGGATGTTTTAGCCATTGCTGAGCAGGGCTTGCACAGTGTCAAGACCTTTTCTGTTTCTCGCCCCCACCACCAATGAGGGGGCTGGGGGTGCACAAGGGGTTGGGAGGGAACACAGCAGGAACGGCTGATCCCAAGTGACCAGAGGCATATCCCACACCATATGGTGTCATGATCAGCACATAAAGCTGGGGGACAAAAGGGGAAGGGGAAGGACATTCAGAGTGATGGTCTTTGTCTTCCCAAGTCACCGTTACGTGTGACATTGCCCAGCTTTCCTGGGGATGGCTGAACACCTGCCTGCTCACGGGAAGTGGTGGATGAATACCCTGTTCTGCTTTGCTGGTGTGTGCAGTTTTTGCTTTACTTATTAAACTGTCTTCATCTCAGCCCACAAGTTTCTCACTTTTACCCTTCTGATTCTCTCTCCAATCCCAGTGAGGGAGAGTGAGTGAGCGGCTGCCTGGGGTGAGCTGCCAGCTTGGGTTCAACCACAACAATCTCCCATCTTTTTAACTTGGAGTAACTCCACTGAAAAAAGTACAGACTCGGAAGCCACCTATTTTTAAACCAAGAAGATGAAACAAGCCCTGTTTTACTTTGTTCTTTTCAAATGAAGCAGGCTAGAAAAATAGTTTTATGTCTGGTATTTTTGTAAAATCTCTGTGGTAGTTTTCAAAAAACTACCACGTCATATAAATGAATCACAAACATATCTGACCTTTATGTGAATTTAAGTGACACTATTTATGAGGCCAGAATTATTTTGGGTCCTGGAAATGTGAATCTTGTGGTATGTTACAGTACTCTGCCATTCCATACTAAATGTTACATGTACAAGAGCATGTAATTTTCTAGTTCAGAGCAGAAATTGCTCCTGGACTTTGCATACATGTGCATGTATGTGAAGTTATTTTGCATAGACTGCAATGCACCCTGACTCAAAATGTGGTTGAGAAGAGAAACTCGGAATTTCTCAGTCTGGAGAATGACAGAAGGTGGGGATGGAGTAAAGGTGATTTTTTTTTTTTAATACCCTACAGCAGTACCACACTGGAGAAAGGTTTGGAGGAAGAGGTAGCTGCAATAAGCATTCCTTCATTCCTTCTCAGTCACTTGCTTCAATCCAAGAGAAACATTGATTTCATCCTTGTTCAGTTAGTCTAGGTGCTCAACCCAAAGGGATCAAGTCTCTTCTGGACTTTGAGTCCCCAGAATGAACCCAGGTGGTTCCCCTGGTAGTATTCATAGCAAGTAAAAAGACGTAAATGTGTAGCTTCACTTATTTCATAGTCAGAGTGACTGTGCTTTTCCCAGCATGTATTTGCACAAGAACTAAGCATTTTGGATGCATTAAATTAATATTTAAAACAAAACCAGTGGTCTCTTCTCTGACTTCTGTTTCTCTCAGCCACGTTTGCATAACTCACCTTGTCAACAATACACATAAGGCACCTCATCACTGATCACTAGCCTAAAACTTTGTATCTCAGAAAAAACTTAATTGAACAAAAGGTGGCTTTTATGGTCCATATAAATTAATCTCTCCTCTTACGTGTATTAGTACTGAATCTGCTTTTTATACATAGAGGTACAACACATGAATTAACAGAATTTTCTTGGAAGTTGCAAACTATTATGTAAAAGGATGATTGTTCTTTGTTCTATTTTAAGCAGGTCTGATGGTGTCACTTCCTTTCAAAGGAAACTGTCAAGTAAGCTGGTTTTGTTTATATGTTTTTTTTCAATATCTTCATAATACGGAGCAGCTGATTAAAATGTTAATGAGAAATACCTTCCGTTCCCTGTTTTACTCTTTGGCATTTCAGGAAATTTCTAGAGCTTCATTGCTGTCTAGACTGTAAGATCTATGGAGCAAGCAGCACCAACACCCTTCCTGCAGGAGCAAAATGCAGTGAAGGGATGCAGCATTCAAATGGGTTTCGTGCTGGTTGTAAGTACTCCTATTCCAAAAATATGGCAGGTGTGTACCAAAAGGAATCCTAGCTAATGTTGTGCACAGTGAGGTGGCAGGGCACAGACAACAGGGACATGGCATTTTCCTGAGAATGGCACTGCCAAAGGTATTGTTTCTTAGCCTTTGGGGTAAACGAATAAATAAATAAAGGAATTAGGCCACTTCAATCACTCTGTTTCAGTCATCGTAAAATGCCTGCATCAGGTATTTTTAAATTTATTTTTAAATTTTTGGATTAATTTAAAAATTTAATTAATTTATTTAAACTTAAATAAATAAGAGGCATTTAACCTAAAATGGTTTTGGTTGTGGTGCTCTTTTGACTAGAAAGGAATTAATTTGAACGCTAAAGTGCAGCCTAAAATACTCATCTGGAAGTGGCATTTTTAGGGCAATAACGTGACATTTTATTATGCAGACTAGACTGGCACAAAGTTCAGCTAAAACAGTCCCAATAGAATTAGCCTTTCTATCTGAAACGTGAAAAAGGAAACTATTTGGTAGGGTACTTCTTCCTCTGTTCTTTTGTTTTCCTTTTGTTTTTGTTTCTGTTTCTGTCCAAATATACACAGCCCTAGGTGCAGTATAAACATACACAGTGAACTTTATTGTAAAATAATTGTCACACTTTATTGGTACAACACTTTCGCCAGAAGGTTTATTAAACACTACAAGCAAACTCTTACTACCCAGAATGATTGATTTGGAGAGCTCCCAGCTACCCACTCAGACAACACAGGCTAAAACCCCTCGATACTGGTTTATGAAAGCAGAACACATATCCAGAGTGTTTTCTTCATTTTTCCTCTTGAAGAAAATCTATTCTGCAGTGCACTGATTGGGAAACACCTCGTGCTTATGGTAGCAAGAAGGTTCTGGTACATCTGCCTGCAGGCAAACTGAGGGGTGACATGCCTGCCCTTACACTTCCAGGGCTCTGCCCTGCTCGTGGGTAAAAGCGGAGTGGCAGTAACACACTCTGTGCTGGCTTCCTTTGGGGAAGTCTAGTGCCTGCACAGCACAGTTTCCAGAGTTTTCTTAAAAACAAAAGCCTACCAGCTACTAAAATAAATTATTTGTTCTATGGTGCATATGGTGGAGGCTTTTCTCCAGGCAAGCAGTAAGTTGGTGTATAGAGGGCTGGAGCATTCGGGGGAAGACCATAGCTGGAGCTGGACTGAGATGGAGGCTGAGTTTCTTCTGATAAAGAAATGTCAGTGGATGATGTTCCTGGAAAATTGCTGGCAGGCTGTATCAGACAAAGAAAAATATCTTCTTCAGTAAAGGATTACAACCCTGTTGAAGTGCTGTGTTGTTTGCTATGTGTTACATAATAAGCTCCAGGATTAAATTTCTCATGCATCGCAGCACAACATTAACTTTAGTTCTAAAGTACCTGCTTAAGTGTAGCAATGATGGTGTCTAGTGGAACAAGACAGATTCCATCTGTAACCCAAGTCATTTTTAATAGACAGCTAGGCAATAGAGCAGAACAGGAATTTCTGCAGGAAAAGATGCTTGGCTTCCTGAGTGAGGCACAGCACCTGACTGACTGATTAGGTTACGTGTACCTGCTTGTTTCCAGGCATCACTGTGAAATTTAAATTACCTCAGATGTAATTAATCTCACTTATAATACTTGCATAAATGCAAGGTCTTATTCCCTTGCCAAATGTGGATTCCTCTTAAGAGAAAATTTTACAGGTAGGCATGTGTCTCCCTCTTTGGCTGTCTCAGCTATGATGGGGCTTTGGCTGAAAGAGGCAGGAAAAATAAACAGAGCTTAGGAAGTAGCCCATCTTCAGGAACAAGCAGGGTTCATTAAAACAAAAGAATGCATGTAGGGAAGAATATTCAGGATAAAATCCTACTTCTGCTTTAAACCAAGTTTGTCACAGATTTCAAGAGGGTCAGGATTTCACTCCTCGCCTCATATGCAAGCATGTGCCAGTCTATGGACTTCAGCTGAAGACTTGGGCTCAGCTCGCCTCAGGTTCAGGCTTTAAGTGAACTTTAGGTGCCTGGAATTTAAAAACAAGATAAAGTAATCATGGATCTTTTTCATGAGAAATGAAAAATCTGGGCAAGTAAATGATGCTCCCTGCTGCTAAAAAAAAATAATAACCATGATCTAGAAGGCCAGGGTCAGGGCTGGCCCTTTGACAACGGCATCTCAGAGCTGTCCAGGGCTGGTAGACCCCATGCCAAGGTGTTTGCCTCCTCCACGGGGCTCCACGTGAGCAGGGGCTGCTGCCCTGGGTCAAACCCTCCTGGCAAGGAGACTGTTGTTCTGCATTTGTACCACAGGGTGACTGAGTGAGTGAGAATGGGGACATCCCAACAGGAAGGCAGGTTATGCCCTTTAACTCTCTGAGGCAGTGCAGGTATACTGACAGACCTGCTAGATACATGAGCTCCAAACCTAGTTGTTGTGAATTTGGGTTGGTTTGGGGTTTTAGTTATTTTAGAGTTGTTGCTTCCCTCCCCTCTCAAGCTGCAACCACTGCTTCCATCTGTTTGCCTGGAATTGCTTCTCCAGTGAGTTCTTCTCTAGCAGGAATAACTGGCACAACCCACAACTGCTGTCACCACCAGTTCCTGCCCAGCTCATCAGGACCCTTACCTGCCCAGCTGGCAGCCCTGTTACCAAGACCAGTTGTGGCTGAACTGTACCAGTAAGGAACGAATTGTTTTGTTGCCACATGTCACAGAAAACAAAAGAAATGCTGGTTACATCCTTTCAGAACACATCCCTGCTACCACCCTTTGTTTTTGGCATTTGGCTGACTTCTTTTATAGACTTTGCCTCTCTGGCAAAGCATTTATTCAGTGAGATACTGGATTCAGCAGAGGACCAGGAATGAATGTCATGTACTTTTAGGATTGGATAATCCACTGGTGACTCTAAAGGGTAGGCCAGCTCAGGCAGGGTCTCCTGCTCTGTGGACAGCTAAAACTTAACTCAGTTTCCCACATTTAAGTGTCCAGCCCTTTTGGGATGCCATCTGGGATATCCCTATCCCAGATGTCCACACTTACGTGACTTGGGGACAATGGGACCTGAACCTGGACCCTCTCAGAGCAGCAGGAGGGGACAGGTGGCTACTTGATCTCATTATCAGGCAGTACTAGATCCCTGCATGCCAACAGCCCCTGGGTTCAGTCAGATGAATCCCAGACCCAGACCCGGACTGGGATAAAGGACTGCAACCATCTGAGCAGGGCTTGTGAAGGTCTGAATCCAGCAGCTTGAAGCATTTGGATGCAGCATGAAGACCTCAGACCTCCAGCCCCATGGATTCCGCCTACAGCTCTCAAGCAATGGAAGCAGAGGACAGCTAAGCTTCTGGCTGTTCCTAATCATTCCTGCTTCCGTCATCCATCATTTGCACCTTTGAATAAGTTTATTATGACTTTTTAATTCATGTACTGATGCAGAAATTACTTCTCTCCAAACTGCAACATAATGTGTTCATACATACAGGGAGGTGGCTTGCTTTTATTTTTTTTCCTAGAAATAGGACTAAGTTTTCCCTTTTGGTTCCCAGTGTTTCTTACTAACCTCTCCTGGCTTGGGGACAGCTGGTGGTGTCTGCCTCTGAATGTAATGAAAGGGAAGGATGAAAAATGAACACACTTTTTGGAAAAAGTAGAAATCTAGGGAAATAACTGTTTATTTTGGAATGCAGATAAGAATTTGGGGTAAATGCAATATATTTCTGTTTCTCAGTGGACACAGGACTGAACAGTCACAACAGATCCTCATGACTACTTAGATGAGCCTTTTCAGCTTAATTTCACGTGTTTCTATTCCCTTCTCTCTCTACTCTTGACTCCTCTTACCTGATCAGCAGGTAGGAGTCCAAGGACAACCAGAGAAATCCTGAGGTCTGAGAACAGACCAGAAAACCAGGCACAGACTAAGTCATCCTGGTGACAAACCTGGGAGCTGGGGTCCAGTTAAGACCCACACCTGCAAAGCTTGCACTGAGTAGCAGCTTACGCTGTTGTGAGGGTGTAAGAAGGCGTGGTTTGTACTGTACCTGGAGAGGCAGTGGGTAGGATGGATATGTAGGAATTGTTGCCGCGGAAGGACAGAACCCAGCATATGTCAGGATCTGCTGGGCAGGATTGTACAGGATCTGAGGAGGAGGTGCAGCACTGAAAGCGATTTGGGACAGAGGTGCCTGTTGAGCATAGGAGATAACAGTATATCAGCACAAAGTAGAGGGGGCTGGAGCAGGAACTGCTCCTAACACAAGCAACAAGACAATTTAACAACTTTCTGTTCTCCAACACAATACCAGTAGTACAAAAAACCAAGGAGCAGACAGAATGAGAGGAGGGTGTATCCGGAATGAATTTTCTGAGTAAAAATACACAGCTATTTTAATCTTCTTCCCTTGGAAAAAGACTGCTGGTGCATCCCTAGTTACAGAAGCACTGGCAGGACTCCAGATCTGAGACACCCTGAAGAGCATAGCATACAGCTTTGGCTGCCTCTTCTTACTTGTTCCAGCCCCAAACACCAAGTCCTTCACCATCTGCTGCAGACTTCTTCCAATAGCAACTACCTGATGCCCTCAAGTCTTTTCTCTCTGCTTTCCTACACAAATTTACCTAGATCTCCCTTTCCAGACCAGTTGCTCCTCTTTCACAGCTCACTCTCACTTGGGAAATGGAGTTTGCTGCTGGCTCTCCAGCATCACTCTTGATGTGCATACCTCATTCCCACTGCATAAAATCCTTCTCCCATGGCTTTATTGGCCTGTCTTTTAATGACAATGCAAAATGAAGTTTGCAGGAAGAAGTAATAGCTCATATTAAACCAGCTAAAAATACTTGGTCAGGAAAAAAGAACAAAAGCTAAATGTGAAACAGGGTTTGTGTTAAACCCTAAACCCCTGTGCTATATAACAATTTGTGAAGGACAGCAGAGCAACAGAGCTTTGTGAAATATTTTCATGAAGTAAATCCAGTGGTTTATTTTATTTCCTTTGTTTTTGTTAGCAGATTCCACCACATGAGAGCATGGAATCTTCTTTTCACTGAAATAATAAAATATGGTTGTTGCCAGACAAATGCGGAAAGCAGCAGCCAGAATTTTTTTTCTTTTTTTTTTTTTTGCATTTCCTTTCAACTTTATCAGCGAGAGATATAAACCACTGCATCCTCTGGAGACAGTGTGAGATCTCTCTGTGACTGAGAAAGAGGTATATTAATTGTATTTGTACATGGAAAACATCATCTAGGTCACTGATGTACCACATAAGGTTATCTAACAATCTAGGCCTTAGTTTCCTGGAGAAATTTGGCATTTCAGGAGGTGGCATGGAGAAAGGCTGGGATCAAAGGTAGCGAGCTTATTTCAGGGGAGAAGGCAAGTCTCTCATCTTCAAGGCACCCTCCTCAAAACACTCTCATCTGCAGGGTATTCTCCTCTCTGCCTGCCCCGCTGGGTGATATGGTGGGGAGAGATGAGAAAACACTGCCTCAGGAGTAGGGAGGAGCAGGTAACCTGCTTACTCCAGATCCAAAGGTTTGCGGCCAGCGCCACAGCCCCAGAGTGCACCCTTCCTTCCTCAGAGGAGGGATAAAATCAGATCCCTCCAACATAAATGCATCAAAAAATGCTTGCTTTGCCCACAGATGTGAAATACAGATGCCTGTTCTGCATCTGTCACCAACTTTCTGGTGTAGGTCTCTTTGGGTGCTGCTGCTTGAACCCCTTCGGCTTCTTTTCCTGGGAAGGTCTCTCAGTCCTCTCACATTCCATCCCCTCTTAGAGCAATGCTCTCTAATTGCTAAGGGTGAACATCTCAACAGTCCTAGAAGACAAATTTGGGGAGTCATCCATGCAAAATCTACTAATCAAAGCACCTTATTATCAGGCTATCTGGTCTCAGCCCAGGGCCAGCAACAATTTGCAGGTACTGAAGCTGGCTGGATGCTTTTATCAAGTATTCCAGTAATTATGTTAAATTACTCACCTAAAATACACGGGTAGGTTGAGACGTTCTGAACTGGACCAACACCCATGTCAAAGAGATAAGGAGCTATGAACTAGCCAGGGAGTGCTGCCAGCATCAGCTCACTGGCCTCACACAGACTTGCCACAGATTTCATGTCTGAGCTCCAGCTCCTTTTCACATCAGACTGCACCTTTAGTTGCATGAGTGCTAACACATAAACCCACGGCAAGTAGTTCAGTAATTAGGGGTTAATTTTGCTTTCCTTTTTAAAGCAGGGTGAGGGATGAGGAGAGAGGATAAAGCAATGCTATTTAATCTGTTCAGATTCCTTTAAGGACTGCAAGAAGGAGACTAATTTAAAAAAAATTTAAAAGACAGCCCCCTTCCCCCNNNCCCCCAATCCTCCCCTCAGGACTATCAGTAGTTCAGATTAATGCAGCCCTAAACTCAGGGCAGGCAGATTCCTTGGCAAGGTGTGTCAGAAAAACATCCAGAATTCATCAGATGAATACTGGGACAGGGAAGGGAGTTTCTAGATTAACTCAGCACCAGCAAGTGAAGTTTTCCATGTAATTCTTTACCTGGTATTTCTGTAAGAAATAATCAGTGTGTTATCATTTTGGGTATTTCAGCTACATCTATTTATGCAATATTTTAATCTGCTTTTTGTTAAAAGTGACTTTAGGGTAACTGCCTCCATGTCCTATATCCAAGCATGCTGTAGATCTCAAAAGGAGAGTTCCTGTTGTAACCACTGCAGCTCCCCCAGCACCTTGCAGATCACAGAGGGCAGCCCCATGGGTGACACAGCAGCCACTGAGCTGACACCTTGGGGGTCAGGAGAGAATGAAATGTTTCCCACTGAGCCAGCACAGCCCTCAGGCAGGCAGCAAAACCACAGGGAGCGTGCCAGGGTCTGCAGGGAATTTGTCACAAGAAAGAAAACCCACAACAACCAAAACAACACTTTTTTTTCTGTCCAGGAAATATGATGGGTTTAAAGGCAAGAGCACTGTTATGCAAACTCTCCCCTTTGTAACATGTTTTGGCTGCCAGCATTCCCCAGAGATAAACATGATGGGTTTTTTTTGACTAGTCAGCCTGGCCCTGTGTTTTCTGGAAGTCAATCCCAAAGCAAAGCAGGGGGCTTTGCAGTTCTCCCTGCAAAATGCCAATGGGCATTTATGTGAGAAGGTGACATCCTAAAGCAAAGTAAATAGTTCTCCCACATATTTTATTGGAGTTTTTTTTCTCTTTTTATTTCAGTCCCACGCCCCTTTCTTTTCCTCTTCTGCTTGATGTTTTCTTGGCCCCAGTCTTCCCCCAAGAGTTACTCCTTTTGTAAGGAAAGGGAGAAGCAGATTAGCAAATCAGCTCTGGTACTAACTCAAAAGAACCCTGAAAAAGCACAGGCAGGAACAAGGAGAGGTCCTTGCATTTTGGATTGCTGCTTTAGTAAGAGTTTCACAAGCATAGCTGAGGTGACTGACACAAACTCATCTCTCCCTTGAACTATGACATCCTTTTTCTGCTCACACTGAGAGGAGACACTGAACAGCTTATTCAGATCAGGTTTTCAGCTGGAGCCCTGACAGATTCACTCCAGCTAAGCTTGGGGTCAAGCTGCACAACCACTGCTGCTGTCATTTCCTTCCATGGTTTTATGCCACCCAGTCAGGGGACCCAGACTGTGACCCAGGCTCTGCCTCCCACCAAGGGAATGTGCCAGACCATGGAGACTGCAGTTCTTCCAGGAACATCTCCTTGGCTTGGTGTTCCTCGCAAGCAGTGCAGTGATGGCCCCGCAAAGCACAGAGCTGTGTCAAAGCATCAGCCCAAATCTCATATAAGCTTAGCTTTGAGCAAGACAGGTTAGGTGGACTCAGGCTGGCCCTCTGCACCCTTCCCACAGCTGCACTTGCAGCCATCTGCCGAGCAGGAGAAAACATTTAGGAGCACTAAGCTGCAGTGCTTTCCCAAAGACTTACTGTAGATGATGGCTGCCTTCACTCCCCATGCAAGCTGCTCTTCCCCTTATTTCCCACTGTGGTTGCTTCTGCTCCCCTTCTGCTCCTCTCACAGGCAGGGGATGAATTAAGATGGGAAAACTGCTTCTACTCCTTTTGGGCAGCTGCAGCTCTTTACTGGCTGGCTGCAATCTGTTATCAGTTCCTTGCAGGAGTCCCCTACATAAAGGACAGCTCAGCTGCACATTTCTTACATGGGATAGCTCAGTGTGCTTGTTTGGCTTAAGCTAGACAGCAGAGTATTTCCACAAAATTTTGCAGCTCTTAACAAAGGTGAATTTCAAACAATTCGTATGACCCTGCTCTTTTTTAAGCATAGTTTTAAGCACCCAACACGTTGTAGATAGCCTGGGCATGCTAAGGAATGGTGGGTGGCCACAGCTGGGCCTGGATGGCCTCCAGTCTGACTGGATCCCAGTTCTGAGCAGCCCCTTCCTGCCAGTCTGCTCCCCCTCCTGTCCTGACGTACATCTCAGCTATCTCTCTTGCTTTCTCTTCCCTGCTCTCTCTCTTTTTTTTTTTTGCATTTTACCCATCTTTCTATTCAGTTTTCTCTTCTGCAATAATCACCAGACACATCATGGGTCTAAGATGACCCATGCTGCTATCACACCTCCCTTTGGTTCCTGCATTTCACCTCCATCTCCATGCCTCTGCCCATTTAGTTCTACTACTCTCCTGAGGGCCTAGGAAATCATAAGCCCCTTGCTTGGTCTTAAGCCATTGCTTTAGCAAACATGGCCACTGACAGTGATAATCCCAGGAACAGCAACTTCACCCTTTAACATGTCATAAAGTCTAGGCAAATGAGAGACTTTATTGGAGAATCCCTCCCACCACTCAGTCTCTTCTGAATGCTGTGGTGCACATCAGCACAACGTGGTGGTGTGGCACAGGGAGTAGGCATTCCTTAGTGAAACAAAAAAGGATGTTGAAGTGTCCCGAGCACATAACAGTTTAAATAAAAACTTGACTGGTACTTCAGAATTCATCCCCATTCTTGGGGAAAAGAACTACACGAAGCTGAACAGTCACACCTAGGATTTAACTTTTACACGTTAGCTACCAACTAGCATCCTCAGACTCCGTGCTGGCCCACACATTCAGTGATGAATTAGAAGGGGAAAAAAATACGCCACTAGGTGAATTGCCAGCATTTGTTCCCACAGTTGTGGTTTTTTTCTTCCATTCATGTATTCGACCAGGCTTGACTCACTTAGCTGTGGATAGCTGGCAACAGCTACACCTAATGGTGTAAATCCATGAGAGAGGCTGAGTTGTTAAGGGACAATGACTCAAAACATTCCCCCATTTGTTGAGACCCCAGGACGCTTGGTTAAGATGGAGGAGGTGAACTTTTGGCTGTGAGTGAGATAGGAGCTGGATCCTGTGGAGATGGATCGTGCCCCTTGTCATGCTAAGTTGTGCTCCCCTGCACAAACCACTGGGTTGTGGGGCTCCCCCTCTTCCTCCCTGGGAAAGTACCAGGGAATTTGGGACATCTGCCTGTGGCCTTAGTGTGTTTATCTCTGCTGATGGGACATAACTGACTCAACTGCACCGGTGGGATGGGCACGTTCTGCAGTGGCTCATAATACTCCGGACTCCCACAACACCCAGGAAGCACATTTAAAGCATCTCCTTTGAACAGTTATACTTCCTTGGTTTTAACTTACTGGATAATGCCAACAAGCAGAGAAGCCCTCACATAAGGCAAAAGACTGTAAGCCTTACCATGTCTTTAAACGCCCCAAGAATGGCTGCCGTGATAATCCCCAGAAACAAGCCAATGATGTTGAGGACTGTGGAGGACCACAACAGTCTGTACAGGTGAACCACGTCCTGACAGCTGCTCACACCGAGAAATTCATAGTAGCTAGAGGACTGGTCTGAACTGAAAGAGAATGCAGACAACGTCACAGCAGCGGGAATGGTTTTGCACATAATACATCACCCTACAGGATCTGACTCCTTCCTGCTTGCTTTCCTCTTTGGCAAAGTACTGTATCCATGCCCCCACCAAAAACTGCTCAGGAGAACTGGAGAAAGCTCTGCTGAAAAACTGGCTCTGCTAAGACCAGCATCAAACCATCCAGCTAATGCCAACCCCAGTTTGGCTGACTGGTGGTGGTTACCAGCATGGACTCCTCTGTAGTTTTTGTTCAGTGTCTCTACACAGAAGCATTACTTTGGTATATGGATGCTGCCCTTGTCATTTAGCTACCAGATAAAGCTTACTTAGCTTTGCTTTTTTTTTCCCAGCTCACCTAGAAATCTGCTGGCATCTCAGAAATTGGGGAAGACAAGTTGCTTAAGCATTAATTCAACCACAGGAAGGGAGAAATTGCCAGCTGGCAATGGTGTCCGGGGGTTCCAAATCAATACAACACAGTGCAGTATAATGATGTATCTTTACACTCTGGACTGTACTATCCAGAAATCTTTGTTCATATTTCTACACCACATTGGTTATTGTAAATCAGGCATGTGGTGAAGTTACTCCTCACTGTCTTGCCAAAAGTCAGAAATATCCTACTGCAAAATTTGAAACCACAGGTTCTTGCAATTCTTTCCAGTACCTGCCTTAATTCGAGCCCACTAATGAGCTCAAAGCCAGCTATTTGAGTTGGAAAGATTTTTTTTAAATGCCAAGCCTGTTTTTCCACTGTTAGGAAATTGCCATCAGATTATGGTGGGAACCAAAAGTGAGTAGTTTGTGTTCACTCTTCTGTTCCTCCATCCCCAGTGCGTGGGGCAGCAGTGGAGGTGGTGGTTAGGGAAAGCTCTGCAGAGCAGTCCACATCATTTCTGGGAAGAACCAAGCCAGGCACAGCAGCTTCTGGAAGTATCCAATCAATGGCTTCAGGTCATGGTTCTGGCACTGAAGAACCTCTATTGTTGAGTTCACCTGTCATGAGCCCATCTTAACCAAATAAACCTATAGCTTCAGCTGCCATGAGGCTGAGGAAATTTGATTTGCAATCCTGCCTTCATATCAGTCTATTCCATGGCTGACAACAAATCACTTTGTGGGCCTATGTCTCCTCCTACTTCTCTCTAGCCATCCTGTGAACTGGAATTGCCAAGTCTTCCGAGCAGCATGACTGCTTATTTACCCTGGATTTGTCCATGCTAGTGCCATAAGATCTTGCTGTCCACTGTGGAATGTTGACAATAGCAGAACATACACATTTAATTATATCATTGAATAATGTCACAGCAGTGATCAGTCCCAAAGTGTTTCAAACAAACTCAGTGTCTTAGAAAAATGGCACTGAGGATCTCCATCTGAAAGGGGAATATACCTGATCTCTCCTTGTGGTTACTTTATGCTTTAAGCCACAGTCTCAATCACCTTTCTTGACAACTCTGAATACTTTCACCCCTTTAAGACCCCTGTTCTTTTCTGTGTTGAGTTGGGCTGTTTGGTTCAGTGTTAACACGCAGGCATTAACTGTGTACCATGGAAGGAAGCATTCTCACTATATACATACTGCATTGCAAATATGATGTTCCATCATTTGTCTGTCATAGAAAAGGTACCAAAGTTGAGTATTGTCTACCTTTCCCACTTTTTTTGTATACCTCTGTCATGTCCAGATTTAACATTTCTTACATAAGCAAAAGGTTCTACATACAATTTTCATCCATTCCATAGACCTTCACTTACTTTGTGTCTCCCATCTGCATAAGAAATATGCATGCATGGATCACTTCCCTCTATTCCCAAACGTCATTTTACTTCTCTAGTTGAGTTAGCATCTGGCTAAGGGCTACTTTTTAAAGCAGAAGCCTTGTGTAGAAGCTTGATTGTTCCACCCTTGTTTCCCTGCGCCTAAAATGTTCATGTCTGGCATCACAGTAGCCAAGGCTTACAAAGGACCAGGGTTATTCAGGGCTGCTGGCATGTGGAGAGGAGGCAAAACCAAAATAAAAAAAGATGTAGGAAAGAAGAAAGATGAGAAATACACAGGAGGAAAGAAGGAAAAGTGACTGTGGCTCAACTGTAGAGGATTGCAGAAGTTGCATGAGGGTATATGGTAAGAGGATATACAAGGGCAGGTAGTGATAAAACAAGGGGGAGTGGTTTTAAACCAAAACAGGGAAGATTTAGATTAGATATTAGGAAGAAATTCCTCACTGTGAGGGTGGTGAGGCACTGGAACAGGTTGCCCAGAGAAGCTGTGGATGCCCCACCCCTGGAAGTGTTCAAGGCCAGACTGGATGAGGCTCTGAGCAGCCTGGTCCAGTGGAAGGTGTCCCTGCCCCTGGCAGGCAGGGTGGAGCTAGATGGTCTTTATGGTCCCTTCCAACCCAAACCGTTCTGTGATTCTGTGACAGTGAGATGTGCAAAGGGTGAATCAAGCAGAACATTCAGTAAATCTAATGGGAAAAATGAATTGCCAGACCAACAGTATACCTGAATAGGGATGTGACTGAGTGATCAGTTTTGAGCACACAGCAAAAAGCTTATGGATGTATTTAAAGAAAAAGAAACTGAAATAATACCAACACTAATGAACAATTCCTATTTTGTGCTGGCATCAGGACTTCAGTTGCAGAGGAACTGGATTTCTCAGCGTACAATCTCCTTGTTTTACTTCTTCAGGCCCTACCATTTACAAGGACAGACAACCAACCAAGAACTTCTCAGAGGCCACAGAATGCACACAGGTACTTACTTCTCACAGTTGTACAGATCACAGCAATAGCATGTGTTACTCTTTATTTTCAGCTGGCACTTGCTGTTTAAGGTGTGACATGTCACCTGCCAGAAAAGTAGAAACTTACTTTTACCCTCAATGTTTCAGTGTTGTGTGAACCACCCTACTGACCACAAAAAACCCCCAGCTACTACGGCATTGTCAAGTTGTATTACCTGCTGTGCAGAAAGATCCTGAGATTCCAATGTTCATGACTGCAAGCCAGAAGGATATCCCTGAGCTCCTAGGAGTCTTAACCAGGACGACAGCCCCTGAGTCTGAGGGCATTTGCACTACGGAGCACAGAGCTCCCAGCACCAGCCTGCAGCCAGGGCCGCCAGAGTTTTCAAGCACTTTGCTTCACTGCCTGGTGCTATTCTGCTGAGACCCAGAGTCTGCAGCCATGAGGCTCAAATCTCTACAGCCATGACGCAGTGACCGTGGGTCTGGAGAGGTGCACTACAGCAAACACTGAAGTGGAGAAGAGCACCAGTCCATTATAGTGGGGAAATGGCAAGGGAGCCTCTCCCCTTTCAGTGAAACCCTCCTGAAGAAGGAAGTAATTATGAACAACAACAAGAACAATCTTCAAACCCACAAAGAGAGTAATTCAGAAAAGATCCAAGCACTCCGGCAAATAAGTACCATTTATTGCAGGCTCTTGAATACAAAACTGAAAAGGTTTATTTACGTGAGGAGGAATTGCAGGGATGGACAGATGTTAGAACAATAAAGGCAGGCACACGTAAGCCACTCTCCATCCAGACAAAAAATCATTTTAATGACTCCTTAAGTGTGGTAAGCATTCATCACTTCTATTTGGCACTACAGACCAACTGAAATATTTTTATGTAAGGCTTTTTTTTTCCCAGAGATTTTTACCTTATTGACTTTGAAATCTTGGAGAGCTGTCAGGTTTTAAAAGCTAGGAGTCAGAAAATATATTCTTTCCATAGCTTTTATTTGATAGGGAAAAAAAATCTCTGTAACCATTGGAGAAGTATTTTGTTCACAAACTGCAATTAAAATGTATTATTGAATGGAAAACCCCTCATAATGAAAAAGTAGAAGGGGCATGCTTAGGAATACATGCCTGCTTTTGACAAATTGACAGTTCTGGCTTAGCCATGAATGTGTTGCTCTGTGGAATAGAGTCCACAAGAGATGTTAAACCAGATGTTTCTCACTTCCTAAGTTCTGGATGTGTGCATCCTTTTTAGTATGAAAACTGTCACTGTTGATGAGTCTGTACTCCTCACGTGCTGGTTCCCAGCAAAAAGGAAAGCCTTAAACACACACACTCAGCATCAGAGAAAGTTCATCTTGCAGCTGGTCTCAGACTTGCCGCACTTGCCCTGAGCAAGATTTGATTGAGCAGTGGAAGATGGGTGACAAAACAAATGTTAGAAGGGGATTAGAATGATTCCTTGGGATTGCTTTGCTGCTCAGGACAAGACTGTGCCTGTGGCTAGTGTCTCATACAAATCAGCTCTCCTATCCCAAAATGAAAATTAGATCCTAAAAGGACAGTCTCAGGTTGCAATCTGGAAATGGAGCTCACAGCTTGATACAGACACATCCCACTTGTCACAAGGATGTCTCACCCTGAGACAGGACCTTGTTTCATCACCATTGCTCTGCTGTGTCTGAACTTACTGGAATGTAACCTAAGGGCTCTGTTGGCCTGAAGTCACATTCAGCTGCAGCTGTCCTCAGCCTGAGCTGCAGGAGAGGAGCATGTACTCTCACTGACTGCATCAGCTTGGTCAAGGAAGTGACTGAGCCATCCCACCTGGCTACTTCTCAAAGCAGGTTGAAAACCAATCCTGGAGCAGAGTGTATTACCACAGCCATTTTGTGGGACGCCCTACGCTTCTGCATTCAGTGGATCTTCAGACTTTGGTTTTGACCTGTATGCAGTGAAATTGGCCTAGGATCCGAAGAGTTAAAATACCCTTTTCCTGTTACACATGCATGATTGGGATAGGAAGGCTTTATAAGATGGAATGGGCTAGTAAAAAGTGGTTTGTTCTGATGCATGGTTTGGGGACCACTTCTGATAGGAAATAAAAGTAGTTTTTCCCTCTCCAAACAATAGTAAGGGCAGTCTGCCCCTTTTAGTGTAGAAGGCTAGAAGTACAAAACAGGGAAATCAGCATGATCTTAAACATGTTTTTAGCTGCTTCTACACTACAAGACACATATTATTGGCCAAGGAAGTCACTGTAGTTACCTATTTTTATCACTTCACTTTTAAAACATGCATAGAACAAGACACTCCTTTTTAGGAGTACAGTGAATAAACCAAAATAAACAAATTAGTGTGTGGTGTGAGCAAGGGTGGTGGAAGCAGGCCATTTGTGGGTGTTCTGCATCTCAAGACCTATTATTTCATTTCAGTGACCAGACACTTAACTTTTTCATGTCCTGAATGTTTGTGATTGATTATCTCCTTGGCACCAATTGAAGATATGTTCTCATCTCATGGTAATTGCAAGAAAATCGAATTCTTTCTGCTTTGAGCAAAGAGAACTGAAATAGGCAGACCAAATGAGCTGGAGACCACTTACAGGTGAGAAATGTCAGTCAAAAGGAAACTTGCACTCAGTAAACAATCTGCTTTCCTAGTTAAGTGTTTGCCTGGCATGCAGAACATGTCCTCTGCTCACTACCTGGCTACCTCTGGAAAAGCAAAAGCCAAGTATAGTTGCCATGGATCCTTAACTCTGAATTAGCATATGCTGACTCTAAATCAGCAGACAACCAGACAAAAATGTTATTAGAAACTACCTACACTTTTAAAATATATGGAGTTTGGTTTTTTTCCAGAATAGAGGAAGGACTTCTGGGTGGCCCAAGTTTAGACATTCCAGAATCAGCAGAGCTGTGGAAAACTGTCTGGCCAGAAGCCTGAGGCTGGGGTCACCTGCAAGGAGTTGTGGTCAGTGTGACGCCAACCACATGCTTATTACAGGAATCAGAAGCATTTCTCAGGCCATGTTTGTGTCTGAGTGTGCATGCACACTTCAGAAGAGAATGGATTAAAACTTACAGGAAAGGGTGTTGTCACGCTTCAGAAGTTTGTCTGGGTAGGTGTTTACATGAGAGATCACTGAAATATTTTTGTCATACATTTTCTGGAATCAACAACAGGGTGCCCTAGCAGCAAGATTTAAGGAGCTGCTTAACCTGGTAGTATAACTTTGCTAAGCTTTCTAGAAATATTAGTGGTAACATTCCCCATACACCTTTTCTTAGCCATGACAGGAATGGTGATGAAGAACAACTGGCTTCTTGAAAGTTATACCACTGTTTAGCTGTTCTCCATTTTGCTTTTCTATTCACTCCCACCATTTTACCACAATAATAAAATAGTAAAAGAAACTAAATCTGGGCTTCTCAGGAGGTTAGCCATTTGGATATAGGCACTTTTCTGACCATGTTAATGTCATTGAGATTATGAAAAAGCTGCATTTAAAACCACTGATGGTTTTGGCCTGTGCTGGATAAATACAGAGATTTGAAGTCTTCTGGATGATATAAATGGATTAATTTAGGTATTTCCTATTCCACTTGGAGTCTATAAAAACCTTCTTAGAGGAAGATGCCAGTGTGACAAACACATTCCAGACAGTTACTATACAGCATAGATGGACTAGGAATCATTCCATTCCCAGAGTAATGTACTGGATACAAACACTGATGATGACTCAAAACCTCACTGATTGTAGTGATTTGCAATCGTCAGAGGCTTGGACAAGCAGGGAGTCACTTGTGGGAGAAAAACAGTGGGGTTTCTATCTACCCATGATCTTCATGCACAGACATGCCCTCAAACATCTCCCTCGCTCCTCCCCAGCACAGCAGAAATGAACACATGATGAGGTGACTTTGTTTACCTCAGTCTGGTAGGCATCATATAGGAATCCTATTCCACTCGAATAAAATTGGCATCTTTTGTTATACAAAGGTCTGGGTTCCTGTAAAGAGAAAAACAGTCAAAAAAAGTGATTGGTTTTGGAAGAAGTGGAAAGCACCATGTCCCATGTCCCCATGCCTGATGCTTACAGCTCTGTGGAGCTGAAGGCGATGCAGTCACTTGGGTAAACAGCTCACACCCCCTGTGTTGGCTTTCTTTCTGGAATGGCTCTCCTCAGGGCTACATTTTCCATCCTCACTCCACCACTAAGCTGTGTGAGTACCATTTATTTTTCTCTAAAAGACATCACCTCTGGCATTTAACCACTTGATGTCATTTAACCACACTGCTCTATGAGAATGGTCCAGTCACTCTTCTTTCTGGTACAGTTTCTTACCTAGCACCAAGATTTACTTTGCAGGTTGTTTTCAAGATATGGGACTTTCTTTTTAAAGAATGTCAACAATGTCCATGATGAGAACAAAGTAAAATAGGCAATAGTTTGAGTATTTCACTTATAACACACACTTCAAACCCCAGAAGCAAAATAAAGAATAATGAAGAAATTAAGGCATAAAGAGAAAGAAATTTATATTGTTTGGGTTTGCCTTATTTTCCATTTATGCTATTGCAAAAGATGCATTCACTGCTTGTATTTCATGTTTTGCTTGTAACAGTTCCCACAAACTGATATAAAGGAAGAACACAATGAAATATCCTAGGCCAGATGGAAAATGTGTGCTTCTGACCTTGGCAAACAGCCACTTTGAAGGCTGGAGGGTGCATACCTCAGTCAATTTCAGGACTAGACCATATTTGTTTTGGGAGGATTTGACAGCTTGAGTCCTCTGTGATCCAATGTCTATCCCAAAGCAGTGCTGGAATTACTTATGCTAGCAAAAAAAAAAAAAAAAGACTTTTTCAACTTTACATAACTTATCTAGTCCTGATCTGTGCCTTCAAAAGCACTCAAGTGCTTGTTGCTCCTCAGTATGTCAGTCAGACCAGATCCAAGACAGAAGATGCAAACCCACTATCTGCCATCCCCTCCTTCCATGCCAACTTACAAGCAAAGGACTATTTAAGTTGTTAGCAGAAATCAGCACTGATTAACTTTCACTGCTTTTTAAAGCTTTTAGATCCATCCAGGAATAACCCAGAAACTGCAGAAAGATCTGCACTACTTCAGATCACAAGCAGAGTATTCTCTGCTTGTTGGATAATGAAGTGTGAACTGTATAAATCTGCTGATCCAAAATACATAATTAGTTAAAATGCAGAGCTAGGCAGGAATGCAGACAGATCAATGAATAAAGCTCCTCCATCAGCTTGTTTGCCTTTCTGATTACTCTGGCAAACTTAAGCAAGTTTGGACACCAACTTTCAAGGGTTAGAGAAAGGTTAGCTTCCTGCATCCAAAAATATTTATTTATACTACACGAGTGTAAGAAAAAATGCTTCAGTAACTCTTTTTCTCTAGAGGAAATGCAAATACCACACGAACAGCATGCCATGTCTTGAACTAGGTCAACATTCTTCCACAGTCCTGGGAAAGCATTAGCCTTTAGCCATGACTTCCAGGGACAGATCTGGTTGGGAGGTCTAACAGGATTGCGGTTTCTCTGCCAGAACAAGGAGCTGACAAGGAGAGGAGCTCTGCTGGACTTCATAGTTACAAACAAGGAAAGACTGGTCAGGGATGTGAAGGTCAGGGGCAGACTTGTCCCTTCTGATACGGTGGGGTTCAGAATCTGGAGAGGATGGAGCAGGATCCCAGGTCTGCACTTCATGAAAGGAGACTTTGGCTTATTCAGTGATATGTTTGGAAGAATCCTTTGGGATGCAGTACTGGAAAGCAACGAGGTCCAAGAAAAGTGGGTTGATATTCAAGGTTCACCTCCTCAAACTGAGAAACAGTTCATCCCAACTAGCAGGAAATCAAGCAAAGGCAGCATGAGGCCTGTGTGGATAAACAAGGAGCTCCAGACGTAACTCAGGCATGAAAAGGAAGTCTGTAAGTGCAATAAGGGGGAAATCACCAGGGAGGAAAACAGAAATTATATGAGCATGCATGGGGTGGGCTTAGGAAAGCCAAAGCTCTTCTGGAATTCAGTCCAGCAAGGGTTGCAAAGGGCAAGAAGAAGGGCTTCAATGGGTGTATTAGCAGCAAAAGAGAGATCAGGAAAATATGTGCACATTACTGAATAAAGAAGGCAACATGGTACAAAGACATGGTAAATGTCAAGGTATTCAGTGCCTTCTTTGCCTTGCTCTGCTGTGGAGACCAGTGGGAAAATACGGCACAAGAACAAATTATCCTTGCTGAAGGGGGATCAGTTTAGAGAACATTTAAACAGACTGGAGATACCTCCTATCTTCAAGGATGACAAGAAAGAGAGTCAAGGGAACTAAACACTGGTGGGAAGGGATGGAGCAAATAATCTTGGAGACAATTTCCAAACATCTCAAGGACATGAAGGTGATTTGGAGCAGTCAGCAGGGATTTGCAAAGGGAGAGTCATGTCTGAGCAACCTGTTAACCTTCTACAAGGATGTGACTGGCTTGGTGGATGAGTGGAGCTTATTGCTCACCTGCTTCTGGATCTTTATCTTCACTAATCCCTCTGGCAGTCTCTCATTCTCACAGACAAGCTGATGAAATATGGGCTAAATAAATGGAGAGCGAGGTGGACTGAAAGCTGGCAGAACTGCTGAGGTCGTAGTGTTGGCAGCAGTGACATGAAGTCCAGCTGGAGGTGACTTACTAGTTGTCTACCCCAGGGGTTAATACTAGGGACAATATTGTGTAACATCTTAATTACTGAACTGGATGATGGGTAGAGTGCACCCTCTGCTAGCTGGCAGATGATACAAAACTGGGGTGAGTGGCTGAAACACCAGAGGCCTGTGTTAATGTTCAGAGGGACCTGGGCTGGAGAAATGGCCCAAAGGAACCTCAACAAGTTCAGTACAGGGAAATGTCAAATCCTGCATCTGGGGAGGAATAATCCCATGCACCAGAAATGACTGGGGCCTGACTGGATGGAGAGCAGCTTTACAGAGAAGGACCTGAGGGTCCTGGTGGGTAACAAGTTAAACGTGAGCCAGCAATGTGTCCTTGTGGCAAGAAGAGCCAGCAGTATCCTTGACTGCATTACCAGCAGGCCCAGGAAGGTGATCCTTCCTCTCGACACTGGTAAAACATACCTGGAACACGGGGTGAAGTGCTGGGCTCCCCAGTATGAGAGAGACCATGGCCTGCACATTAACAAACTATAGTATCTGTAATAAGAGAAGCAGAGCTGGGACTGTTCAGCCTAGACAAGAGAAGGTTCCCATGTACCTTAACAATATGGATCAATACTTGATGGGGGAGTGAAGAAGATGGAGCCACATTTCTCCCAGTAGTGTCCAGAAAAATGACAAGATGCAGTGGGCACAAACTGAAATACAGGAAATTCCATTTAAACATAAGAAGAAACCTTATTTATTCTGTGGGTGATTAAACATTGGAACAGGTTTCCCAGAGTGGTGGTGGAGTCTCCATCCTTGGAGACAGTCAGACTGGACACTCAAACTGGACACAGCTAGCTGACACTGCTCTAAACACAGGTGGTTGGATTAGAAATCTCCAGAGGTTCTGCCCAGTCTCAGCAAACTTCTGATTCTGTGAAGAGGGTCAGAGCCTATGTCAGGGTATGAGCACACTAACAAGTTCTCTCAAAGCTTCATAGGTTATGAGTTTAGCAGATATACCTTAGCACCAGGAGACAGATGCTCCCTGGCCTTACCTTCTGGGCATTCATATCCTTACTACAGGTTGCTGATGAGTGATGCCACCACATCACACTATGAGGCTGAGTCTGACCCTGAATGCTAAGATACTCCCCTCAGACACCTCTGTATCTTCTTAAAGGCAGTGAGAGAGCTGTCTAATCTGCCTCCATTAAGTATAGGAAGACCCTCACTTTTGGCCCTGATCTCTTGGCTTACATAGTTTTTCTACCTCTTACACCTTCTTCCTCTTAAAAAATAAATTGATCCTTTTATTGGTTTGGTCTTTGATGGAGAAGACAAGTACACTTTTCATCCAAGTGTGCTTGTGACTGGAAGCAGCTCTGTTCCCTGGGGAGAGAGGTGACTGATTAATCCATACCAGCTATTATGGCTTGGTATTGCAGCAAAAAGGTCAGAGCCGTGACGTGGAAGCGACCACAGTGAATGCAGTTATTCCATTTGCATGCACAATCATGGCAGACGAGTACTTTCCTTCGTGCACCTAATTTTGAACAGCCAGCCTGCTGCACTAGTACAGCCAGCCTTCTGCATTCAGTCTCTTCTCTAAATGCATCCGTATGTGCCATCAAAATAAACGAGTGATGATCAAGTGTATAAAAATAACAAAGATTAGATAACATTGGCCTTGTCCAGAAACCCACAGAATTTAACACCTGAAGTGCACAGCTCTTAAGTAAAGGTACACTGAGGATGCCAAAAAGTTGCATTGGTAAAAGCTTCCATTTTCCTGCCACAGAGGTGCTGTGGTCTGTCTGTCTGCTAAGGTGTTTATATGAATAAGGCACCACACAGATACTAAAAAGTGTTTAAAAGTTATCCAACAGTATGTCACACCACATAAGCACCCGCTGCACTTTATAGGAGTCTCTAATACCAAAGGCAAATGAGACATACTTTAAAGCTATAAAAGTATTCTTGACAGACTGGTCTTAAAATACTTCACATTGCTCACAACAGACTGTGTATGAATAGAGTATAGACCTTCCAGTCCTTGATTCTTCTTGATTCTACTGCTTATAGCAGTAGTGGTTGAGACAGAGCTACTTTTACATACTACATATGTTTGTGTATGTATATATATGTACATTTCATCTGTTAAGAGTAATTCTAAGGTACATAGCAACAATATTATTTTTAACTAATTTAATATCCTTTGATACCAGGACCTTCCTCAACCACTTTTACTGAAACAGAGATATGCAATACCTCCCACTAATGTGTAATATTAATATATTAAAATATTAATATATAATATATTATGCATTCCCTTTCTCTTCTTCTTTGAATAAGTCCCTTTAAGTGGAAATGGGCAGGTGGGAAAGTTCTGTTGGTTAGAGCTCTGTTGATACATGCAGAGGACAAAATATATAGGCTGGTAAAAAGAAGAAGAATCCTCTATAAAAATGTAGCTGTGTGCTTGGGTTTATTTATTTATTAGTGCAAAGAAAAAATGGACATGTTTTATTCAATCCTTCTGAGCACTGGAAAAGATGATTTCTTGGTGGTGGATGTATGACTGTGTTGGTACAGTCATATATGGGCATATGGGCAGGTACAGTCAGAATGCCATCAAGCTAAGTTTAAAAAATTTTCAGATGTGTCCAAAAATCCCCCCAAAAAACAGGACACCCACTACTTCCCTTTAATTTGAGACAAATCAGAACGGCTCAGCCTTGAACCCTACAAAGCAAACTGTAGCTTTCCCTCTTCTTGAATTTTTTGTTTCAATAGTTTTCTAGTATGTATATTAAAATCTGAGAGTGATAGATGCACAAGAGGGAAGGCTTTATGCCAAGGAAGAGAAGATCTGGTCCAAATACAGAGGGTTTTGGTTTGGCTGATTTCTTTATTTTAAGAGCATACAATAGAAACCCCACATTCTCTTTGATGGTGGGAGCATTGCAATATGTTTTATGAGTAAGAAAAGTATTATTTTAACAGTGTCTTTGGTGAATTTGATAAAATGTCTGTGGGGAGGTTGAAGGGCTCTTAATTGAGGTAGGGAAAGAAGTTTCTTCTATGCTAGTTTTTGTTTCCTTGGAGAACAGATGTATTTTGGATAACATACGGAAAATTCCATCTCTATTATGTGTAAGCTCACTTTCAGAAAATGGAGATATAGCTTAAACTGTATTGACTGAAATGTACATCATACTTTACAAAACATGGCTAACAATGTATTGAAATAATTATATAGTGAGGGCTATTTTTTCCAATTACAGTATTTATTTAGTCTTAGCTTTCATAGCTGCATCGATAGAGGTGTAGATTAATCAGTGCCAGGGAATGTTTCCAGGGCTGAAACTTGAGCATCAAGCCCATTAAATTGTTAGAACTGTGCTGGTGATGGCTTTGGCCTGGGCAAACTATCACTCTTCCAAAATAATTTCTGGGCATGATTTGTAAATTAGTATGGGCCAAGAACCATTCCCCGTAAGTAATTTGGACATTGCCATTAATATTCCAAGAGACTTTGAGAGTGAGGACGTGGGCTTCACCATGCCAGTTGGCCTGGGGAGCACAGAACCATCCTGGTCACATGTAAAAGATGAATATAGATAAAACTGAGCAGTCCAAAACCAGAATAATGTTTTTAGTGTCTCATTAGTGTCAAGTTCTAATTTTCTGTTTTCAGCTGTTTTCATCTACAGCAAAGCTAGCAATGAATAGGAGAGGGACAGCTGCCAAAATTTTTCAAGTTTAATCCTAAAAACAAACTGAAACATTACCCTTCAGTGCCAGCTCAGCCTTGTGCCAACAGCTGGGTGTTCTGGAGATTATAACTCCCTTCAAGATCACACTCTCTGCTAACTTTCTGAAAACAGGCATGCAAATACAAGCAAATAGAAGTTATTAGCAACTAGCTTTTATGCTCCTATGCTATGGAGGGCTGGATGGGGCACAGGTATCTGTGTCTGCCCCACACTGGCTGAGAGCAGATGGCACATGGGAACGTACAAACCTGAGAGCTTTTCAGACCAAAGATAAAAGAATCTCCTAAAAGAAGGGCCAGCATATTAGGAGCCTGGGAAAGCAGGCAGACTGGATCACTGTCTGGGGGCCCAAGCTAAAGTTGGTTGGATCCTACCCTGTACAAACAATGAGAGGAAATGCTACAGGTCTTCTGTAATTCCTGTCTCTCTCTGACCAAGGGCTGTTTCTCCATCTTTTTCAACAACATTCCCAATGAGATGGGTGTCTCTTGAGGAAGACTGCTAGAAGATCCGAGGGATTCACAGGACTGATTAATACAAACATCTTTGTGCTTTCAATCCTAAACAAACGAAAAATGCCCATTTAAAAACATTTTATGAACAGTTTCCATACTGGCTCTGGCCAGTTGAGTATTAGGAACTTCTGAGTTCAAGGCCAATATCATCAATACTGCAGTGAGGGGGTGTCATCTTCAAGGAACAAAATATTTTATACCTCAGTTTGCTCCCCAGACTTGTGACTCCCACATAGAGCACATGACCATACCCTTTAGAACCAGAAACAAGGGTGGATTTTTTTGAGAACTGTTCTGGGCTTTTACTCACTGGCAGATAAACCTACAATTCAGTTTTCAGTTTGTAATTTCTGAAGCAGAAATGGCTTTCAGAAAACAATTCATCTTGCATAATTCCACTGTTATATGGAAAAAGAAGAATCAATACCCTCTGAAATCTCCAAGTCCATATTTCCAATTATTGAACCCACATCAACTGCCAGAAAACCAACTAATTTAAAAAACAATTTTAAAATGGCCAGTTTCCTAAAGACTTGTACCTTCTCTTGTCTTGTTAAAAAATCTTTAACTTCTGGGTAGTCCAACAAAAGGCCTTACCCATAATTCATGAGACGTTAAATTTTTGTATACATATAGTTACATATAGTTTGTTTTGTAAACTATTTGTTTACATACAGCTATTAACACAGTGCTCCTCACATGCCCCACTGAAATTTATTTCTGCAACTAATGCCATTATTTTCAAGCCTCTGTATTTCAGACAGCAGCTGGACAGAGAGGATGAGAGGGGTCACTGCCCACCGTGTGGCAGGAGCCTCTGGGCAGGACAGATCATGTGCTCCCACAGGAAATGCTGCCTCCTTGGACAGGCCATTGTCCTGGGGCTGCCCACCACCACCACGGGGCTCAGCGGACTTCTCCTCTCTCCCTTCAATATCTGGGGCTGCTCTTATGGGAGTGCCAGGCATCAGCTCCTGGACTTTGCCAGGATGTGCTCTTTCAGTCAGTGCCAGGGATTCTAAGGAGGCTTGCCATTGCATCTCCATCTCTCTTATTCACTAAGAAATTCAACCCACATAATAAATTGGCTGTAAGCATTTGGCTGGCAGCTGTCTGGAATGCTGTGGTTGCTACAAAACCTCAGGTTTAAAAACCACTGTGACCCTGCAAGGAAGTCCAGGTGCTGGAAAATAAAGCCATGGATATTATGGAGAGATGACTGAAAGACAGGAATTGTAAAACAAAAACAAGCAATTTTTTTTTTTTAATTTTAAATTAAGGAAGTTGGAAAAGTACAGTTATGGGAAGAAAATTAAATGTACTACTGGATTTGGCAGTGTTAAGTTTATGTTGAACTTGATCATCTTAGAGGTATTTTTCAACCTAAATAGTTCTACCATTCTACGATAATCCTTACCTACTTCACATTTTGACCATGCACCAAGACAGTTTTTTCTAGAATTATTAACAACTTCTATCTCATAGTCACCAAGATCATAATCAGCTTTTGAATCCAAATTGTTCAGTTCAGTTTCACTTCATCAAGTGGGCCTCCAAGCCTTTCCATTTCTGCATTTCAGCCGTTTTCCTCCCCTGTGATACTAGTGATTGTTTCCTACTGTTTGTGATGTTTTGTCCTCTTGATGGCATCACCTTGACTATCAACACGGAAAGTCCTAGGCTGCCATGGTGTGCATAGTGCATGCTGGCTGGGATTTGGGAGGGTGAGTGCTAAAAATGTGAACCATTTCTGGACTCCCACAGTCCTATGTGTGTGCAGCAGCCCAGCCCCAAGGTTATGCTACTGCCAAGGGCTGCAATGGATCAGACCACCAGGAATAGAATGTTCTCAATTTTTTTGCTATTTTTTGTCAAAATTTATCCAATAATTAGCGAAGTGTATTAAGAAACCTTAAGCCCTAGAACTAGGTTTTCACATGCTCTTTTTACCTAAGCTGCAGACCTGGCTACTGTGTGTTAATTCAGTTTCTACATATATTGCCCTTGCCTTAAGAGTGAAGGGTTCCCAAATGTACAGTTGATCAAACCTTTCAAAGCAATGCAGAGTGAGACAGAGACATGCTTCTGTCCCTGCCACACCGCTGCTGTACCTACAGCACATTAGTGATCCCCGGCGCAAATAATACAAATAATACATTCCCAGTGTTGTTTAAGCACTTCAGAGGCTGCTGCCACGGTATCTGGTTACATTCTTTGGGTGAGGTCATGCCATGAGAGCAGACTGCAGACAGCACTCACCCTTTCTTGCGCTTCTACATCTGCCTTGCATGAATTTAAGAGCTGATCTTCTTCCAGAAATGCTGCACTCCAACCTAGAGACCCTGCCTATCTTGTCTGCTATGCTGAAATAACCCAACTTCAGTTCTGAAAATAGGAAAAGCAGCTGGTGAGGCTTAAAAACTTTACTGTCACAAACCAGATTTACTTTCCATTGTGCTTTCCAGGGGCTCTTTTTAGGATTTCTATTTAATCGGAAAGACTAGATCCTACAGAATCCTCTTCTCTTAATGCTTGGTAGCACTAGGTATTAATTTCAGGTCTTTCAAACCAGTAAATATTCAGAGTACTTGTACACTGTCATGGCTGAAAAACACACACACATGGATCTGTCTCACTTTATATTTCCTCACTGATTTTTATTTTATGTAAATACTTTGTAGTGGTAGCCTCAGTCTTACTCTTCTTTATTTTGGTGAGGTTTGTGGTCTTGTAGTGCTGCTACAGTCAAATGAAAAGCCTCCAGATGCTGGAGCTGCCCCATTGCTGGACAATGGGCACAGACAGGTCACTTCCTGATGTGCACTGACAGGTCTGTTCTCAGATGGATACAGATCTGTTAGAAGAGGTTAAGGCCTCTTCAGGCAGGTGATTTTCTCTCAATGACTTTTGCCCACACTCTCTGTGGCACAAAGGTGGGAGGAAAGGCCCGCCAGCCTTCACAAGCAGATGGAGTGCAGTGGGGCAGGCAGAAGAAATGAGAACTGACTCCCCTGCACATTCCCAGGGAGGTTCAGTGCCTTTAGCTGATGCAGGCTCAGGTAGTGGCAGGAAGGAAAGATGAGTGTGCAGAGCTGCTGAGTGACAGGGTGCCTGTCTGCTGGGTGCTGCTGCTCCGGCTGCTCTGGGGATAAGGCCACACAAGGCTCCAGTGAGGAAGCCTACTCTTGCCTCAATGCGGCAAACCCAAGCCTGGCACAGGAATAGGTCTGCTTTTCTTTAGTCAAGTCTTGCTAGCTATTGTCTCTCAGGATGAGGCTCTAGACCTTCCCATAATACCTGCACTAGCTATGTTGTGTAGTTAAAAACTTAGACTTACCACTGGCTTTTACACAAGTTTCTAATGATGCAATTAGCTGATACTATTCAAGGCTGTAATTTTAGTTATTGGTTGATGCAGTCAGGTATTTAATTGCTCATTATAGCTGATTACTTACATTGATTACATTACTTTGATTATAGGGTTTGTTATATGAACTGATTGCTCTGTCTTGATTGTAATGATGTTGTGCCATGTGAGTAATTAACGTTTCCACAAGAATGCAAGAACTGTTTACTCTGTTTCTGGTAATGTAACTCAAATACATGAAAAACTGCTCCATCTCCTCCCTTTTGCCTTAATGCTATCAGAATATGTAAGAAATCACAGAACCACAGAATATTCTGAGTTGGAAGGGACCCACAAGGATCATCAAGTCCAACTCTTAAGTGAATGGAATGATCCCACACAGGGATCAAACCTGAAACCTTGGCATTATGAGCACTATGCTTTAACCAGCTGAGCTAATCTCATATAAATCTCTAAGTATACTACTGCAAGAAATGTCATTTTGGAAGACATTAGCCTTTAGACATCTGAAATACTGAATATCCTGCTGACTGAAATGTACAAGGGTTTAATTTATAATGTTCTTTTGGATTTATTTTAGAGCAAAGAGAAGGAAAAGAGGCTGCACTAAATACATCTAATTGAGCAATATATACATATTGGATATCTCCATCTACAAATTAAATGCTGGAGGCTTAATTAACATTGCAGTGTTGATTTTAATTTTCAGGGCATGGCACAACACATCCCTACTATAAATTAAGTAATGTAATAACAACTTTATGTATGAAATTTTTATGTTAGGTATTGAGCAGAAAACAGACAGAAAGCAGATGTTTATGCCCATCAAACCTCCCTATCATTCCTGCAGCAGAGAGACCCTCACTGACACACATCAGCCAGGCTGACAGTGCTCATCCAAATGGGAAGGACTGCAGGACTAGGCCCCAAGATGTAAGAGAGGAAAAAGTCCATGAGAGAAGCCTTGAGAGGAATGGAAAGACATTAGTTATAAAAGTAAAATAGTCTAAACAATTAGTGAAATGGTTCATGAATGCCCTGACTGCTCAGGTACAATTAGCTTTTCTCCATCTCCACTGGCTTGTCATTCTGAAGCTCACATGCATTTCAGAGGATCGGAAAAGTTGAAATACCTGGCGCTCAGTGCTCCAGAGGAAAAGAAGTCACTGGATATACCAATGGCTGGGAATGTGGAGAGAACTGCACTGAGCCATACACACAAGAAAATTCTAGGCAGATTTGGTGAAAAAAAATTCTTAACTATGTTACCTTCTTGGAATTTATCATAAAAGTCTGTATAAATATATTACAAGTGTGAAGTTCCATAATCTAGCAGCGGTGATGCAATACATTTTAATAAGCTCTTAGGAGAGCCATAAATAATCATCAATCAAAATTTTGTTGAATACCTGGGAACATACTTTCCATGGACATCATATGCAACTGAATAATCATCCACCCACAGAGAGAGAAATTCCTGCTACATGATATGATTATTCATACTAATCATGGTTTCTTCTTAAAGGTGAAGCAAATAAAACCTTTTGCTTGGGCAAATTGCAGCGTACTGAAACACCCTTAATTTCTAGTCTAGTAGAATTTAAGGACTTCAGATCCATGTGAAAAAACAATGCCTTTTCCTTTCCTTTTTTTTTAAACTCCACTATTTTCTGCACTGGGCAACTGAAAACACTGTTTTTCCTTCGAGAAATTATGAAAAAAATTGTGAAGTATTTTTGCTGCAATTTGCAGGTGGTTACTTTCTCTCCCTCTATATATCTGTGTAGAAGCTTTGAATTTTTTCATAGAAAAGAAATGTCTGTTGTTATTCTAGAAACATTTCTGAGCATAGGAAACAATAAAAGAAATGATCTTCTGCTGGCAGGACATCAGAGTGAAGTAGATTATGCTTTTCAGAACAGACTGCAAGCCCTTTGACCCAGTCACCCACCTTTCTGAGGATTAAAGTGCAATTAACTTGCTTTGTACGCTTTGCATAAATTCCATCATGGCTGGTGCTTTGCAAAGTAACGAAGTAAAGATGGAAGTAGACAATAAATCTCCCCTGACCCAAGCTGCTATTCTACATTGCTGAACAAATTCTGCCGTCTCTGCCACTCACCCGATTTTTGGGTGTACAGAAGCCACACAGATGCAGAAGACTATAGTCTATGTACAAATGCAGAAGACTATAATCTGGGGAAACTAAAATGCCAGTGTCATTTTAAATTTGGATCAAATCCTTCTCACTTTTTCACATTTCATATTATTTCTTGCATTAATAATATGATTATCAGTATTAGTAAAATTTCAGTGTAGAATTTCCCGATCCTGTTTCCTTATTTCTGGAGCTGATTTACAATATACTCAATGGAGTTCATACCTATCTAAGTACACCAGAAGCAAAGCTAAAAGAAAATAATTTAATTTTCAGAGCCAAAGAAATTGGAAGTGCCAGATTTGCTACTACCCCAATGCACTAAAAATTTGGCCCAGTTGCACACTGACATTGTGGTCTATGTGCAACAGGATCATCCAATTAAATGGCAGTGGCATTTAACCATTAGCTTTCAAATATTCAAACATGTGGGTCATTCCCTTAACATTTTCTCACAGTACAAACTCCCAATTTAAAACAAAAGAGTAGTCTTCCTCCCTCCCTATTGCATGTAATTGTAGTAAGATGGTCTTACTGCATCTTCACAGAGCTCTTCTCTCAAAGCTGCCTTTCTGCAATTTGAATGACCAAAGTAATGACGTTAATGAGAGGTCTCAGTTTGGGCTGTTACATCTCAAAGAGGGAGGCCAATGGACCAGTGTTTATGTCAGGGGGCTAGGGAATCCTGGACCAATCCTTGGTTTTGCCAGCAGTGAAGGCATTTGTCCTACACAGTGGGGCAGAGGAGAAAAGAACTCGGAACCTCTCCTCTTCCTTCTCATCAACGAGTGAATTCCTCTTTGGTATCCAAACACAGTGTGTGTGCTGCCTAATGGTTTAGACATTTCTGTTTAGCTGGAACAATACCAGCCCTTTTCCCTGAGGAGAACAAGTCACAGCAGGGAAGAAAAAAGGGATTTTAAAGAATTTGCAATTTGGCTAAACCTGAAAGGAATTTCAGGGGAAAAAAAAAAAAAGCACTGTATAAACAGGGGGCTTTGTCCCTGCCAGTGTGAGAGGCTCTGCAAACTCGAGGGGGAATCATAAGAGGTACTCCAAAAAAAAGGGTTGCCATTATTTTTCTTACTAAAAAGTATCTGGCAACCAAACGAAAGCATACTACCAGCTCCTCTGTAATGTCAGTATATTCAGGCTGCATGCATAGTACTTACCTGTCTGGAAACAGAGGAATATATAGATTGCAGATTTGTGGGTTCCAAACCCCTGTATCTATGTTCTGGACCAGAAAACATTAGCAAGATGGCAGTTTTGCTGATGAGTCCCTGGATGCATCCAATATATTCAATATATATGAACTCATATATATTAATAAATTGAGTGTATTCATCATTGGGTTGTCTTGTACGTTATCCAGTATGTGAGGAATAGTGGTTTTAGTAGGGATATTATTTCAGTTATGTTCATGCTAAAGATTGCATTTCCTCTGTTGATTTGAAGACCAGCAAACCTAGATCAGAAATCTTGATAAATTATTTTCAAGTGTTTTTAATCTATCAAATCCTAAACATTTTCCAGCAGAGAACAGGTCCTGGCACCACACAGACAGGTTTGACAAGAGGTAATAGAGTTTCCACCTGACTGTAAAAATAGTTCACAGGAGCCTTCTTTGAAGACCCTGCTCTAGAATGACCTCCTGAATAACAAAGGCTAAACAATTTCATCCCAAGACATATGCTTCAAGTTCACAACCTCTGGATAAGCTTTGTAGGGTTACACAAAAAGAAGCTTGGGATGTAAATATTTCAGTGATGGAGAACTATCCATAACCTTGACAAAGCTGCTTCCATAATCCATTATTGTCAAAGCTGCTCCATGGTTTGAATCTCTTTAGCATTGACTTCAACTCACTGCATTTACTTTGTTTTGGTGCAAGAGACTAAAAGCTCTTTGCTGTCAGATAACCTTTGACTACACTGATACATTAGAGCGGCCATGATCAATTCACCTGTCAACCTTTTCTATGTTAAATGAAATAAATCAAACTTTTGAGTACTGTTTCTAAAAGCTACCAGTTTAGATTTCAGATTTTTGTTCTCCAAACTCTTTCCAAGTCAATAAGCTCTTTGGCAAAGCACCAAGAAATACCACAGGCAGAGTCAGTAATCTTGCAGCGGTCCCAAAGGTTGTTCCTATATTGCCAAATAAAAGCCAGAGACCAAACTCCTCATGGTCCCACCACTTTGCTCACACCAACACAGCTTAGCATTTTATGTCCAGTTCTGATCTGGTTTCAAAATAGCTTGTGGGGGTGGTCTGAAACTCTTGTGTAATGTCAGTACATTCTCTTCTCCTAGACTGCCTTGTGACTTCCGTCGTGAGGCTTTTGACTTATGTACGTCTGACCAATTTACCTTTCACAGGACTGGGCCCTCCCAAGCTCTAATGTGCTTCACAGGGAAAATATATCTGAGCAATAGGAACAAAAATGATAGTACAACAGGCTCCAAGCTTTTCAGGCCCTCCAGGAAAGTTCTTTTTCAAAGTATTTGCCCTTTGATTTAAAGTATAGTCAACTGCATTTGGATGTGTGAATGTGGTTGTCTTGCAGTACAAAAGAGAAATCTTGGCAGATGGGCTTAAGCTGGTTGTAAGAATCTTCCTTTGCTCCAACTCCTGAACTAATAAAAAAGAATTAATCCCAGCCTGTAAATGGTTGGTACTCTAGAAATGCAATCTGTGCTTCCCATCTCAGTGTCAGATGCAAGGTCTCATACTAGGATTAATACTGTGGAATAGTTGACCATTGGCATCAAAATGCACTGGTTGCAAATTTAAGCACTCTGTATTTAGGAAGTTCACCAGTGAAGCAATTTTACCTCAGTGGACCCTCAATATACAAATCACTACTGAACTAGTGCTAGTTTTTAGTTATAAATGTTTAGTACTCACTCTACTAAAAAAAGAAAAATACAACCGCAAAGCCTTTCACAGAATCACAGAACAGCTTGGGTTGGAAGAGACCTTAAAGCCCATCTAATAGCAATGAACATCTTCAACTAGACCAGGCTGCTCAGAGTCCTGTCCAGCCTGACCTTGAATGTTTCCAGGGCTGGGGCACTTACCACCTCTCTGGGCAATCTGTTTCAGTGTTTTACCACCCTCATTGTAAAAAACTGCTTCCTTATATCTAATCTACATTGACCCTCTTTTAATTTAAAACCATGACCCTTTGTCCTGTCATAACAGGCCCTGCTAAAAATTTTGTTTCTATCTTTCTTATAGGCCCCTTTAGGTACTGAAAGGCCTCCGTCTGGTTTCCATGAAGCTTTCTCCTCTCCAGGCTAAACAACCCGAGCTATCTCAGCCTGTCTTCACAGGAGTGGTGCTCCATCTCTCTGAGCATCTTTGAGGCCCTTCTCTGGACTTGCTCCATGTCCTTTCTGTGCTGATGAGGACTCCAAAGCTGGATGCAGCACTCCAGGTAGGGTCTCACCAGGGCAGAGGGGCAGATCACCTCCCCTGACCTGCTGGCCACGCTTCTTTGGATGCTTTTTGTGGTATATGCAATGCCATGCTATTATACTAATGAGTCATACAGGACGGAAATGCAATTAAAAGTAATTACCTGTAATTTTGTCTCATGTGGCAACATGGAGAATGTAAAATGCATTTAGTGTTGTTCTCCAGAGAATCTACCTAACTTAATTCCAGTGAGAAATTATTCTTTGAGTTGTGCTTTCTACCACCAGTTGTCAAGGTAACAACTTTGTTAGACATGGAATACAACTATTTGTTTTTTTCTTCAAAGGGAAGGCCAACAGGACATTTCAGAACATTTTTGAATGGCTTTTTAGAGCATCTGGCTTGTAGTGTGCAAGACTGTGGCCTGTGTTACATGCCATGGGCACATGAAGTCACTCTGTAGTAAAATGCAGTGGTGGCCAGCAAAGCTGCCGGTCACCCCTGCTGCTGTCCTTGCCTGAGTGTCTGTAACTTGCATGAGAAGCTCCAAAGGTGGGCAGAGGATTGACATCCTCAGCCACTGCGTGTGCAACCCCTGGGTGGTGCCTCCAGCTCCTGAGGGCACACACGCAGCACTGGCATCCCCTGCCTCAGGCCTCGGGGAGCAGCTGGGAGCCCACGGGTCACTGCTGGCCAGGTGTCTCTGCGTCTCTGCCAGGGAACTGCTCGTACCACAGAAACCAGCAGATCTCCATCACACAGAACGTGCTTATAATGCAGCTATTTGTTCACTAGGTCGGGACTGCCAACTTGACATTACTTAATACAGCAGCTTTGGAGTTCTACCAACCAGAGCTCAGTTTGCACGAGCATCCGCCAGATCAAAGACTCCATTTTCCCATTGCCTTGTCTCTGTGCCTCCCAGAAAGTGAGTTTACATGATGCCTGTCTTATTAAACAGTGTTTTGAGTTAACATACGTAAAGAGAAAACAAATCTCTCAAGTTTAATTTCTAAACTCCCAAATCAGTAGGTAATTACCCAGCTGATACACTTCAGCAGTCCACAAGCTGCACTTAAACCATGTGGGTGAAGATCCGAATCCAGAAGTGTTTCAGTATCCTCAAGTTCAGCTAGGTTTGTTCTCAGGTTCACTTCAGGGCTTAGCACCTGATGATATATTCCATTTCAATTAATTTCTTAAGCCATCACTATCAAGAAGGAAGAAACTAGGCCAGCTGAAAATTAAATTAAATCAATGTTACACAGAAGTGGCTTTGCAAAAGAGGAGAGCAGCAATGTAACACTGCTTGGTTTGGTGTGCATTCTAGATCTCACCACGGACTAGCAACTCTGCCTTCCACAGCACCCAGCTTTTCCTTCACAGAATCACAGAATAAACTAGGTTGGAAAAGGCAATTTCCTCACTTCATACCTGGATTTCTTGCTGCTGGCTATTTAGGCTCTTCCTGGAGCACAGCTGCAAACTAAGGACCATGTGGCTATGGTCAAGGCTTGCAGTCATGAATAAGAGGTCGCAGCTACTGCAGAGAATGTGTACCTGAGGTGGGACAGGGTGTGGTGGGAGGAGGTTGTTGGATGATCTCCAATAGTACAATTGGACAATTCTCATCTGCTAAACAACAAAATGTCTCAAGAAAACACAAATGCACATAAATTCCTTTAATCACCATATTTTTCTGAAATAACATCACTGCATTTTAATTTCAACTTTGATTTATTTCACTTGATTCTGGTTTGTTTTTTTTTTAAAAGGTGAATTACATCTGCATTATTTTTTAAATAAGCTACTGCTATTTTAAATCAAGCTACATTTCCTTCAGTGCTCCTAATTTTATAAATGGTGTGATCCAGAGCCTTCTATAAAGAAAAGTAAGTCTTAAATAATTTAAGTATCTCTTTTCTGAAATATATCCATTTCCTGGAAGAATTTTTGTCAATTTCATGCCTTCTTGAGAAGGAAATAAAACAGAGAAAAGTATTTTATTATTCTATTCACAGTTTTATAAGAGCAGGAGAAAATGTGTTCCCCCATTCCACTGCAGGCACATACTAAGAAAAATCTGTAATTATGTGATTTGTCCTCTTCACATCCTTCCCAGCTCTAATGAAGCTAAAAGCAAAATGAAAGAGGGGACACATTTCTTATTCCAAATTGGTGTGAAGGATTTTGTATTTGTTGTCAGTCTGAAGACTGCTTGGTTTTAGCTACCATTTCTCACAAAAAGTTTATGGCTTTAATATAGACTAGGCACCTGCTTTGATGTGGCAGGAATTTGTCCCTTCCCTGACTGGAGGACAGTTTAGTCCAGCTCTTCAGCAGTTATGCCCCAAAGGCAGTGGAAAAAGTAGCAACAGCACAACCCAGGTCTGAAAAAGGCTGGTACTGCCTGCAGGGAATGGACTGAATGTGGTGCTGCTGCTCTTCCTGTAGGAAATGAGCTGTGGTGCAAAGAGGATGTAACACAGTGGCAATGACACCGTAGTCTGCATGGCACACGTTCTTTTGATAAGGCCCCACCACAGCTGTAAATTAAACTGGGAGCACACTTACTCTACCATCCCTACAGACTTTCCCAGGTGTGTTAGTCAGAGAAATTTGGTGATGCACACGTTTACTTCACCTGATCCCATCAAGTTCCTTATTAAACAGAGGAGAATGAGTTGAAGTGAGTGTGATCATGTTGAGATGTAAATTAGTTTTCCAACAAATGGTGCTACTTAGTATTGCTTTGCTCTGTTAATAGGTGAAGGAGACAGCAAGAGACAGATGTGACAAACAAAACTAAGCCCAAATGTAAACAACTGGACATGGATTTCCATGAAGTTGGAAGTCATGATGTGACTGAAGCAGGATCTTGTTATTGGGTTGTACATCTCCAGCAGTCTGGGGAGTGGCTGGATGGTGACCAGCCCCTTCCAGCCTCCAGCTCTGCACAGGGGACACAGTCGTATCCAGTCACTGACTTAACCAGATACAGAACTGCACCCCAGATTGTAAGATGCCTTTTTTTGGGTGAGGGCAATGACTTTGTGCCTCGGTGTTCTCCCACTGAAAACACCTGGAAAGGTGAGAGGGGCGACGCCTGTCTCTGTGCTTGAGGTTGAGCACACACTGTCCCCTGACACAGTACCTTGCCCCAGAGAAGCTGTGTCTACCCCCAGCAGTGGGGGGCTGTGGCTGCACAGCTGCTCTGCAGTTATAAGGTGTGAGACTGTACAAGTGCCATCTGAACACTTCCTAATGATCATATTAAAGCAGGACAGAAATAAGTCAGGTCCCTGGGAAATTACAGAATCACAGAATCATCCAGGTTGGAAGAGACCTTCAGGATCACCCAGTCCAACCATCAACCCTAAATCACCGCTACACCATATCCCTGAGTGACACATCCAGATGCCTCTTGAACACTTCCAGAAATGGTGACTCCACCATCTTCCTGGGAAACTTTCTCCAATGCTTAACCACTCTCTCAGTATCCAATCTGAACCTCCCCTGGCTCAACTTAAGGCCATTTCTTCTCAAACTTTCAAGTGGGACATAGCAGAAGAGACTGACCTCACTATGACCTCCTTTCAAATAAATAACCTCCTAACTCCAATTCCCTCAGCCACTCCAGGACATGTCCAAAATTTCAATAAGTGGCAGTGGTTTTCCGGGGCTCAACCACTGAATTTTCTGGAGCAGGGAATCTGAATAGGAATTTGCTCCTCTCCTCTTTTAAGCAGCTCCCATGGAAAGGCTCCTTGGGCCTGTGCTAATCAGAGACAGTTAAACCAGGTGTCATCCAGACCAGCTACAGGGTAAATCCAAGAAAAAGCAGGCCACTTCAGCATCATGCAGGGTCTGTATAGCACAAAGCACGACTACAATCCAGAGCATTTATCCGTGCTTACATTGCACACCTCAGTTGTTTATACCAATAGATGTCTTTTGTCTTGTGCAATACACATGTGGCTCTGAAACCCACATTTGGTTTAAAGCCCTCTTCAATAACAGTAAAATACAAATCAGTTTATAACTTTATGCTCCAAGTGATCTAAAGCCTAATTATTCTGAGGTATTTGCTAACAGAAATTCAAGTAGGGTTCCACTGATGCCAGTGTAGTTATGCTGCCCCTCAATGAACATCAGCAGAAAGATGAGCAGGCCCATGGTATTTCATAGCAGAGAGAGGCTAATACATCATCACACTTGCTGTGTTATTTGGCATACTACATCTGACCTCTAATGTCCATTAACACATATGACTACTTATTTCCTGATGATTTTGGAAATCAAAGCTGAGTTAAAAGCTAGGGTTTCGACTGGTTTTCAGGTATTCTATCATAAAAAATAGAACAGCAAACAACACATTTCTAACATATAAACTGGCACATTCAAATCCCATCGGGTCTTCTGGTGCTCATCACTGGGTGCATTCCAAATCCTTTCTGTGCCCACAAAGCCTTTGTGCAATAGGAAACAAATGCTGGTAGTGGCTGTAATGTCTTTCTTTTCTAAGCAGATATATCTTTCAGCATGCCTTTTGTTACATCATTTTATATCACCTATTTGGAATCTCTACCAAGAAATATCAAAAACCCTAATAGACTGCTAAATATAAACCAAAAGAAAATTCTTTCCTGCTAGAAATGACATAAATGATCAAAACTGAAAGATGACAAAATCACTGTACTTACTATGTGTCGTGCTGCGAACACTCCGTCAACTATTGCACAACAGAAGGCTGCTACCACACCAAAGCTGATAAACACGATGGAGGCCACCAGCTGAGAAGAGAATAACAGATTGAGCTATGTTTTCAGTATAATTCTTTAAGTAAAACAATTACACTAGTTTTTCTAGCATTCTGAAATGATGGTTTCCACTGCTGTAATTCTCTTTAGATCAATGTGTCAGGATGACAGTCATGCACTAGTAAAAAGGCAGAAATTCTTGATGCTGAGTTGACAGACCATCAAGCCTACTGAAAAAAGTTTAAATCTTTCAAGAAAAAATTAGGTCATCTGCAAGAGTTATTAAATTCAAAGGTGATTTCTTCCAAATCAGCTTACTTAATAAAACAGCAGAGCTTCCATAGGGACATGGCAAAAAGTCATGTTCCCATTGGCTCACATAAATCTTTAGGGCTTTACTACGTGGTAGTCTTTCACACTACAGATAAAGACATCCTTGGTAAGTTAATAACTAGCCTGTGAACTGTCTGAAATCTTTTATCATCCCGAATAACTTATGCCACAACAAAATCAGAGATTCACAGGACTGGTACCTGGGGAAGGGCTGGGGTGTGCTGCCTTGGTCCCTGCCCTTCTTGGGGTTTCCAGCCTGCCCCTCAGCCTCAGAGTGGGCACAGCAGAGCACAGCAGAGCTCAGCTCCCAGCTGCAGCACACACAGCACACCACCTTCATTAGCCTACTAGCCATAGCATCAGACCTCGTTCTACCTCCCAGAGTGCTTCATTCATTAAGCACTATTAATTCTCTCTCAGCAGGACTGTGGATGGTGCAGTGCTGGAGCACAGCTCTGGCACAAGAAGCAGTGGCATGGAGGGCTCGGGGTGAAAGGCTGTGAGGGTTGGGCATGCTGAGGCCCCTGCTCGCTGTGCTGCAGCTCTGACAACAACTGCAGGGCTAGAACAACCCCAGGTGCTGCAAGCTTCCTGCCCAATTCACTCTGGAGAGAGCAACAGGACTTGGAAAGAACATGGACTGCATGTCCACCAGGGACCAGTCAATGTGCTGTTGGCACACACCTCTGAGATGACACTGGATTCTGAGGTCCCATCTGAAGGGTGCAGTGCTGTGAGCCAGGTGAGATGAAGTCCTGAAAGACCAACTGTACACTTGGCAAGGTGATCCCCTGGGCTGGTTAGCCCCAGTGCCATCAGAAGAGGGAGAGATGCTGTCAGTCCTTCATCTCTCAGGTTAGAGGGTTTTGTGATGTTGAGGACTCTGCACCCCAAGTTTGGATGGGTTCCTGCAGAGTATAAGGTGAACCTAACGTGCACTCTCTGGCTATGTTTTTAATGTAATGCAATGTACACCTCTCATGTCTCTGGCATTTCTCAGGCAAAGTCACAAGAGGAACCCTTTGAAACACCCTATACGATAGGTTGATTTTAATTTACAACAGTACTAAGTCATAGTTAATAACAGCAACAGATTAAAAGATTTTCTTAAAAACTGACAGGACAGCATCTTTTATTGATAGAGCACATGGAAAAGGGATTCAGTTAAGAATGTGGAATGTTTTTGTTATTTACTAGTCATTGAGTGCTCCTTCACAACATGTACTCCTGAAATGCCCAGGTACAGGTTACCAAAATTCCATCCATACAGTTCATATATCCTTTTGCCTATACAAAATCCAGATCTGCATTACCTAGGTGCCATTTTCAGAAATTCGTAAGGCATTGCTAGCTCACCCAAAAAATGGACTCTAGCTTGTGTTAGGTTAAGAACAGTACAATGTCCCCCTGCTTCCAGGGGATGCAGCATTGGTGATTTTCTCAAAAAAATTTATATTGGGCAAGTAAGAAACTACAGCCATATAAGCCCACAGCTTGGACACATAGGTCAAAGCACCATCACCTACTTGAAGATAAGAGCTCTTGGTGAACTGGCAAAAAAAAAAGCAATCCAATAGCAGAAGGATCACAACGCTTTCTGACATTTCTGACACACTCCTTCAATCTCTCCTCAGCTCATGTCTCATGCAGTCAGAGGCAAACCAGCGCTGCTGTAGGGATTGCTGTGGAATTGGAGTCCTCAGCATGGGGAGAAAAGGGGCACACAAACGTGGCTGAGGCTGGTGGCACTGGCTGACCTTGGGAACCCGCTGCATTCCCCCTGCAGCCGGCTCCGTCTTGCTGAAACCCTAGGAAAGCACTGTAGGCTGCATCACCCTTCAATCTCTGCTAGCCTGTGGCTCTCCAGTGTGGAAGGTCATGTCTCATGAATTTGATTGTCTAAAGATCTTGGCATGCAATTCATTAGATCTAGAAGGCTGTGGACTCCTGTCACTGCAGAGCAGTGGGCTGTGCTGCCCTGTGGCAGCTGCATTTGATACAGATCCCAATCTCTTTATTTGAAAAAGCAGCAGTGTTTAAAAGTTCTGATTAAGCCATTATTGTCTGATACCTCTATCTTGTTTTTCACGTCATAGCAGTCAATCAAATAATTAGTGGGCTAAGCCAAGTGTTTCCAAATTGCCTGAGCTCAAGATGAATTTACTGGAAACCGACCTCAAGGTGGCTTTTCATTTCACACATGAACAATTTATTGATGATCTACAATCCCCAAACCAATGTTTTCCACTCACGGAGATAGCTCAAATCACCTAATGAGTGTGCTGGCCTTTCAGTTTCACCGTACAGCCTTAGGAGAGCACATATAAAGGTGCAGTAAATCACAGTACAGACAGGAGCTATGGAGTTGGTTTTGCACTCCTCTGTCATGTTGGAGGTCATCTACCCTTCCAAGGAGTTGTGTGCAAGTCAAAGGTTTACAGCCAGAGCCTGCTGTTCTTATCCCTGCCTACTAGCAACTACTTCAGTGAGCAGTCTCTTTAGAATCAATACCATTTCTTGACTGAAGCAATATTTATTATGATGCCAAAGTGGCAGAATGTGACACTGAGAGCTTTTTATGACTTAAATTGCCTTACATTTGAATGATAAAAGAAGTAATAATACAAGAACACCACTAAAATACTCCTTCAAATAAAATTACAGATTTATATTCTCTCGCAAATCTCTTATTGCTTATTAAGAATGTGAGAATCACAAAAAACTGAGTACAAAACCAATTATTTCTGAAAACTGCCAAGACAACCAAATGAAGAGCTGTTGTAAATTCAAAAGCTAATTTTCCTGATTAGCAGGTGATTGCTGGAACAGTGAGTTCACAAGCCTAGGACTCTCTAGAAAGAAAAGCAACGCAGTTCATTTAAAGATAGAGAATGCTTGTTGACAGGTAAAAGAAGTAGCACTCTAAAAAAAGTAAATACTGATCCATCACATCATCTTATCTCCATTTTCAACAGCATTATGTTTTGTCAGGACAACTATTCATTATTTATAGCAATATATTTGAACAGTTATTCAAGAAACAGTTTTGCTCCTGCTGTTCCACTGGTGTGCAGCCAGGCTTGTCTACAGCTGTTGCCACCAGAACGTGTTTACTCCTGGTTCTTGTATAGAATACAATAATTTGATTATTTACAAGGGACCCATAAAACCAGTTATTAAACATCAAAAACTCTACTGTGTGGGCCTAACAATCAAGCCCAAAAGGCAGTTGTTTAACGGAGGGGTTTTAGCAAAAGGGAGAGCAAAATAGCAATGAGGGACTTCTGTACACAGTATTAACTGAAGAGCTGTAATCTATCTTCAGCCATGTCACAGAAATACGAAAACACTTAAAAATGCAAAACTAGTGAAAGGCTGGACTGCTAAATTCTTGCATGCTGCCTTCTTCCAGAAGAGGGATGCATTTTTTTTTCAGAATTCACCTGTCTTGGACAACCTCCTGTCCTTCAGCAGGCATACAACACCACTGCCTGCACTGTCACCCTCCTGTCCAAGCAAGATTAGTGAAGGCAGCAGGGGATACACACTAGCCACAGATGCTGGTCACAGACTCTTGTTCAGCTGCCAGAAATGCACCTGGCACAGGGAGTTGGCAACCAAGTCTCCCACAAGGATTCCCATTTTTGGAGTTGAGAGCTGGCCACAGACCAGACCCGAGAGGTATTTTGCTGAGGCCACCCCGGCTGCAGCCACACTTTCATGCACACACTGCACACAGTCACTGCACCTCAGGGCCCCAGGCACGCTGTGTGCTGAACCACACGCTGCTGGTGCCATGTCCTGCTGTGTGACACACAGAGACCTGCAGCCAGGGGCTGCCAGCACACCCACAGAGAACCACACTGCTTCTCAGCATGAGCACATGCTGGCTACAGGCTGGCACCTCTCTGGCTGTTTCCAACATCCCTGTGGAATTCTTCTGGGCGCTAGCTAGACTCTCAGTTCTGGCACATCCCTGGATTCCTCGTGATTCTAATTTAGCCCTGACCTATCCTCAGCCAAAAAGCACAACTTCTCAGATAATGACAGTCATTTCTAGCAGCAGATGCTGCATGAGATGCCTCATTCTCTCGATTTAGACCAAGTAGATCTGAGACTGAAAAATGCGTGGATTTTTGTTTTCAAAATCACCTTGGTACTGGATGCAAGTTACATTACATATAACAGACTCACTTTGCTCATGCTAAATGGCTACTTCTGCACTGCACAGCCTCCAATGTCTCCGAAGCATTGTGCTGTTCATCAAGCCTCTCTGGGATTCTTTTCCAGGCAGAGAAGGAATTAGAATTACCCTGATCGATGTAAATGAGAAACACTGTCACTCAGCATTTTTTGTCTTAGAAAGTTAAGTCTTTGCAAAACACAGTGCAAATGTTATGCCACAGGTTTGTAAAGTCCTTTTCTATTCCCACACAAGTTCAAGTATTTGGAAAAGAAATGCATGGGGCAGTTTGTTGTAGGCTGCCCCTAACATTACATTCCCCAAATTACAGTTTAATTCTGTGGGCCTTTTTATTGGTTTGATTTCCCCATGTCCCCAAGATCAGAATTTAATATAGGCTTAAATAAATCTGCTGCACTTTTTTAATGGGGATGATGATGTAAGAGTAGAAGTTTACAAAAACTCTTATCACAAATCCAAAACAGAGAATGATTTTCCACCTTGGTGCAACCAGGGAACCGGAAAAACCAATCTCAGCCAGGAGCTGCATCTGTTACCATGGCACCTCAGCAGGTCTGTAGATTAATAGCGCGCAAAATTAAGACAATTAAACTCATTGCATTGCATTGTATTTCAGATGCTGCTGTCGACTTATCACTGCCTGTCTTGTGAAATGGGTCTATACATAAGTACTTCAATTGTGAGTTAATTTTTTTCTAATTTGAAATGCCCTCTCCTGTGTGGCCCCTTCTCACACAACAGCCAGTTCTTGTCCCTGCCCTTGGGACAGATGTTTTGCTGCTGTGATGAAAATGAAGCACGGGCAAGGCTCCTACAGTTTTCACAACTGAGCTTATTAGGAGGTTTCTCACTACACCAGGTAATGTGCTCCACAATTTATGGCCTGACAACATATTCTTTCCAAAAGCTGGTTCTTAAATAGTGGCATGGCTGTAACTGAGGCTCTGCTGGAGGGTTGTCACACCACAGGAGACAGGATTACACCATGTTCGTTATTCATTAATGCCAACTCCAGTCACAGCAGTGCACTAGTTACAATGACAAGAACTCATAATGGTGAAAGACTTTCATGACTGCCCCAACTGTGCATTCCAGTTCCTAAGGGAACCCTACAAAAAAGATGGAGAGGGACTTTTCATAAGGGCATGTAGTGAGAGGACAAGGAGGAATGGCTCCAAACTAAAAGAGAGAAGCTTTAGATTAGGTATTAGGAAGAAATTCCTTACTGTGATGGTGGTGAGGCACTGGAACAGGTTGCCTAGAGAACCTGTGGATGCCCCATCCCTGGAAGAGTCCAAGGTCAGATTGGATGGGGTTTGAGCAACCTGGCATAGCAGAAGGTATCCCTGTCCATGATAGAGGGGTTGGAACTGGGTGATCTTCTCTTTAAGGTCCTTCCCAACCTAAACCATCCTGTGATTCTATGATTCCATGTTGTCAGGTGTTCAGATTAAGTCTCATGCTTAGATCAAGTAACAAAGTTAGAAAACTATAGCCTTTTCACTGTTGAACTCAGCAAGTCCAGTCATATGTTGTTCAACATTATCAGCAAAAACAAAGATCTTTGATTCAGATTTTCTTCCCTCTCTCTGTTATGAATAGCACCTCAGGGCATAGACTTGAGCCTGTGTGATTGCTCACTGTCAACTCAAAGGGCATCTTCTTCTCCAGTCCTTAGTTTGGTTCCCTGCTGTCCAGCCCTTTCTCCTGCTCTGTCCCAAAGGGCTGCATCCCTACATCCCAGCTCCTGTGCTTACCCAGACACACAGGAAGCCAGTGAAACTCCCTCCATACGCAGAAACTACTTATTCCCTCAAACGAGTTAAATCAGAAGACTGTAGAGAGAGATGAGCCCCAGACTCAGTGCAAATGAGAAGGTGACACCATGCAGCCATGACAGAAGGGAAAGAGGCAGAAGTGCTGTCAGCAACTAATACACTGTTTCACCTGTTCCATGTAATTTACAGTCCTAGGGATTATCAAAGTAAAAGCCAGGTTTGGGCTGTAATGAATAAATCATAAGGACTGGGGTTATTTTGTTGTTTGTGGTCAAAGAGACTTTTGTTTTACTGCCTGTGAAGAAGTCTGCTGTTTCCCAGTACCGTGTCAGGGATAATTAGGAAAAATAGCAACATGAAAAGGCCAGTTGGTGTAATACAGGCAGCAGAGAAGTCCCCTGAGAAATTTAAGCAACCTCACATGCATAAAAAGGTTGAATTAATTAGATAAACAAAGGGGAAAGGATACAGAAACCACATGGGAGGTATAAATTATTATGCCAAAGAGAAAAAACAAGATCAAAATCCACTTTCAAGATTAAGGTAGCATTTTCGTTTGGAAAATTTATGGTTTTTTCTTGCCCCACATCCTTTCTGAAGGGCAAAATAGTGCAAGTCAGGATTTGCAACACCTTTTGTTACACCTTAGGTACACACAGTTAATTTTTATCATATGTAGGCATCAGTGAAAAGCAGGCACACTGCTTTCTGTTTTTCTCTTCCGGTGGTATTGCTGCTCAGCTTTTGTAGATAATTCATCATTTAGGCTACACACAAAGGCAAGAGACTGCAGAAGTGTCCAAGGATGGGAAATGTGCAACAGGGTGACTTCGTGGTCCTGGCTCTGCCCCAGCCCAAGAAGGTTTATGCAGTGCAGGTGAGTAAGAAAAGAAAGGGAGCACAGGTTCTGAGTCTGCTTACTCCAGCTCCTAAAGGCACACACAGACATCTTTAGGACAGAGACTACTTCTTCACTGGTCAGATGAACAGACTACTCGAGTTGCTGGGAACTTTACTTGTGCCATTTGCTGTGACAGTTTGTTTTGGAGATGGGGGAATCCAGCACCTGACCACAAGGACACACGCCCGGGGTTGCGTGATGGCTGTGCTGGGCCCCACAGGAGGTGGCTCACACAGCCATCCTTGCTTGCTATTTCCCTTTAGGGCATGAAAGCCCATAGTTCCAAACTGTGCCCTAGTACCCTCGTTGCCAAGCTCCTCACAAGGGCTCCCCAGCCATTCCCCACCGAGCGTCCCTCCAGTCCTCCTTCCCTGCTCCCTGTCAGACCGCAGCAGCTGTGCCGCCCTCGCCGCTCATCAGTACAGCAGCTCAAGTCTTCTGCAACTCCAGTTACCCAAAAAAGTAGCATGGAAACATTTTGCCTTAACATTGTAATGTTCAAATAAAACCTTGTATGCTAACTCTAATAGTTCCCTGGTCTAGGTCTCTCTGTTGTTTTCACCCTCTAGAAATGCTCTCTTGAGCATTAATCCTTAACTTGTACCAATGCATTTGCTTTACTCTTTCTGTAATTCATCTTGTATTTTTTTCTAACCTGATAAAACACGAAGATACAGTTTCTGTGAAAAAATGTTATAGGAAATAAAGACGAATTTTCCTATATTTTTATCCTCAAGCAATGCAAGAATGGTGGGAATTAAATCAATAGCCATTATGAAACATGAAATAAAATTACTGGGAAAGGTTACCTGATTAATACATTCTTTCTTCTCTCATAATCTAATATCAGCTACAAAACCAGACTTGGAATAGCTAGGAAATGATTTCAAATTGTTTTACAAGCAAATCTTTACTAGAATGACCAATCTACTGAATAAAAAACCCATATCAAGCAGTTTCTGTGCACTTAAGACTTTGAAACTGGAGTCACCATTACACTGCAATCAGAGAATGAATATGATATATGTGTAAATGAACACATATTAAATTCAAGATAATTCGTTCACTGATGAGTAAAATGCTTGTCTTGATTCAGTTAAAAATGTCACCACTGATGATGCACCATCAAGTCTCCTGGGATTTTGGCAGAATCTTACACTGGATTCCAACAGATACTATTAAAACAATTTTTTTAAAAATGAGACAGAACTGTACTTGCTTTACATTTTCTAAGAAACAGAAGGAAACCTAAATTTTTTTTCCTGGTGCAGGGTTGGTTTTATTACTAGTGCTCTTTTAAGCCTCCACAACATCTAAGAACCCCAGATCATATCCCAGTAACCATTACTGCAGCTCCTGATTTTCCTTCTAGCAGCAGCACATTTTGTCCCAAGTCTGAATTGATCCAACCACCCTACTGGCTGACATTCTCTACTACAAGGAGGTGCAGTACATATGCTCTGCTCCACTCTGCTCTGTGTTTTCTCTCCTTTTAGCGAGATGTTTTAAAATAGCTGCTCTACTTTTCTTCCATCCCATTAAATTAGGTGCTGACTGTATGGTCAACCCCCTTCCCTCTGTTTCAGGCTCTTGCTGCTATGTAGGGGAGCACTGGGGTTTCTCAGGGCAGTTCAGGGTAGTGTGCCCTTCCAGATAGTGCCACCTTTATACAGAAAAAAGAATCACCTGGATCTCACAGCTGGAGAAATGCTAATGGTTTTGGAACCAGCTTAATCAAGTCTTAGTCCAGTAGGCACTTCAAACTGGTAAGAATTCCCCCTTGCAAACATCAAAAAAAGCACTTAGATAAGAACTGTTAAAAATTATTACACATTTAAGGATATCAAATTCAGTCTAGAAGAAGAAACTAAACACAGCATTAAAAGGAAAGGGAACAAAAGTGAAACAAATTTAGATTCACTGATCAACAGTGCTGACATTATAGGAATTCATCACATATTCCTTTCATGGATGCTCTTTTATTGCTTAAACTGGAACAAGGTCGTTTCATGACTTAAACAGCTGTTCAGAGCAGTATGAGAACAATAAACCAAAAATACAGAGCATATCATGCGTCATAAAAGTTTGTGCTTCCTGGTAAAAAAAGGTGGAATTGACATAGATCAAGACTGTTAGAGCTGACTGTTTCACCAGCAAGAACTGTTTTTACACCAAAGTCTCTGTTCTTACAAATCCTCTTTCACTATAAAGTGACTGCATTGGTTTCTCAAGACACACGCACACTCTTTATCAGAAATGTATAAATTACAAGTTTTCATGTAGTGAAATTCTACCTGCCAAGTCTGGAAGATTTTATCTGTCCATCAGGGATGCTGAGCTGTTTAACTTGAGCTAATTCTTTAACAAGAGGCTCAGAAGCTGCCTGTCTTTCTCACAGGGCTCACCCCACCTCACCTTCTTCACCATGCACACACCAGAACTTATCCCAGGTTCCTTATTGAGACTTTCTATCCCGTGCTCCTGCTTCCTAGGAAGAGTAATTGACATCTTTATTGCTCCACAAACACATTTCACGGGTCATAAGGTTTACTTTTGTTTTCAACTGTATGACAGTAACACTTCCATTACATAAACAGCACAAGAAAACAAACTGGCAGTCAAAAAGTGCCCTATTATGCACTTAATCCCATGTTCTGTTCCCAAACACAGATCTGAAAGGAACCACATCCCAAAAGACTGCCAGTTAAGATAGAGAACTTAAACTGACCTGGTGTTTTGAGTCTCTGACTTAAAAGAATGGTGACAGCCTTTAAAGATTGCAGTATTGAAAATAAACTGTGGTGGTGGAAATATATATTTTTATTCATACAGGTGTGCATCTTCTTTCTGTTTCTATAGAATTTAAGCTTCCAGAAGCAAACTAAAGTAATTCTGGTTGCTGAGGAAGCTCCCCAAATAGAACCCAAAGTATTTCTTTCAACAATTTTCCCCTTTGCAATCAATATTCCATTTCTTTCTTCCAATGATAACAGTGAAAATGTGGTCATGTCTTATCAGAGACTGAGCTAATGCTATGTTTTGTCACAAGGTCAGAAACCTGAGGTGGGTATGACCTGGGACTGGTACAACCAGTGGACCAGCACAGGGCTGTGTGGGAGGGTAGGAACTGCAGCGCTAGGCTGCAGGTGGAGGCTCTTGGTGGCATCTCTCTAGGTATGCCAGACACAGCCCTGATGATGGAGCACAAAGATTGCTACAGACCCGACTGTGCTTCCCATTACAGCTTTACCAGCTGAAACAACCTGGCACACACATCCATGAAGAGTGTAATAAGCATTTTGCACAATAAAGACATAATGCCAGTGGCACAGTGGCATAGACTTCTTTGTCATTATCACAGGTATTTGCCAGGACATGTCAGCTGTAAATACACACATGTACATATGGGAGCATATATTACAGATTATGTATTACGTGGTTATAATGTCATAGTACATTTCTATATTATAATATTTACATATAAATAAATATTTGCGCGTCTAGATGATGAATCTGTGCTGGTAAAATCTGAAACCATACACCCATAGACATGTAATATGAAATGCCAACCCATAAGGAAGAAGATCAGGGAAGAGCTGAAACATCTCCCACACCTCCTTTGGTAGTTCACACAGTGAAAGCATCTACTTTTGTTTTTGAGTCCCTGAACTTCAAAATTCTCAAACACTGTTGGGAAATTCATGCTATCTATCTTCAGGCATTTAACTCCCTGACAACACTTAGATGATGGTTTCACACCACAGCAAGCTGATGTAACAGATTATTCCTAGCAAAAGGGACAAGTCTTGTTCCCTCCTTTCACAGATTCCTCTCTACCCTTACCCCACCAGTTAACTTTTGCTATGTCTGATGCTCACTTGGTGGTGAACTTTTTTACTCACTTAAAAAGTGGAGAATATTTTTAGCCAGGGCAGGGAAGAGGAGAAGCAGGAATCAGCAAGATAGAGGAAGGAGCAAAGGAGGGAAGAGAAAAAATCTCTTTTTGTCAGTGGGTATTTACATTTATTATAAATTGGAAATCCTCACATTAAATGCACAAGGTCAAAGAACTGCATAAAGAGATCCAAAGTATTTTACTCAGTCTTTATTAATGGAATATATAATACTAATAACAGCAAAATGTCTCTCACAGTATTATATTGACTAAAATAAATTAGAAACAACTTTTCCACTTATTTACATTTTATTTGCCCATAGAACTTCTTTTAATTTCCTTTGTCTTCATTTTGGATGGTGCTTTCATACCCACATATATATCACCTATCTTCCTCCTCTGCAGCTGAAATAACTGAGCCTTCAAAACATCTCCAGTTATTCATTTCGCTTCTACTCCTGTTTTTGCTGAATATTCTCCTGCATTACAAGGAATAACACGGATGTCCCAGACCTACCATGGATAGACCACATTCCAAATCCTTCCCAAAAAGGGTTAAAAAGAGGTCTCAAAGCTGATTCCTGCAAAATAAGGCAGCTAATACCCAAGACTACACCATGCTTATGGGCCATCTATATATAGGCTTTTCTGCTCTAAACTCAAAACCAGGCAGAATTATAGTATTATATCTTCTGTAATATCCTCAGTATTATAGAAGAGAAGTATAATTGTCACTTAATACAGAATTTTTCTTACCACACTTTAGCTAACCAAAACTTCAGAATCTAGTTTAAGCCACCCTTAAAGGTCTCTTCCAGAACCTAAGGAGAGAGCAAGATGCCTCTGAAGAGCACCTCATTATAGTCTTGAAGAGCTAGTCATGAGAGAGCAAGATGTTCTCAAAGAATAAGCTGCTTGAACTTAACAGCTAATAAGATGCTGTTATATTTTGAAAAAAATGCACGTACCTAAAGAAGAGCCACTCAAGCTCATGCAAGTGTCAGTGTCAACCTATTCTGATTATCTTTATATAAATCTTGTCTGTTTCTGTAATGTGCAGTTAGATCACACCACAAAACCTAGCACACATTTATGACTTAAAATGCATTAGTAGGTCTTTTCAAGTTTGTGACATTTTAAAGGTGGTAAACCTTTAAAGAGAAGGATGATTACTAATTTCTTCCATTATTAATGTTTTTACCTCAGCATTAATTGTTTTTCTCTGAACTGTGTAAAATATGAGCATACGGAAAAATGAAAGAAAGAAGTGCTGTTCACTTTGTCAGAAGCTTGAGTTTAGGAGAGAAATAATACCTTGGTAATTACAAAGATTGCCTTTACATTTTCTGCATTTCCCCTGCAACACAGTAAAGGCTTCTTCCATTTATTTGCACAGGAACATCAAAGATAGTCTCAGTGGATCTACAGAATTTCAGTGGTCTTTCTTTATTAAAACAAGCTGCTTTAATTAGCCTAATATGTGATATGAAATCAATCAGTAATTACTATCTTTGATCAAAATATGCACTAGAGTCAGTTTCTTCCAGGATGTTTGATTTGCAAACAGCAAATGAAACAGTGTGTGTTTGAACAGAGCAAATTAGGTGTATATATAGCAGTATTTTTTAGGGGTGTATATATTAATAACCATCACCTTTATATAAAATGCCCAGTGGGCATTTTCTGATGGACATAATCTATTTACAAGATGTACTTTGAAAAAAGTGAAAGAGGTTTGGCTCTTCTGAAAGTTGGTTCACACATGTAACTGCTTCAAAAAATCCTTTATTCCAAAACAGATGTAAAGTTTGGTGCCAAGAAAATAATCAGAGATGATATTGCAATACTACCTCACACAACGTCAGCGCAGGACAGGGATGCATGCATTGTCAGGGAAGTCTATCAACTGAAAACAGAAGAGAAAATTATTGCTTTGTTTCTCCAACTTCAGCAATAGTGTCTTTTCAACACTTCATTTGAAATCTAACTCTTGTTGACAGAGATTGGGAAGCAAGCATATTAAGGGACCTAAACTTAGCATCCCTTGAAAAGCCTGAATAAATAGCTTTGCCTTTTCTGTCTGTGTGCAGAGCTCCATGTTTTAACCTTCCTCATGTTTTCAAATTCTGCTTTTGTTGGAAGTGATGCCTCCATCTCTCTGAACAAGTCAAGGACCAGTCTGAGCACTAGGTTTATATCTGAGTATATCCTAGACATGTCAGTGAGAAAATTGAATGTTTGTTAACATGAAGAAAACATGAGGAAGACTGAACAGTGGAGACCTGCTGCAGACAACTGCTTCCATCCTAAGTACCAAGGTTTGTGCTAACTCACATCTCATGAGGGGTCACTCCTGCAAAAATGACCCCTCCCCATCCTCCCTCTGTCCTTTTTTCTCCTGTACCTCCTCCCCTGCCCCTCCTACCTGCTCTCGGCTGTGCTGCTGTCGGTGTGGCTCCCACAGCCCTAGTGAGGGCTCTTGCAGGCAGCACTGTGATATTGCAAACATTCAAAACCCTGACAGCTATTCTGGTGCTCTTGAACCTCCCCAATGCACCTCTCCATCGCTCTCGTAGGCACCACAGCTTCAGGGTGCTCATTTTCAGCCTTGCAAACAGTATGGCTTGGTGAGGCTGGCATTGGAGAGACGTGTGAGTGGAAACTGTGAGCCAGTGCTTGATTTATGGATTGGGTTAGCTAAAACTACATGCATGGTGTCATATCGACAGCGCACATTTAGGGAGTGATCCATTTCTGGGTGGAAGCTCATGCCACCTCCACATATTTTCTGAGGAGAAACCTGTTACAGCACTCCCTCAGCACTACTCACTGCTCTCAGCTCAACGCCGCTGCCACGAGCCCCCCGCACACCCAGCCTTCCCCCCTTCTGTGTGTAATTTCAGCATCTCACTTCCTAACTGGAAATACTTTGTACTGTAATGCGAGGAGATGGCAAGCAAGCAAACAAGCGAGGACACTTCATGTCTTAGAATCAAATCCATTTGATTTGCGTGGTATCGTGTTTTCCACCCATCCGGCTGGACTAAGCGTGCCTTTGGAATGAAACAACATACAGCTACTCACTGCTCTTCAATTCATAACCTGCTTTGCAGAGTGCAGGAGAGGCAAAAGGGGACAGTGACACACTATGCTTGAAATGCCTTCTGTTTGCCAGTTAGAAACATCCAAATCAGTGCAAATCTTTAGTCAAAGGAAAATTTTTTTCTGCTGGTGCATATCAGAGCCAAGCACAAATGCTAAGAGCTGAAGTGAAATCATGCTAGTCAATGAGGCAGAGCCTGCTTCTTCAAGCAGCAGTTCCTTTGAATTAAGGGTTATACCTTGGTCAGCACATTGAACTCCCACTGCGGGCTCTGGGAAGCCAAGAAAGAGGTCAAAGAAGTGCAACATTAATAATGTCATGTTTTGAGAGCAAACCATTGTCCAGTCTGCCTAACTGTGCTTCTGCCCTTTCTCAAACTCCATCCTCATCAGTTACTGAGTGCTGGGGTTTTGCCGTACTAGTTGTGCTAATCATAATGTATTTTATATTGCATTTAGAATTTCATCAACCATGAAAGAACCTAGACTTACAATTGACAGGTCACAGTCAAATAGAACTTCAAGACAAAAAGAAAAATAGATGCAAGTAGAATGGTCAATTTGAAATAGACTTTTTTTTTCCCTAGTGCAATGGAATCTGCATTCATTTTCAATTTAAAAAACAAATAAAAAAATGAAGTATTGAGTCATTTCAGAGGCCAGATAGTTGTCAGAGCTACACTGGGTTAAATTCAAATTATACTGCAGTAAGTGCTCAAAGGTAGTCTAGTTAAAATAGAAGCAACTGAGTAAGCCGTTTCTTTTCCTTTCCACCTCCTTTTGTCCTGCTGCAAACCATATAATTTTTAGGTACAGGAACACAACATTTATGCTACATTTCTGTGCTTATATAAGTCTTTACAATCTTACTGATGGTTGCAAATTTGTTAAAGCTGCCCTAAACCCTTCCAATCAAATACAGTCAGTTATGTCCCAGGGAATAACTACTGCCTTTCGTTGTAAACCCTTTCAATCTCATTTTCACAACATTTGAAACCATCAGCTCAGCCTCAGCACAGACAGTGTTAAAAGACCCACTGTAGATGGTTCCCAAGGCAAGAAGCATAATTAAACTTTCTAGTTATTCTCCTAGTCTGTTCCCCAGAAACCCAATCTTCCAACAGCCATAATCTCTAAGTGTTACAAGCAGAAAGCAGTTTTCCTTATTCCATGCTGGGAAATGCAAGCAGGCACTAATCCCAAACATACTGGACACTTAGTATCTCCACAATCTTTGTATAAATGACACAACACATCGAGGAATACATGCTTTAACCACTGCTTACCCACCTTACGGCTTTTTCTGACATTTTACTTTTGCTAAGGACAGAAGCATAGAAAACCACATGGCAGATTAGAAGAAAAGTGAAAAATCAAACAACCCTAAAATGTTATGCCTCTTAGTAAGGTAGCGTGAATGCTGTGGAAGATAAAGCTATTTTCATCCACCCAGCACTGAGCCTGCAACTCGAAACCTGCTGCTCATCCTGGTCTCTGATGTAGAAATCAGGAGCCATAGTTCTTAAATAAGCTGTTTTGTTAGTAGCAAAATTAATGAAACTTGACCTACTGCAGATTTTTGTCTCACAGGTCATGTCCCATTTGCATTCTCTGCTTACTTGAGGGAATTGCATGCATTTGAAGTCTCTACCTCCCTCCTGAATTCGCCTGAAATTGGTCAACACATTAAAAAAATGGAACGGAACAGAAAAAGACAAATATTACAGCTCCATAAATCTTACTTCTCTGTGAAACCCAGCTAGAAACAGAAGTCAAAAACAAGGGAATACTTGCAAAAACACTACTGACACTTACAGGTAATGCAAAAAAAGAGAGAAATTACGAAGGAGTGATATTATGACTACTTGTAAGTAAAGTAGTTACTTACTAATAAAATGCAAGCTAAATCCATCAGCTCCTCCTCTGAGCTTAACACCACTCTTGATTTATACCAGTGAAAGCTTTGCATTATGAAATTAATCATATTTCATGATGCTTGGCTGTAATCAGTCTACTGTGAAGCACCCACTGGACATGCTGTTATTCAACCAAGACTGCTATTTTTTGCAAAGAGAGGAAGGAAAGTGTTAAGAATTTCTTCGAATTCCTTCATCCTTCTTAGTACACCTTCTTTTACCTAGATGCCCCAAGGACTTTCTATGACTTCCCCACATAAATAAAAGCAAAGTATTTGGAAAGCCAAGATAAATGTACAAAGAAATCACACAGTATCTCAGATCCTGTCTGTCATAGCCAGGGAATCTTGACAGAAAGAGCTCTGGATTTTTTTCTCCTGTTTAACATATGTAGTTTCAAGAAAGTGCTCCTGATTTAAACTTCTTGCACTGGATGAGAACATCTGCTAGGGTGGAGATGATCATGTAGCTTGTTGCTGCTCAAACTGGTATGTTGCTCTCTTCCCACCCTTTTCCCAGCTACGTGGTCCTGGCCAGGCTCTGGCACTTAAGTGATTCTGCCCTCAGTCAATTCAACTCACTAAACCAGCAGCAAAGTAAATTCAGTAAAACAAAGTAAGCTGCTTTTGTTTTGCCTTGTACAAAGGAAGTTACTGGCCCATTCATGCTTCTCTAAAACTTCTCAGAAGTGGTGAAACAAATGACTAACATTCTGAGGCAGATGAAGCAGTTTTAAGTCAACTGGAAATCCCTGCTTTTCATGTTTAATACAGTCTGATAGGAAAAAAAAAAGAAAAATTAAAAGGGCTGTTACTTACTATTTGTCTTCTGTTTTCTACCAGGTAGATGCCAACAATCCCTAGGAAAGATCCAAAGCCAAGCTAAGGCAAAGAACAAAACCAATAGAAATGCGTGAGGTCAGCTTATCTGGACAACACACCAACACATACAGTGATACCTGAGCTAATGCACCACACAAAAATGGTCCTGGGCTAAATGGGGCGGGTCAGGGGAAAAGGTGGAAGTTACTGTTGGACATAAATCTTATAATGTAATGGGAAATGGCCAGGACTGTGGCTCTTTGATAGCTCAGTGCAAAATTCGTCATGTAGTAAACAGAAGTCTGTACAGACACGCTTCTATAACCTGACTACTGTTACCTGATTCATGTACAGTTTTACACATTGCAAAGCAAAAACTAAGTAAAGTAGGAGAAAAAAACACTTACATTTAGTCCACACATCATCATTTTGAAAAATTGCAAAGCTTTAGGCAATTGCAGACTGTTTTCCTCAAAAAATTGATGCATTCCCACCATGAAAATGACCCAAGTTCAAACCCTTAGAGTTACTCTTACTTGATTTTAATGATTAGATGCTGTCACACAACCCAGAAAAACTCCTTGCTAAAATGCTAGAAGGACCAGTACAGTCAGCTGCATCACCAACAGCCACAGGAGAGAGGGGAGGAAGGGACACTGAAGTAAGCTGGCCTTAATGTTCCAGTGTTGCTTCAACATGGGGATGGTAGGAAAAGCCTCCTCCTTATGATGGGCACGTGGAAGTTTGGAGCAGTAGAAACTCCTTGGATTCACGGTTCCAGCCCCTCTCTGTAATGAGGCCTCTGAACTGAGCTCAGAGCCTCTCCTCCAAGCACAAATTAAGGTTTTAAGGACTACATGTCCCAGCCAAGGGCTTAAGCAGTGCCCGTAAATTCCTTGCTGTTACGCACAACTGCTCGCAGCAGAAAGCAAATCCCCTGCAAGCACTTTACTCGCTCAGCATCACAAGAGGAATCCGTCACTCGCTTTCAAGAAAGCGAATGTAGGGACAGGAGATTTGCTCTTGAGTGCTTTGGGAAAATTTATGTGAAAGGGAGGCACAAGGACTAAAAGCAGAGACTTTGAAAGAGTGGGCAAGGGCACCCATGCTGACAGCTAAATAGTAGAGATACTTGGAACCATGAGCAAGGACACTCTGTTCAGGGGACAGCAACTTTGTAAATTAAGCTAACTACATCAAAATGACATCTGGTCCCAAGCCCCATTTTTCATTCCAACAGGAACAATCCATAAAGCCTCATTTATGGCTGATGCAGGGAACACAAAATGGGTAATATCCATGTGAATAAAATAACGACCAAAGACAGAAGAATAACAATTAAATCAGAAGGAGCAGAACCACAGAGACCATGATGAAAGCCACAGCATTACTGAGATTGTTTTAGGGTCATATGAGCTAGCTTTTTGTCCATTTAGACAACTGGCTGTTTGGGACCCCTGGGAGTCCAGGTCAGTGTGGTGCTGGGACAACTGGACCTTGTTGAAAGAGTATAAAAATAGCAAACAGAAATAATACAGTAAGTAGTCACAGAGAAGTGACATTAAATATTTAAGTATAAACAATATTTATAAGGAAATGAGGCTGAAGCAGTTCCAACTCTGTCTTTGCAGACTGTTCCAGAAAGACAGTCCAAACAGATGATCAAGCAGTAATCTACTAAATGCAGACATCTTCCAAAGTGTAACATTATATTAACTCATCTACACATGGAAATATTTTATGTTCAATTACTTTGGATGCGTACATTCTGGAAATACCAAGCACTATAAAGATGTATTTAGAAAAAATATTTTTTCAAAACAAATTACAAGTGACCACATATGCAGGGAAATCAAGGCACCTAATCCATCTTGAAGGCAGTGGGAACCTGGCAGAAGCCAAACTGTATCATGGATCTAACCCTGAAGACCTGTTCTGCAAATACCTCTAGATACAAGTAAATCTATGCCAGTGGATAGTGTTATTCATCTTCGTAGGTGTCTTCAAGGCAGGATAAATTCCGCATGTTTTTTAACACCAAAATTGCTTACCTAAGGTCAGTGGAGATTTCATCTCATCTACCAGCTGTGAAATTAATATTTTACTACTGAAGTCTATGAGAAACAGACCTTATTTTTAATTGAAATGAACTGTCTCTCCTCATAATCTTGCTTTTCTCTGAGCCCAGCAGTTAAATATGTAGTGACAAATTCACTCCCTGGCTTTAGGCATCTAAAAGTTTGGGATCAGGGTTTGCTGGTTTTCTAAGCTCCCTCTACTGTCAGCAGAGAAGAGAAGCACCTTCAGAGAGCTATTCAGTATATTCTGAAAGAGGTGATGGTGAGAGGGGATTCTGCCCCTCTGCTCCACTCTGCTGAGGCCCCACCTGGAGTTCTGCCTTCAGTGGGACCCTAGGGAACATGGGGAACATAGGAAGGACACGGACCTGCTGCACTGAGTATAGAGCAAGGACACAAAGATGATCAGAGGGCTGGAGCACCTTTCCTATCAGGGCAGGCTGAAAGAGTTTGGGTTGTTCAGTCCGGAGAAGAGAAGGCTCCCAGGAGACCTTATTACTGCCTTCCAGTTCCTAGAGGTGCCTTACAAGAAGGCATGAAGAGACAGGACAAGGGAACATACCGTCAAACTGAAAGAAGGTAGGTTTAGGTTAGATATTAGGAAGAAATTGTTTACTGTGAAGGTGGTGGAACTGGAATAGGTTGCCCACGGAAGCTGTGGGTGCCCCATGCCTGGAAGTGTACAAGACCAGGTTGGATGGGGCTTTGAGAGTCTGGTCTAGTGGAAAGTATCCCTGTCCATGGCAAGGGAGTTGAGATGATCTTCAAAGTCCCTGCCATCCCAAACCATTTTATGATTCTATGACAGTCCATCTGCCAACGCTGCACTGGAGTCAGTCACCTCTGGCAGTGATGCAGAAACACAACAGTGCTGTTACACACCTCTGACCAAGCTTTTGGCAAGACACCATGTAAGATTTGCATAGCACTTTTAACTCTTGCTAAATGTTTGTGATATTTAATGTCTTGATGACATTTACCTTGACAATTACCCATCACTCTTTCTCAGTTACTGCAATAATCCATCATGTGTGCACAAAAAGAATTCTGAATTTTATGAAAATTATTTGGCTCCAATAATATTTTGGAAGAGAAAATTATTAATAAAAGGTTTTGTTTTCAAAGTATTCTAATAAATCCTTGCATTTCTATCCGGTTTTAAATGAAAACAAGATTTTAAAAAAATATTTTAGCAGGTGATATTTTTCAGATGAGTGAATAGACATTGTGTTATTCCTACAAGAAACTAAATGCTGAAATAACCTGGTTTGTGCACATGGGTTTATTGCTTATTGCACTTGTTAAAGACAGCAGTTTAAAAATGAAACTTCTTTCTAGGGATGAATGCAGATAACATGGTCTTAGGAAAGATTTTATGTCAAATTTCGGAAGAAGAGACCTTTAGTAGTATTAATCTATTTTAGGTTAATGAAAGGGAAAATCATTCTTTTAAGATCTTATTCTTGGAACTGCTTTTTGTTCTATTTTTAAAACACTGCTCCTTATAGATCATTATCCTAAAATTATCTTTCAGAAGTCCTGTTCTCAACATAACACTAAGATGTAAGATTACTTGTTTAGGAGGAACAATTCTAACTTACAAATTATTAATGGTGTATGCACAGTAGTAGAAGATGCATATCCCTTTTCTCTGGGCATTTCATTCCACAGATTGCAAGAAATAATGGTACCTTACAACATATTTTGGCAGTAGTGGAGCCACACACCTAAGCAGTGTCTAAGCACGTGAGTTTCTTTCTTCACCTTGCACCCTGTACCTCCCCTTGGCTGACTCAGCCCTTCTCTATTTGCTGCCCATATTCCTTGTATTTAAAAGTCAGCCCAGGTATTTAATTTTTTTTTTTTACTCCAGGCATTTCCACACTTTTGGATATAATTGATCCCTTCTCTGAGATCAGAAAGGGCCTGGGGGTTGAACCAGCAAGGGGCTGGCAGGGCTACTCCTCCCCAGAAGTCACAGAGGCACCACAGGGTAAAGCAGGTGGAGCTCGAACCTTGTGCCCACTGCAGGAATGTTTTTAAGCAGTCTGTTCCCAAGGCAAAAACAAGAGCAAGGATTTTGGAAAGAGGATCTTGCATGAGAGAACTGGCAGCAAGCCTGCACAAAAGGATGTTAGGGAGAAGCCTCCACATGTCCATTTGCAGGGCTTTTCCTGCCATGGACACAGCAGAATTCCTGGCACACAGCCACAAGAGTGGAGTGGCTCTTCCTGCCATCAAAGTAGTAAACTTCTAAAAAGTTTAGAAGTTGTTCAGATCTATCCCATGCCTACTGTCCAGTCATGCTGACACCCACCTTTAATGGAGACCAGCAGGAGTCTAGCACAGGTTTTCACACAGTTCCCTGAGCCCAGCATAGTGCAGTGCTGTGCAGTGCAACCCTGACCTCCTTCTGCCCCCTAACAGCGTCCCCTTCAGGGCACTTCAGAAAAACAGTTAACCCCCCTGCTTTACAACACACTAGAACTAGATCAAAACAAAGCAGCATCCCTCTCCTGTGAAATCAGCAGGACTAATGGTCCTTTTTCTTTTTTTTCAGTCTATCAGAGTTTCCCATTTACAGCTGATAATAATTTATTTCGATGTACCTAATACTCTAAAATGGGTTTTTTACTTACAACAATGCCTGGGTAGTAGCCTCCCACAGTAACATTTTCTGTTCGTGTGGTAGCTGCCAGACCTATGGTCAGTATGAAAACAGACACCACCAGCAGTGCAACTGTGAACCAAAGTGAAGTCTTCTTCCTTTTCGCAAACTGTCCTGTAGGGAGTAAAGGAGGGAAAAAAAAAGCTTTTTATTGCAATCATGGCAGAACAAATACAAAATGATGGAAGATTTTCTTTTGTTAATCTTTTCTGTTGATAACCCACTGTTGTTCTGCCACTAAGGGAAACTGCTGCCAGATAACAGAAGGAATTAAAAACCACAGAGTTAGCTAGAGTATAGCTTAATGCACACGCATTGGGTACAGGCATGAGATGAGTTTTTATTAAACCGAACTATAAGTCAGTGACAATGATAATTATGCCTTGTCTTCAGTAACATTTACAATTAAGCGTTGTTCATGTTGGTAAGTCAGATCCTGCAGGCCTTAAATTCTTACCTGTGTGAAGTGCCAATTTGACTGTACCTGGCCTGAACATAAAAACTAATATTTTAAACAAGATTAGCAGGCACTCTGCATATTATCATGAAAATTAATGTTCTCTTCATATTTACAGGGGTAAGCAATCTGTATCCCTGAAGCAAAGCTGTAATAGAGTTTATCAGGTGAGACTTTTACATGGGACTTTTCTAACAGTAGCTGCTCAGTGAAATCCATTCAGTCTCACTGGGATTTGGATCCAGATACCCCAAAGTGAAAACCAGCATGCTCACCTCCAGCTTGCAGCCTGCTCCTTGTTATCCTAGTGGCGGATCTGAGCTGTAGCCAGAGGTAACTCACACCAGGGCCCCAGCCCATAGCACAGACTTATGTAAGACTGGTTTTAAAAAGCCATTGATACATGACTCTAACTAACAAAAGACACCCAAGCAAATCAAACCGTGGTCCTCATTTTTGGTGTTCTCACTTTGAAAGGCAAGGCAGGAGTGCGCAGGATCACCCTGCAGCACCGGGACATGCGGTGCCAGGGTACCGTACACTGCACCTGGGCAGTATGGAGTTCCTGAGAGAGCCCAGCCTGGCCACAGCAGGGCCAGTGTCTCTCCCTCTGCGGCCTCATGAAGCTGCCTGACTGCCCAGCCTCGGGAAAAGGCAGAGACTGTGATGTCGCTCTGAAGACTGGAGGCAGTAGCCCTCAGCAGGAAGGAGGAGGTGAGAGGGGAAGGCAGCCTTGCGTGGGTCAGGCTCTGGGGGCACTGCTGGAAGCAAAAGCAGGGGAAATGCGGGAAAGACAAAAAGCAAGCAGAAGCCGTTTGCAATGAGTCACTTGATTTTTGTGGCCATTTTGAAGTCACGTAACTCAGTTAAATGTTTATAGTTCAAAAGCCAGACTAGATTAGTGATGTTTGCAAACCAAGTCAAATAATTTCAATCAGTAAAAAAAAAGAATTTATAATAAAAAAGCTGTGTTTGCTGACATTTCTCCAGTAGAACAACCAGTCAAAATGATTCCACTCTTTTAGTATGAAATACAAGCAACTTTTCTGAAGACAAATACCATCTATTGAGCTTACACAAGTCTCTTTCACCTGCATGTACAAAGTCTTCCTGCTAAAGATCAAGAAATAATACCTAAGACTCTCCAAACACCTCTTCTCCATCCTGTGTCTCTGCTGTCTTCCTCTGGCAATTCCCTGTTAATCTATGGGGGGTCACTGGGCATGTGGAAGCCAAGAGGTTCTTTGCTAGCAGTCAGTTTTTCACCAAGTGTGTGGGGTTAAAGACAGTTCTTTCAGTGAAGCCAGTTCACATGGCCAAGAGGGAAAACTAGATTTCAGATGTGCAGCTCCACAGATCAGCTGTCATTCCTATAAACTGATTCATTCAATACATTGACAAGATTTTAAATAACACCTGATGCCCTTGCCATACTTTATCATCTTTGAAAAGTCACGGAGATTAGGGAATCCCCAATAACTGAAGAAAGGCAAATGTTCCACCTGTTTTTAAAAAGGCCAGAATCAAGATTCAGGGAATTACAAACCAACCAACCTCACTTTGGTTCCTGGGATGCTGGGACCAAAAATGTGGAGCAACTCCTCTTCTAAGACATTTCTGGGCACAGAAGGAAAAGGTGACCAGCAACAGTCAGCACGGATTTACCAGAGCCAAGTCACGTCTGACCAGCCCAGGTGCCTGCTATGGCAGAAAGACTGGACTTGAGGAGCAGTGGATGTCTTTTACCTTAATTCTAGCAAGGTTTTTAACATGATGCCAAGTCCTGAGCAAAGGAAGGAACAATGCTTTGCAATGACACAGGTAAGGGACTGCCAGGCTGCAAAGCAGCTCTGCTGGAAAGGACCTGGGGGTATTGGTAGATGATGAGCTGAACATGAGCCAGCAGTGTGCCCTAGCAACAGAATGCCAGGCTGTACTAACAGGAGCATGATTAGTAGATCAGAGGAGCAACTACACCTATCTATTCAGCGCTTTTTTGACCACAAAATATTACACTCAGTTTCGGGCACTCAGTATAGGGAAACACATAAATTAACTGCAGTGAATTCAACAGAGGACTGCAAAGAAGGTCAGGGGCTGGTAATCTCTGTATGAGAAGATGCTGAGGGAACAGGGCTTGCTCAGCCTGAAGATGAGATGACTTTTGGCAGGGCTTGTTGCAGTCTTCCAATTCCTTTGAGTTGTTGTCAAAAGAACAGACTCAGGCTTTTCATAATGGTGCACAGCAGGAGGAGAAAAGACAGCAGACACTGAAATACAAAAAAGTGTTTCAGACTGGGCATAAGGAGAAAAAATTCAACATTAGGACAGTCAAACATTGGAACAGGTTGCCCAAAGAACTTGTGTCCTCTCCAACTTTGGAGGCTTTCAAGATTCAAACGGAAAGAGCACTGAGCAACCTGGCCAGGCCTCATAGTTAACCCAGCTATGAGCAGGAGGTTGGAATTGCAACAGAGGTACCTTTCTACCCAAATTCTTCCATGGTTTTATGATAGTCAAGACAGCTAGACTAAAAGTGGGTTGGGTACGTGTGCTCATATCCAGTGATATGAAACTGCAGCTGCAATGTAGATGTACTCTAAAGGGACACAGGAACACAAACCTTCCCAAAGCCAGTGGGGCAGATGCTCCTCAGCCAAATCCTTCTGAAACCGCTGAGCACTTTCACGAAAAGTGCCTGAGGAGCCAAGCCTCCACATTTTCCTCAGAGTAGCACCTGTACTGGCAAAGGTTGATCAGATTGCATGGAGATAAACTATAGGTCCAACCCACCCTCCTGAGTTCTGGCTATGAACAGTGAAAAGACATGAGCTTGATTGCCCTGACTGAGTTTGCTGGAAAATGTCTTAGGAAAAGCATGCTCTTATTTGTAATTGGAGTAAATCTGATGTGGATTTAGTGAGACAGAACAGAAAAGGATGTCATTATTTGTAGGGACATTTTTTGGTCTGAACTACATTTTAACATTGAAATTTACACATGCCAGAAGAAATTTATGAATGCAATACCCTTCAACCCTCATATTCATTGATCTTTTACCACCTGCATCTCAAAATAGACGCAAATATCCAATCATATCTCCCCTTTTTCATAGTCCAGTTTGGAAACTCCGGTAAGTACACGTCGTTAGCTATGAACTCCACCCTCAGGAGAGATGACTTACGTGCAGGAGCACAGAAAGGCCCTTTCTGGAGAAGAGGCTGGCACATGCAAGGATTTATTCTCAAAGACTTCCACATGCTCAGGGAAGATGGTAGAAATCAGGCCTAAATTGGTTTTTATCATGGCTGTTTGGCTTTCCTTAGTCACAACAATAAAAATCTTTGCTCTATCAAAATATGTGTAATGACATGCACATAAGCCACCAGCGTACTGGGAGGCCTATGTAATATTTGCAAAGCAGCATAGTATCTTCAGTAGCTACAGCTGCAAAGGGTTCCTACTATTAGCTTCCTTTTGCAATTTCAGTCATGTTGGGTCCCAAGATTTTCCAAGCCTTTGTTTACTGCTGTTTGTAGCAGTTGCCGTGCAGTTTATTTGGATCTGGTTTTAATGTACCTGCCAGCCAAAACCCAATGCCAGACTCAGAAGCCCTGTCTCCAGCTCAGGCAGTGTGCCTGGCCCAGCCTTCTTCTGTGACACTCTCTGTGGCAAGGCTTGGACTGAAGGCTGGCCGTATACAAGAACAGCAGTTAAATAAAGAGCAGAGGAAATATTGCTGTCAATATTTGTAGCCTGAATTTTCTTCCAGCATCACTGTTCCTGGAGTGCAGGAAACAGTTAATGGAGGCTATTCACTTTCCAAGTTTTTAGTACCGAAGTCACTCTCAGAATAATTTTGACATTTATTACCTTCAACTTCTTTAACAATGAGTCAGTATGAATATTATTAAAGTCCTAGTCTGGACCTTAATGCAATTTAGTTGTAATTTAAAATTCTTATACTTAGCATATCAAAAACCAAACTCGTAGGAAGAAGCCTTGTCATATCCTTATTAGCACTAGCTTGAGGCTGGGGTCAACAGAGGGTGTGAATATGTTATTAACATCTATTGGCAACATTCTTCAGCAGTTTTGGCCAGTGAAGTATTGACCTGGGCAGTGAGTTTTTTGCAGTATTAACTGCAGCAATAGGCACTACAGATAAATTAGAGAGGCAACAAAGCTTCCATATGACTGGCTTGTGCCCTGACTGTCACAGACCTAAACTGCAGGAAAAGGAAACGTCACAGAAACACTCTCTGCTTTGCTTACTAAGCATCTGTCAGGCAAAGTATCTGCTTGAGCCATTCAGCCCTGCTTTGACAATGGAAGGAGAGAAAATGCCAGAGGGACAAGGAGGAGAGATGCCAGACTGCTGCTTCCTTGGGACAGAGAAAGGCCCGTGAGGAGAGAAATTGAGATCACCCTCCAGAGAGCAATAAGAAAATGTACCTGCTGAAGACCACACTCTGCTGCCCTCAGAAAAAGCTTCTGTCCATTCAGCAGCTGCAGAAAACAAAATTATATTTACAATGCTCTGTTTGCAATGGATGGGAGTTAAATTTGCAGGAAGACTATGGAAAAATGAATGGTTTTGTAGTGAGGGTACATATGAGATTGCAAAGTGGTGGATCTAATGATGAATAGTAGGGTCTGGATTTGAACAAAGCAAAGAGTGAGTATAAAAAGAGGATTAATTAATTAATGATGAAACACGTCCATGGCACAGAATGCGTCCAGGGGCCAAGAAAGAATAGAACGAAACAGCATCTCTCCCTCTTGGAAAACCTGCATACATTCTACAACTGAACTAAAAAAGTCTACATTTACACGAAGGAAACTGTACTTTGCTAACTTCACTACTTCTTTTTAAATCTATCTTTAGGCATCACAAAGTCTGTTAAAAAGTGTGGCATGATTTTTGGTGAGGAAAAAAGTCACTGCAGGATGTAGCAGTTAGCTGGGACCACAATCACATTTGCTGAATATTAGCACTACATAATTCCATACCTTCTTCTTTGATCTAGTTATGGTGATCTAAATGGAAACACTTCTTTCAAATAACGCCCAGCCCAATGTATATTAGCATCTCACGAGAAAAAGAAGGAAGCTTTTGTAACAGGAAAAAATAGTGCATTTTTACGATGTGATGAATACTACTAAAAATTGTGACATGTTTCAGAGAGTGACATTAAGCACACAGCATAAGATAATTTAAGTGGAAATTCACCACAGACAGACTTTAGTATCTAAGGTATCTGCTATTTTGCTGCTATTGAGATAATTTTTAGGAGATCTTTGGAGCTAAATTATACATTTTCAATTATTGCAATGCTCACTTCAGTGCCATCTTTCTCTGAACTACAGTTTTGTGTATTTTAAAAACTGTTTCACGCCAGTGAAATTGAATTAATCCTACATTGCCTCCCAAAATTAAATGTGACGGATTGAGATGCTTAAAAGAGATACTCACACCTGCTGTTGGTGATTACTTTCCCTTTTCTGATTAAATGCTTGACTTGTCCAGAGTGCTGAACTAATTAAACCAGATGCAACAGCATTCATTTCAAGCCACAAGACAGCAGCTTTTATCAGGCCCATCTCTTACTTTTATTATTAATTTGTTGAGTAAGATTCCACGAGTGCATTATATATTCATGACCATGGGAAACAGTTTACAATTGTACTACAAAATATCCATACTGAACAAAATGAAAAAGCAATCCCACAAGCACTGATACACTATGTAGTATGGCCATAGTAAGTGATACCATGCAGTATCACTATGACCTCATCGTTTTGGCAGCAATTGTTTCACCAATAAATAATTTAATGAGCAGCTAATCACTAGCTTAATGCTAGCATACAGATTCTTCTTTTTCCAATGACTACCTGAAAATGTTTTTAAGTTACAGCACATCTTCCATGGCCACATTTTCAACACCAACATAATTTTTCTTCCAAGTTTAAGACAAAAATTAAGGTCTGATACACTTTTTATCCAGCTGTTAAGATCCTTGAAGGCATAGCAAAGTCTCTGCTTATCCTTTCAAATCCTACACAGAATAATTCCTAGCAATAAGTTCTGCATTTTCTAAACTTTAACAAATGCCGCTGGAATAATGAAATACTTGACCTTTCTTCTGCCTATTCTGTGTTTGTATTTCAGGACGTACGCTGTAAACACAAGCAGCTCACCATTCAGTCAGGAGAACCAGGAGGAAGGAAACTAACCCAACACCTGTCCCCAGCCCGCCCCGCACTTGCGGGCACCTCCGCCTGCTCCAGGACAGCCGCCGGCCGTGGCCATCGAGCACAGCACGATGGCTCCTACATTAATTTCCTATCCGCGTCCCGTACTAAGCTATTCCTCCGAATGTTAAACCTCCAGCACAGGGATTCACCAAGCGCAGCTGAAAGCTCTGAAGAAGAACCGGTATTTTTAAACACCTCGGCGAGCGAGAGGATGACCGGCACCGCGCACGGCGCCGGCGATCTCGGGCCGAGCCCCCCCAGCGCCGCCGCTCTGCGGGCACAGCCCGGGCACGGCCCCCGCCCGCGCCCTCCCGTCCCGCTGGCCGAAGCGCCGGGGCAGCCCGGCCGTCCAGCCCCGCCGCCGCTCTCCCCGCCGCATCCCCGGGGCTCACGCACCCGGCGGGGCAGGNNGGGGCCGGGGCGGGGCGAGCGGCGCTGCCCCCGCCGCGGGGGGACCCGGCCGCCCAACGCCACCTGGCCCCGCTCGCCGCCGCTCCCGCCGCCGGTCCTGCCGCCCTCGGGGGAAGCACGGACCAGCTCTTTACTTGGGCAGCCATCAGCTGCTTAATTCGTTATATGTCCTACCGGTGTCTCAGCCTTGGCGTCACTTCTGGATCTCTTCTTGGCCAGTTTGACACCTGGTGGAGGTCAGAGTTGTTCCAAACTTTCCTTTCAGCTTTCTTCTTCCCTTAGAAAATATAATTATGTACAAAACTCAGAAATAAAATACCACAGCAACGAGAAATACTACTTAAATGACAAAAGCAGGCATCTCAGAGACATAGGTTAAGGCAGGTCTGTAGGCTAAGACAGGAAATGTCAAAAGTCAAGAGATGCTGCAGGGCTGTTCTTCTCCTTACATGGTGTCTATCAATTTCTCAACCTCACTGTCTCAGTTTTTATTCCCTCTGCAGATTCTGACACTTGTGCTGCTGCTTCCCAGGAACTGCCAGCTGTTGCTTCTAGTGCTACTGACTGCAGGGTTGTGTGACTTCTGTCTCAAAGAGTCTAGCAACAACTGAGAAGAAATAGCCAAAGGCACCGTGCTGTTTTGGTGTCCGCTGTTCCTTTTGCCTGACTTCCCTGTAGCAGAGAACATAATAAATTCTTTTCGTGGAAAATGTTTTTGATAGGCTGCCAAGTGCTTTGCTTATGTTGTGTTCTCCCACTTGCAAAAAGCACATCCCTACTTAACATTCTTGTTTTTCTTCTGTTCCAGCCTCTAAATATATGTGTGTATATGTATTTAAGATGTTCAGTCTTTGGCTGATTTCGCCAGGAAATGGTTAGATGGAAAAAGACAATTTTCTCACGTACTAACCCTATAGTCTATGAAGATAAGTAGGCCAGGAACTAAGGCCAAACACAAACCTACTTTTTTCTCTTTTCTCAACCTCTTACCTGAAGAGGTTGAAGAAAGGAGGAAAAATAGGATAGAGGTAGTATTTGTACTATCAATTACTAGTTTTTAATAGAAATTAATGAAGTAATAGATTGAGAAAACAGAGATGGTGATGATACAAATAAGAAATTTATTTTAAGGTGGTAGTGGGTAAGAGTGATAGAAATGCCCCAAAATCTGGTAAAGACCCTCAGGTTCAAGGATAGCTATGAATAGAGGTTTTCATCAACAGTAAATAACAGCAAGATTGGGGAAGACTTCAGTTCCTTAGATGGCTGCAAGACAAAGACCATATGAGCATGTATTATTGAGTGTGATGGGCAATAAACTTTTTATTTACCAGCAGTCACTGAGCAGACTCAACAGCCTAAATGGAAGCTGTTCTATAATTCTTTTCATTAAAATATAAGGATATTATAATTCCTTTAAAATAATTTGATTATAGAAAATAATCTCTGATGAATGACTAACATTATTTACTGCAAATTTCTTGAGAACCAAGAGTAGATGTGCAAGAATGTCCTACAGTCCTGGATATCAGAGGGCAAACATTAAGAAACTATGAAAAATGACTGGTGAGGCTGCATGGACCTAGCATTTGAGCATGGAAGAATCATGGACTTACTTTAAATCCAAAATGGAAAACCCTGTATAGCACTTTCATCCCATAAATGATGAAATAGGTCAAGAATAATTGTGGAGCTAGTGGATAAGTAACTACCTGAAAATGAATGAACCCACAGGAAACAGGAGAAGTACAGTTTGCTGGGCTGGAAACTGCAGGATCAGAGAGAAAGAATGGATAAAAATCTAGCTGAACTAGATGTTGAAAAGAAAAGGATAACAGATAACAAAGAATTCTTCAACTATATAAATAAAAGTGATTCAAAGAAGCAAGACACATGGTGGCTAAATGTCAGGGATGAGATGAAGGCTGCTCCAAATATTGAATGAATACATTGCCTCAGTTTTCAATGAAAAGAAAAATTAGGGTGAGGGTATTTGCAGAGAGCATAAAATAAGCAAGATAATGTAAAAGATTATATTCGCAGATGTGCAGTGGAAGTATAAGTTAGGCTGTTTCTTGTGACAGGTCCCAGAAAATTGCACCTCAGATGTTGAAAAAATTGGTATCTATTTTGTCAGGTCCTGAGCAACACTTTTGAAAAATCAGCAAAGTTGGGGGTGAAACACTGTTACTAGAGACTGTTGGAGAACAGGAAACCTGTCTTCTCAAAAGGCAGAGGGAGTGAAAGGACTAGCAACTCCATGACCTGTTAATTTGACTGAAAAAATATTTAGAGGCAAGTGAAAAATGGGTTCAGCTACATTATGGTTCATCAACGCTAGATCATGTCAGATTACCAAGATATTTGATAAAGTAGGTGATTCCTCAGGCAAAAGCACTTCAGTGAAGCAAATCTGTCTGGATGCCTACACATTAATAGAGTCCTTTGGAGGAAAAGTCTTAACATGGAGAGGACAGCTCCAAGTATGGGTCAGCATCAGGTACGGGAATTGCAAACGAGACGCCAAGACACAGGCAGGCCATCTGAGGTCCACCACAAGGACCACTCTGGAGGCAAGATCACTGATGGTGGTGGGTTTAAGGAGTGTATGTGTGGTCATGATGTGTGTGGCCATCACAAAGCTGGCAGGCACATTTCTATTTCTGCTGTCACAGTTGTGTTACTGAGGGCAGTGGGAGCAGGAGCACACTAGCAGGTTAAAAATGCGTTGAAATGCTTTTACTGTAATTTTGGAGTCTCCCCACTTCAGCGAAATTGAGGAGTATCACTCCTCAATATTATCAAATATGTATCACTGCAAGACACCAATGAGAATACTGCTCAGCATGTGTGTTCTGGATGCATTATGTAATCCTTGTTAATTAGTTCAATGCATAGTAAGTGTGGGAGTACTTCTTTTTGTATTTATGCTGCTGAGTGTCTCCAAAGCCAAAAGGTTGTGGGTTTTTTCACCATTTTGATGTGTAACTTGGACCTGAATTTTCTTAAGTAGTATTCTTAAGATCTCTGTTTCTCAGATGCCTGGCTCATGTACCTTGTTCAAATGTCAGCATTAAATAATTTGCTAGATTTGTGTCCAAAAGGAGTTCCCACAGTCCAGGGTTAGGCTGGAAAGGGCTGTTAAGGGTTCTTGAAATGTGTGCATTTGTGGCGTATTTGTCAAGATAATCTTTGCATTCTCACCTAAATGTGCCTTGCAAGCACTAAGCCTGAAGGCCTCCATCATGCCCTTGATTTCTTCTCCTCCTTTACTGTGGTGCACTGCGGGTTTGAAGGATTTTGCCTTTTTTCCTACAGGTCATCACTATGGTGGTGCGTTCTTTGGAGCTGAGGTTGGTCACACAAGAGATTTATATCCTGTGTGTTCCCAAAGTATTTTCTTCTTTATTTTAAACAAGATCAATCTGTTTGGTCTTTCTGTGCAGGTCATGTTTTCCAGGCTAGTGGACATTCCCTTTGATTCCCTCTAGCCTCTGTGTCATCACACTCTTTGTGGGCCACATCTTTCTTTAAGGGTGATGCACAATGACTGGGTGATATTCACAGGACCACAGGTTGGAAGGGACCACAGTGGATCACCTGGTCCAACCTCCATGCTCAAGCAAGGTAATTCTAGAGCACATTGCACAGGATTGTGTCCAGACAGTTCTTTAATATCTGCAGTGTGGGAGACTACACAACCAAAAAATTATTATTCAAAATAATTTTGAATTGTAAGTCTGTCTACCAGCGTAATGCCTCCAAAACACTCAGCAGTTTCTTCCAGCTTTACATCCTCTGCAAATTTAATGTGCTTTATATCCAAGGCTATCAGTGACCCTACTGAACAGTACCAGACAGCACCTGGGCACTTTCTGTCTTCCAGGACCACTGACGGGTATGACTCTCCAGCTACTTATTTTGTCCCTTCTGTACTGTTGTAATTTACAGTATTTCTCTGTAAAGGGTCTGGTACAGGCTCAGAGATCAGTCACAGAGACCACCAGTGTGGAGCAGCTTAAATGACCCCAATGCACTTAACTCTTCACCACAGTACTTGTACTCCTACTGTATTCCTCAAAAAGTCTGGGACCTGTCTCCTCCTCTCATCATTTGAACGCCCAGCAGAAAGGTAAGCCAGTCATTGCTGAGCCTAAGCCCAGGATGCTTAATAAGCTGGCTTGCCCAGTCACACAGGGGCATGACAACAAGGCAAGTGGATTTCCTTGGTTCATAGTTTATAAATAGTGTTTATTGGCATGGTTGCTGGTACAATCCCTTGAGAAGTACATTGCCTTAGTTCAGCTGGGCAGTATAAGGGAATCAGGCAGGAGGTGAAAGGAGCAACAGAAGTAGCCTTGAGGTTAAGATAAATGGCCACTCAGTATTTGACTAAAATATGGCTATTAAAAGACAATTTCTGGACAACTGACTTCAAAAATTCTGCTTCCTGGTGCCAGTCAGTATCCAGGGTGTGTTTTATTAGCACAAGATTTAAAAGACTCCGTCTGTCTTCTTTAAAAGGGACTTGAAAAGGTATAGGTATGTTCAGCATTGTTCAGAGGCATTGGAAATAAGTGAATGACACATTCATTCATGGTGTATGTTTATCAAAAGCAGGTTTAAATTGTTTAATTGCCTTCAGTATACTTTTCACCCACTAATTTGTGCAGCCAGTTTTTGAACTCTATGAACTTTTAGCATTTACAACATGTTGTGACAAGGAGCTCCATGTGTGCTGTGTGAAGAGCTGGGATACCCCAATGGGAACAAGAGGCAAACTGAAAAGAGCAAGATAAAAGTCAAGTTAAATGTCAGGTATATTTAAAGTCATAGGAGAATGTACCTGAGGAAAGGTACACTGCCCTTACAAAAACACCCCAGCAGAACAACAAGCAAACAATTGCCACATGATACCAAAAGCCACTGTGTTATTTATTTGTTAATAAAGCTAGATAATGAAAAGTTGTGTGGATAATGTAGTGGAGACCATTCTTGTGCTGTAGCTCATAACCATATCAAGACAACAAGTCTCTGAAAACTGAAGTAAAATAAAGATTTTCAGAGAAGTACCTGGTTTTGAAATATTGTTATACTGATAGAGCCTAAGTTTATGTAAGCTGCATATGTACCTCTGCAACATGATTAATAAAGGTGTGTTTGAAAGGTACCAACAATAACACACCAGAAGCATGACTGAAGAAAAAAACCAAAAAACTTGGTTGGTATTGTGAATAGTTACATTAATTTGTATATAGGTAAAAATCTCTGTACAGAGGTATTTATACCAGTCCAAACAGGAACAGATCATCAATTTCTGGAATGCATGAGGAAACTCCTCTGGAAAATGCTTCTTAAATTTCAAAACTATGCCATCACCAAAAGAATAAATCAATCTGGAATGCAGATGTAGCAACAAAATTTTTATAACCGGACAATGTGTAGTACAGTCTCAATGAGGGAAAAGGGCTCCTTGCACCTCATTTGTCCCATCCAGGCAAGGTTGTTTCCTCCATATATTCTGAGCAGCTTTGCTTGGTTGAGTTTGAAAGTCTTGCTTACTAAGTTCTCCTTTCCCTTGACAGGCAGTTTTACAAGTTTAATGGAAAATGAGGAGAGTCAAGAGCCAAGTTCCACACTGACAACCCCTCAAGAGCTGTAATGTACTGCAACATTTGTCAAACTGGTCTCCTAATTGTTTTACTGATGTACTCCTTTAACTTCAAGAACTCACTGTACTCTTCATAAACTCTGGACAATGAAATACAGAATTAGAGCCATATTCTGACATGCACTGCAGTTTCCACTGATCAAAAATGTCTTGGTAAGGAGAACAGCAAAATCTGTAAAATGGGGTAGCATGCTCAGCTGGGAAGAAGAGAGAAGAAGCAGAGGGTGAGCAGAGACAGGTGGGTCAACCTTGGAAGCTTGTTCTAGAAGAAAATCTTCCAGCCTTGGAGAGGTATCCCTGTAATGTCGAGTGAGTCTCTTTCTCCCTCTCACAGCGTCTTTAGGAACCACCTACCTATTAAGAGGGGAATATTACTGCAGTCCAGTGTTTCAGCATTTTCACAGCACTCACATGCATTGGGAAGACCACAACTGCAGCATGTCTTTCACACGTGAGAGAAGTGGCTTGCCAATTCTTAAAAGCTTGTGTTTAGGATTTAATAAAGATGTGAAAAGTGTAACGGAAGAAAGACCATAAAACCTGACTTGGAGGCTGGGTCCTCCTGCAGGACACTGTGTGATGCTGAGGGGATGAGAATTCCTGGCTACTTGACAGAATAAGGCAGTGAATGAGATGAATCACTGGAATTTAGCTGGAGACACTACAGGATATGCAAACAGCAGGTGGGTTCTGAGTGTCAGATTCAAAGTTGCTCAGCTAGAACAGTGACTTACAGTGGCCACTGCTCTAGCTCAGCTGCACCTTCAGTCCCATAAGAGTCACTTCTACACCATCCCAGTTGTGGCTGTACCCATGCTGGCTCAAAAACAGCTGAGGAACTTGGCCTTTACTTTTAAAAGGGAGGATGATCCTGCATTCCCTGTTGATACCTCTGTGGGAAAAAAATTCTTCAACTGAAAGTTAAAATGTCAGCTCACTGTCTTCCCGATGTCTAGCCTGGATCATTATGGCAGCACAAAGGAAGGGTTACAGCCTACTTTATTTCTTCTGCTTGATTTGAAAGTACCAGAATTAATGGTGCATATGGTGACATGGGCTGCTAGTGGAGATAAAGAGGAGATGTAGGGTTGAAGTTAAAAAAGGTGACAGGTTTTAAAATACATTCTCTACCCTCAGGGCCAAGACACTTTCAGCAGCAGTTCAGAGCCTTACATGTACTTTGTTTTGTAAAATGCTATGTTGTCAATAAAGAAAAATGAGTTAAAAGTAGCTGATGGACCATGACTTGCTGCCAAGGAGGTTTAACTGTCCAGGAGATGGACTGTGGCTTGCTGCCATGGATGTTTAGACATACAAGAAGAGGACAAAAGATGTAGAGCCATTGCAGCCCAAAGTGTTTCACAAAGGAAAAAAGCATAGCAGAAAATTTTATTTGGAGATTTTTAAGTGTTCTCCTTCCCTGCCGCCCCCTCCTTATTTTTACAGCTCTGAGGCCCTCATATACAGAGTGGTTAAGGGGGGCATGTTACATGTCTTCCTCTATTTCCTTTTCACCTCATTGCCCAAAGGATTCTGTGAAATTATCATATTATGATGCTAATAATAAACTCAGTCTAGGAAGCACTTATCACTTCTAAGTTTCCTCTGCTCCTAATTTTTTTGTTTCCTTTGGCTGTCAGTCACAGACACTTCTGCTGACCTCAGAGCTGTCACTTCAGCAGCAGAGTCCCCGTGCCTGGTGTGGTTAGACCACAAAAACAGTATTTTCAACAGGACAGGATAGCACACACAAAAAACCAAGAGAAACCTCTCCAAGCTGAGAAGATTTAAGCCATGAATAGAAGTTGAGACTGGATTAAAATGACCATGAGTTAGACTGGTATTTGCAAGGCTTGCATCCCCAGTAGTAAGTCCCCTTTCCTGCCTGTGCCCCCCCCACAAATGGAGCCCTCAAGTCACCAGAGGTGACTTGTGCAGAGGTGAAGTGGGTGCTCCTGAAGGAGCAGGACAAAATCAAAGCTCTTCAGTCTTTCTTGGTCACCATGGAGAACTTTCTGCTTCCCTGGAAAAAAGCCCTGCACAGGGGAGTGGAGGGGTCAGCTCAAGATGTGACAAAATGCCATGGCATAGGAGGAGTTGTGGGCTCAGGAGTGCAGCCATTGAAGAGAGCCCCCTTGCAATTTGCTATTCTATTCCTCCTCAGCAAACAAACTATAGCACTGGGTAGAAAAACAGGAGACATATTCTTTGCCTATGCACATATGAAAGCAGATACATAGGAGGAACAGACTGAGAGCAGGAAACCAGTCTCCCTGTCATGCTTTTTCAGTGTCAGTGAAAAAAAAGGTCACTGAAATATAGGTGGGGAAAAAGCAGAGTGAGAGGTGAAATTGTGTGGGCTGGATGCACTGAAACACCTGTGAACATGAATGTGCAAATGGAGCCCAGATTCGTGCTTGATTTCATAGACTTCTAAGGGAAAATATAGATCGTATTTGGAGATGAGGTGACTGTTCATAGTAAACAGAAACTATGATAAACGGGACATTCCTTTTGCCTCACAGACCATGTATGGTGGTTTACATCTGATATTACATTAACTTTGTCCACTCACACAACAGTTCATTCGAACAAGTGTGGACTTAAGGTGGTAAGTAGCCATTAGGGGTTTGCCTCCAAGGTCCCTTACAGGTCCTTCCCAGATTCTGATCAAGACATCACTTCCCAGGTTGATTCCCTTAGCCACTGCATCTGCTTGGTTCCAGCATAAATGCAACAGCAACAGATGATTCGTAGATTTCTGGCCTTTTTTCCTGAGCATCTACAAGACTGTGATTGTTTATCTGCAAATTGAGATTTTGTGTATGTTGATAAGGAAAATAAAGCTGCAATAAACCAATTTTTTTTCATAAGTCATCTTCAAACACCTTTTTTTTTTCCTAGTGGATTTTTTGTGCAAATAATGCAAAGAACTTTTAGAAAAATATGCTGGCCACTTTCAATAGAATACAACATTGAATAGTTATTTATGCTAATATTCACAAATCTTTCCCTTTCCAAGAACAACCTGGATATTATCCAGTTTTCATAAATAACTGTTATGCTATGTCAGCAATATGTCTTTATTATTATGTTTTGCTGTATCTTCCCATCTTCTATGAAACTCTGAGTTGATAAAACAGGGAATCTTTCTTATCACACAGTTCTGTAACAGCTTGATTTCCCATATCTATTTTTCAGATCACATCTGAATGAGTTATTTTTCAAATGGTTTTTGTTATCAATGAAGCCATTGAAATAGATACTGAAAACTCTTGATGCAGCAACGTAGTAGGCATCTGCTGAACATCCTGCCCTACAATTCATCCCTTTGACTTCCATGGACAACCCCCAGCAACTCTGCTGTACTGTGAGGAAGGCAGGTCCATCAAACCAAGTCACAAATTCTTCTGACTTCAGGCAGGCCAATGGGCTTCAGAGGGTGTAAATGTAAAAATATATAAATGCCCTTTGAACACAGCTCAGTGCAGAACTGGGTCCTCTAATCTTATAAACTTTTATTGTCGCAATCTATACAGAAAGGACTGATTGAAGTGCAGTAATAAAGTTTTATTAGCATGACTGGGCAAATGGACTGAGCTGCTGGTCTATGGCAAAGGTCTGGAGGCACCCAGACAGGTCACCCAGAAACATGTACCATCTCCCAGCAGTATCTGAAGAGTATGGTATTTATAGCAGATGGTGGTAGAAAAACTGCTAGAGGTAACTCTTTGCAAAGATACTTAAACTAGCCTGTGGGCAGTTTTCACTGCCTTACTACAGAGGTACCAGACTCAAAAGAGAGTGGGAAGCTAACTGGTAGGTTTCTGACTTCCCTGACAATTATTTATAACTGCTTTTCCATGAGCGGTAGTACCTTGGTGTGAGGAGCTGTGCCATTGGTCAGAAGATCAGCAGTAAAGGTGGGAATCTCCATTTCCATTTGCACAAAGCCTTCAGTCCTGGCTTTGCTGCATGTTGTTGATTTCAAGGAAAGGATTCTATATTGCCTTGCTGCCTGAGTCACTGGCAAGGATGGGGAAGGGTGTGAGGACAGGCAGAAAAGCATTGTGGAGATGGAGTCAGTGAAAAACCCATCTTTGGAAAAGGAACATTTGCTGAGATCTCATGATAACGGGAGGGCTTCACTTGTTCAGCCTCAGCAGCAGTTTGAAAGTGTCAGGGGTTTACCTGTGTGTGCACATTGGGCCCTGAGGATACTGATAAGTGGGACAGGGTGCAGATGAGGCTTTAAAAATGCCTAGTGAATGAAATGTAACTTCACACAGCCAAAACCGTCACACTGCCACAACTCCCTTATATAGGCACATCTATTTCTATTTAAATATGTGTACAGGCATGCTCTCATGTCCCATTAAAATGTGTTGTTGGATTCATATAAACATGAGCCATACCGTAAGTCCTTAGCTGGCCTCAGAGCAAATACAATTTCTTCTAACTGTAAAGTTTTGAATTTACTTTGACTTTTTCTTTGTGAATTGATCCTAAGCTCTACACATATATTTGTTACCATCATTTATCCTAAGGACACAATTTAATATGAGAAATAAGCTATTCACTTGATCTATTTGCTGGTTTTCTCTTCTTGTTGTCTGTGATCGGTCATATACCTCCAAGGCGTTCCTATGGTCACAGCACGGGATTGCCCCAGAAGGAAGGAATGAAGGATTTCACATCAGAGTTCCCCCTTGGTGGTGTTGTACACCCTCAGCCTCGTGTTATGCCTGCCAGGTTGCAAGGAGACACAGGACTTCCTTGCCATGCTGGAGAGAGACCTGATGGCTCCCAAACCCAGGGTTTCAGCCTGCATTGCACAAATATCCCTGCCCCTGTCCCTGTGCCTCTGCACCTTGCCCAGGAAAATAAAATGTTGAAGACTAACTAAAATAACAATTGGACATACCCCATATGCTATTGTTTGCTCATCAGTGTATGTGTTTATTCAGAGAATAGCCATTTCTTGAGCGCCTGTGTAAACAAAAACCTCACCCACACAAAAGTTATGAACAAAAGATAAATAAGTTATGCAACAAAAGATACACACTGAGCAGTTATGAAGAAAAAACCTTCCAGTAATCCTGAATTAGAGTCATAGAACCATTTAGGTTGGAAAAGACCACTAGTATCATTGAGCTCAACTGAACTGAGTCAATAATTACAAAAAAAAGAGCTCTGATTTGGAGGAAGGGTGCAGTTTTGTGGTTCTCTGCATCTGTTGGGCTGCACAAGACAGAAAGGGGACAGAACCTAGTGAAAAGTAGCTGCTTTCTGCATTTGAAATGCTATGTTTCTCTTTCATTTTAAATAATACTTACACAAATGTCCGAATGAGTCAGTAGATGTGATCGTGGCTGTCAATAGCAACAGGTTCTTAATGCTTTGTCCTTTCATAAAACTTTCAAAAGGGCCTTCATTTCACTGTTAAATTTTGATTTAGGTTCTTTCAAGTAAAGGCATTCTTCTCTCAGTTCAACTCCTTTAGTAATAACCAAGTTTACTGATTCACTTGGCTCTTGTCCCTGGAGGGCTTCCCGAGCATAGGTTGAAGATGCACATTTCCAATGTCACTTTTTAGTGACTCAAGAGCATTTATGTCCTAAACTAAGTCTGCTTTTGCTTTTCATTTCCTTTGCATCCAAATTCCTCCTAAGTGTGATGGCATGCATGAGGGAAGTGGCATCGGTTCCAAGGGCTCTCTATTCTGACAGTACACTTAGGATAATTCAAGATTTTGATTCTGGCCCTTCTCTACACTAAAGCTTTTATACATGATGTCAGAATTTGGCACACTTCAGGTTAGCAAAATGAAATGAGGTAAGCCTAAAGCTTTGTAAACCAGAACTTTACACAGCTCAGAACAAAACAAGGGAGGTATTGATGGTGTTCAAGGTTCAGACTGAGCACAGGTTTCCTGAATGCACTCACAGACAACTAAGCTGAAACACCAACAGAAGCCACTCATAAACTGTGATATTAACATGAAAATGAATACAAATTAATTTAATTAATGGGAAAAATAAATAATGGGAGAAATTAATGGGAAAATTAACTGGAAAACCTCTCTGCAAGCTGCTGGCAATTATTTCCTCAAATCGTATACTTACTTTGTTAGCAGCAGGTATCTGAGAGACTCAGGACAATGGTTTGTACTCACCATTAACAGCAGGCACACATTGATCCACGTCCTCAATAGCCCTTGGCTGTGGTGAGATACAGAAATACAAGAGCTTCTCTCTCCTGGATACCTTTGGAACATGTCTCTGGCACAAGCATCTCTGGGCAGAAACTCAGCCCCATTTTCGTTCATTTGTAGCACAAGAGAGGAGAAATATTAGAGTGTGTCCAGAGGAGGGTGACCAAGAGTGGTGAACGGCCTTGAGTGCCAGACTCGGGAGGAGTGGCTGAGGTCACTTGGTTTGTTCAGCTGGGAGAGGACAAGGCTGAGGGGTGACCTCGCCACAGTCCACAACTTCCTCAAGGGCATCAGCAGAGGAGGAGGTGCTGATCTTCCCTCTCTGCTGCTCTACTGTAGGAGACAAGGAAATGGAATGAAGCTGTCAGGGGAAGTTCAGATTAGGAAAAGGTTCTTCACTAAGAGGGTTCACACTGGAACAGGCTCCCCAGGACAGTAGTTAGAGCAACAAGCCCATCAGAGGTCAGGCACCAGCTGGGTGATGCACTTAGTCATGTGGCTTGGTTTTAGGTACTCCTGCAAGGAGCAGGGAGCTGCAGTTGGTGATCTTTATGGGTCCCTTCCAATTTGAGATATTATATGTTTCTATGTTACATCTGAAATGGTGACTGCAAAATCCAACCTGCAAAGCCAAATTCATTCTGTTCCTTTGGCCATTTTGAGTTGGTCTTGAGTACTCAGTATGAAATGCCATAGTCTTTTAGGGTGAGGAGAATCAGTTTAAGGGTTGGAACAGAAACTACATTGTGGGGTGTAAACCACTCTTCATGTTCTCTCCTCAACATTTGGAATGCCATGTGGGAAGGCCTAACTCCATATACTCTGCATAAAAGTCCCTGGGCTACCTCTGTTTCAGAGGTCTGAATTAAATTTGGGCAGAATTCGAAGGATCTTCAGCTCGCGCAGAAACATCTGTTTTACTATGGTTTGAACTAGAGTTTAAATTTTATGTGTATATCAGATTCCTGCCTTGCTCATGTATATGGTTGTTCTCTAAGATAAACACAAGGCCACTTTCCAGCTCACTGGGAAAAAAACCATTTAATTTGAAAAGTTATATTAAAGCAGTATGAACAATAGGAATAAAACAAGAGATGAGACCAAGATTCCCGCTATAATGCAAACAGCTTTTGAAAGAAGTAAAATAAAAATATAGCACATTCTGATTTATTTATGTTGTTCTTTCTGAACATAAACATTCAATACTTTTAATTACTACAGAATCCTTATAAATCTAGAGGACTTCCATACATTTGAACAAAACTGCATTCATCAGTCTGGAAGATTAGGACCACTTGTTGACAGCAAAGCTCAATGTAACCAAGCCTTCAGAGACTTCTAATTATCAGCAAACTCTTCATGTGCATGCATTTGCGTGTTCAGCTCTGCCTTGGACATCAATGTCTTCCCTTTTTTTGCCCTTTCAACTATAGTGGGCATAAATGAAAACATGAAGCATTCAACATGAAAAGTTTCCTTCCTAGAATACTTTGTTACATTTTTTACTTCTTGCTTAGACTTTTGGTTTTCAACTAGAAGCTGCTTGTTGATTTATACGATGCAATTTTTCTTATGCTATAAAAAATGTTCTGCTACACAGCATCCTACATTTCCCCCACCAAGCAAGACTGACAGGTCTTTAATTTAAATATTACCTCTTAATGTATTTATATATGACAGCTGTTTGTGGAAATTTCTTTTCACATAGAATTAGTCTGCTGCTTATGTGCTGTACATGCCACACCCAACATGTGCTCATTTCTCATGCAAGGATAAAAGAAGGACCAGGGTCTGCTTTAGAAAGTCTAAGCCCAAGGAGAAACACAAATGGAAAGAAAGGAAATGGGACATGAAAATCTTAACTTGGTGCTGCTTACTCAAGAGGTTTCAATTTTGATTTTCTCCTCTGGAAATGTGGCTGAGGCAGCCTTGCTGCCTGCAAGTGTTTTCTGGGAGGTGTTTCACTAAAAACTTTTGAACCCTGGCCAGAGGGGGACACCTGAACTTCAGCTCAAATACATAACACAAGTGGCTGAACACCCTCTGAGATGTTTAGGGTGTATGTGTGAGGGCAGGCACAGACATGAGGGACCAAGTGTCGTATGGGAGAAGAGGCCAAGGCAAGACCTTGGCAGGGAAGGAGAATGCTAGAGGAATGATTGAGGAAGAGGCAGGAAGGAGATGGATAATAAATGCTCTGCTGTTTTAACTCCTCGAATAGCAACTGTGTTTTCAGTAAGATATAAATTGGCCCCCAACCTTACAATGACTTTACAAATAAAAGATAACTTTTTAATTAATTGCACAGTGAACAAGAGAGAAATGAACGCTTCTTTCTATAATGATGATGTGTATTTGGTAGTGCTCTCCTACTGCGTAAATAAATGGAAGGCAGAGTGTTGTGGTGCTCTGGCAGTGCTACTGGAATTGGATTATCTCCCTTCCTCCACTTGGCATCACAGAACAGTCCCTCTTAATTGTACCATCTATCTCATTATTAACCACTGCTTCTGATCATGCTCCATCTCCTCCCTTAACTGCTTTTCATTCCTGCATTGCTTCTCTATAATTGCAACTGACCTGCCTCAAGGCCACGAATTATTTCCTATCATCTTTGAGTGCAGCAGATTGTTTGGGGGATTTTGGCGGCTCCCCTCATCTTAGTGCTGCTCACCTCTTGCCCGAAACTGACTTTGTTGGGATCCAGCACTGGCCAAGAGCAGAAGCAGTTCCTACAGGCACTGGTGACAAGGGATGAGGTTTCTGAACCAGCACAACCTTCATGGGGTGGCAGTCTTCAAATAGCTGGGCAGGCCCAGCAGCAAAGGTACTGTGAGCTACAAAACGGGAATCATTGCCCTGCCTGACCTCAACAGGGCAAATACAAAATGTAGTGGTGGCTGCCAGCCCACAGATGTTAGATGAAGCAATGGTTTTTGAATCGTGGTCCAGACGCTCTGGCATAGTGTAAGCAGTGCATGCCACAGGTTATGAAATGCACTCTTAAGAAATGCTTCATATATGCAGTCATTGTCTTCTAAAAACCATCACATCAACCCTCCACGCAGCCAGACAGGAATAGCCTAAAAGTCATGGAAGTAAATACATTTATTTTTTAAAATGCTAGGAGACAGACAGCCCTTCTTGCCAGGAAGATGATTAGGACATCACTTGGAGTCTGGAGCAGAGTAAAGGAATAAATGAAAGAGGTAATAAATCCCTGTATTCATATTACAGATCATGAAAGAGGAAAAACTGGCAAGCATCTGCCATGTAAGAAACTGGTCTGGAAGTTGGGAAACAAGCAAGAAGGACCTGGACTGGAGCAAGACTTCTCTTGAGGAGCAAAAATACCCCAAAACCTCAAGTACTGCAAGTATGCAACCCAAATGGATAGCAATTACTCAATGGAAATAAAATTAATACTGGTTATTAGATCACTAAATACCCTGTGACAGCCAGGTCTGAGTTGCAGTGCTGAGTACAGCAATGCCAGAAATTTCAGACAGAGAAACTGAATACCCAGTCTGTATTTCTGCTATCAATTACTTTGCTTTCATTTATAAATAATGCTGGTTTGCTTAGGCTGCCAGTTAGGAGCTCGAAGACTATCTGGGGTGATACCTCATTCCTTCAGAAAGCCTTACTTTGCATACTCTAAAGGGCATCACTGAAGGAAGAGGCTCTAAGGCCATAAAGCAAGAATCAGTTGCATGGAAAAAATGAGTTTTCATCCTTTGTCAGAAGGAACCTGAGATCTTCTTCCCTTTTTCCTGGGTGAAAACAGATAACCTACCTCCCAGGCTGTCAGTCACCGAGAAGTTGAGCTCACCTGCAGAAATGCTCTGGTCTTTTGGACCCTGGTTCCAGACTCACATTTACTGAACTGAGAAAACAAACCCATGCATTTGGAAGAGGCCTGGCATCCCCCTGAGAGGAGCTAGTGCCCAGCAGAAGCACATCTCTGGTGTAGGACTGTACAGTGCATCTGCACAGGCACACCCACACGTGTGCAGGGTCAAGGAGTGGTGGGCTTGGGTTAGGTGAGGCAAATAAAGCACAGGGATTTGCATGTGCAGTTACAAATGAAACTCCTCCATACAGCTGATCTGCCTGTTGAAACCTGGGAGACATTTGGCCCCTTCGAAATCGAGGTCCCACTAAGTGATATGCCTACCATTCTTTTGCCCTCCAAAATCGACATCAGAGGCACCAAACACATGGGGTTTTTTTGGAGTCTCTATGTTATGAATAATTGTTAGGCCCTTTTCTTTTGCAAGTTATTAGCTGGTATGCAGATGACATATCTGTTAATACAGCATCTGAAGGTCTTGCCTCGTGTGATAACTCTGTCCGCAGTGCAGGGATGTTCTTCCCCTTCTTTAAGCAAAAGTCCCCTGGGAAGGCTCTGCTTTTAACCAATGAATTCATGGAGGTTTCTTAAATGAGGTTATTTTTCTCCTTTTTGTTCTCTCCAGGGGATTTTTATCCTTGTTCCTCCTGAAGCTGGGACTTATGCAGTTGTGCTGCCTATAAATCCCCTGTAATAACACTTGAACCCAGTGGCCAAACATAAACACACTTTGCAGAGGGCTGGCAATCTCAAGGATAACATATCTGGGGAGAAAAGGAACTGGACAATGAAGGGAGAGGGAGTAAATGCATTCACTGCAGAAGGGTTTCAAGGAGAGGTCAATCACATTGGGAAGCACCAGAGACATTATACAGGGAGAGAAACATGGGAAACAGCCACTGCTGACTCTGCTCATCATGGAGCAGCTTGTCTGAGGTTCAAAAACCCAGATGGACCATTCACACAGAAAACATCAAGCCTGCACGTAGATGAACTTCCTGTCCAGATTTCCAATAGATCTACAAACAGATGGGTGTCCTGGAGTAGTTCAGTCCAGCTCAGTTTTCTTTTATCTACAAAATCAGTTCTGATCTTCTGTGAACAACTTTAATAGACAGTGTTCAGGAGGCAACCCTGGCACTGGTCCCTACAAGAATCAATTGCTGAGCTCTTACACTTGCTGAGCTCTTTCTGCACTTCCAGAAAAGAGATGTCTAGTAAAAAGTAAGTCAGTTTCCTTCCTGTCTCATCATGGATTGGGTTTCTCAGTTTATCCCACTATACAGAAGAGGATGGCTTTTCTTCTCTACACAGGCAGCATATGCTGAGGAAAAGTGGTGGCATAATAGGTGGTTCCCTGAATAGAAGGTGAATATGCTGATTTGTGTCACAATATTTCATCAATGTCCTGAAAAAATTGAAACTCATTTAAAGAAATTATGGAGATACAGGAAGGGAGAGGCAAAATTTCCCATCAGAACCCAGCAAAGTGACACACAGCAGCTGGTGATACCTCCCCAAGCATGTTAGTGCTGCTTGCAGGGGGCCCTTCTCCCAGCAGGAGAGGAGGCTTTACACTCCCTTAGTTTGAAAGGACATCTGATAGCCAGGATTGCTCTGCTAGGCAATGTATCATTTATTTATTGGGATTTAATGGGATTGAATATCTGTCTGCCCGTCCTGGATGCATCCTGCTTTCTGCTCCGTACGTGACCAGTAGGCACCAGTAACATCGCGGTGAACAGACACATTGATTTTAGGGGCAGATATTTCTTAAGCTGGATACTGTGTGCTTCTCCCCACATCCAGAAAGCTACAGCAGAACTGGAAAAGATGCAAAGATGCTCCTGATGCACCTGTGCATCATCAGTGAGGATAATCAATGGTACTGAAAGGCCTCTGCACCAGAAACCAATAAATCCAGGAGGGCTCTTCTGTTTGAAGAGAAGATGAGCAGGGGTGGCTTGAGGGAGATCATTAAGACCACAAGTGGCAATAAGAAAGCCAGCAGGGAACAGTTGCCAGCTGTCTCTTCTAATCTAAGCAGCACAGGGCAGCAAGTGATCCTGTCAGGCAGAAGCTGCAAAGGACAGAAAAATACCTGTGCACACAATACGCAGATAATTTGTGGGCTGCCTTGGCAGAGACCTTTTGTTTGTAGGCTCCAAGGTCACCTGGGCTCAGAAAGCACCCGGACTGGTTGAAAAGAGAGTCATCACTACTGGTTCAGATGGGAAAAGTTTCCCCCTGTCCATTTATCCCTTGGAGTCATTTGGGTCCACATCTTACGGCCAGACATGCTGCCTCTCACCCCCAGCCCAGCCTGTGGCGGCTGCTTGAGCAGGGCTTCCAACCCTGTGACACACAGTGGGGCTAGATGAGGCCAGAGGGGTCCCCTCATGTTTCTTGCTGGGAGAGTGGTCTCAGGATGCAGAGCAGTTCCCTGCCTGGTGGGTTTTTGGATCAGGAGGCCCCACAGGGCTCAGCCGCTCGAGCTGGGGAAAAATCCACATTGCAGCTGATACGAGATTTCCTGCAAACCCTTTGTACAAAAAACCCCAAAACATAATTTCTATGCAAAGTATGTGTGCTGGGGAGACTGTCCCTTCATGCCAGCCTCCAAGCCTTGCTCGTGGGATGCAAAGGACACAGGATTGTGTTCAACCCATTTGGCACCCCAGACTTGCACAGTGACATCTTATATGCCCTGCTCAGGTTGCTCCTCAAATAGTCAGACTGACATTATTTACTGATTGTATTGGTTTGGTTTGGCAGCAGGAAAGTCTGTTCAAGATCAGCTCTGACAGCCAAACAGGAGGGATGCTCAGAGGCTGTGCTTTCAGTACTGTCCCTGAAAGACTCTGCCTCACCCTTTCCATGTGGCTTCATTCTGCTGTTGGAGGCTAGAGAAAGCCACCCTGGCAGCCCCTACTCCTTGCTATGCAACACACGCTGAGAAACTCTACCCAGTCTTTGTATGGTGATCTCACAGCTTAAGGTTCAGAAGCCATTTACAACTGAATGGAAAAACTGTGGATAAAGTTCCCAAGGAGGGCATAAGCACATAAAACATTGATACTTGGTAGTCCACACCTAGCTCCAGAGAAACTTAATTTTCCTATCTTTAAGACAGTAAAGTCCCCTAGGAAGCAGTAAAAGCAGCTTCAATGTAAAAAGGACTTTACAATTTTTAATAAGTATATCGATTTTTTTTCTATTAATCATGTCCTTTCTGCGAGGTGACCAATAATTAGGGTCAAACACACCAGTACCAAAAAGCTCTGTGTTTCTGCTCCCTGCTCTGTGCTGAGGTCACCTGTACAGGCAGGTTGTCACCTCCAGAAGCACATCTGATTTTGCTAGCAGGCCCTCTGAGCAACTATTACTCCCACGCTGACAGAAATTACCTGACAGGTTTCTCTATCTGCTGTTCCTCACACTGAACCTTCTCACTGATGCTGTAGGTCTGGAAGTACAGTACCAGGTAACACATGTGACAGTAGGTTACAGCCTGCTATCTCATCCATTCTCACTGGCTAGGAGGAAGGTATATATTCCCCAAATTATCCCTTTATCCTTCAGATCAGTGCAATTGCACACATGCATCCTTAAACATATGGCTTGAAAGGCAGCTTGTAACAGCTACCACACATGCTCAGCTTTTACTCCCTATTGTGTAGCTATGAGGGGGATCAGTGCTGGTCAGGATACTGAGTGATAGTGAATATTGATCCTCTTGTGTGGCTAGCTGAAACGACATCGAGTTATAAATGTATTTGTGGAAATGTTTAGGGGGCCCCAGACACAGGTGCATGCATTCCTTGTGGACATAAACAGAGAAGTGCTGTCATCCTAAATCCATAGTCCCCTTCCCATACCTCCAGCAATACAGGATCCAAACAACTAGACTTTTGGCATTTCAATGGAACGACACCACACAGAGTCAGCAATGGCTGTGTACGTATACACACAGCTACCCTGCTTCTGTCCAGTATGTCTGGGGGGTGTGGCAGCTCTGGATGAGTGTTGGTGTCTGTAAGTGAGTCCTGCGGTGCACTGTTGGGGATATAAATAGATATTCACCTAGGAACATTCTGGATACTTCCAAAATTTATTTTGGATTACTTTCTATATAAGACAAAGTTTTAGTGAGCCCGCATTTTTCAGGCACTGAGACAGCAAACACTTGCCATCATAAGAATTGCCAGCAAGCATTTTCTCACTTGCTGAGCACAAGCACATCCTCTTTGCAGGGCTTTTGGGTGGCAGCTTATGGGGAACACTGCCCACTGACCACAGGTAATGCACTTTGCCTTGTGGTCTGGGCTCTGGCTGCCCCTGGAACAGTTAATATGACTGAGATGGAAATCCCCAAACCCAGCAACCAGCAACAATGTGTGATGTGAAGATGGTTGCTGTGTCTAGGAACAAGGCCAGGTGACCCTATCAAAAGCACCCCACTGGCAGCAGCACAAGACACAGCTGGAGACAGGCAAAGACCAGTGGGACATGTGGTGGGAGAGAACACCAAATGAGCAGCAGGATCTCTGAGCAGCTGTAAAAGCAGCATGGAGGGGCAAGGAAGTAGAAGGTGAAATGCAAGAGTGAAACAGAGCAGCAGAAAGAGAAGTGAGGAGAAAGCATGAGCAACCTCATCAGGTAGCAAAACTGCATTCTTTGCTAACCTCAAGGCGCATTGAAAGCTTTCCTTTCTCTTTCAAAACTCATCAGCTTCACCCAGGTCTCAGTGCCAGAGCTCTGCATCCCTGAGGATGTGTGTGAAATCAGAAATAACCCACATTTCCCCAATTATTTGGCCACATGGGTGTAACATGATCTTTGTAATCAGGGTGCCTCTTGCTGCGAGGGGGCCCTGGGGAAGCGCCCCTGTGGCTCTGCACTGCCTGAAGAACAAGGCGATGTGAGGAAATGCTGCAGCCCCCAGCACTGCCCCTACAGCTCCAGTCAGGGCTGCAGGCCAGGTTGCTGGCCCAAAGGTCAGGGGAACACTCTCTCCACCTACTCAGCAATGGCCAGATACTGCCCTCCCCAGTCCAGCAGCAGAAACACCTCTATGGAAGTTTCCCAAGGTTAGAGAAAAGTGGCAATTAAGTGCATTGTCGTAAACGGTGTCACTGGGGCATAAAAGGGCTTGGAAACAGCCCCAGGTGCAGTAGTTCTGGGTGACAGGAGGGGAGCAGCAAAACATTGTGAAGCTTCAGACCCCAGCCATCATTTGCAGGAGTAGCTGACAGCCTTTGCATCCACCCAGCTGCATCCCACACCCAGCTTTGGAGCCCAGCAGGCAACTACACAGACCACGGTGCTATGTGTCCCCAAAAGTACCTTGGCCTCAGCTCTGGTCTTGTGACTGAAAGTCTCCATATCATGTTACCCATCCTCAGAGCCTCCTGCTAATGATTCATATATCAATAACTGCATTTTGCAGTGTTGGCATTTACAGTGACTTTACTGAGTCAAGAAAAAGCAGCTGTCTACAGGGGCACAGAAATCAAAGATCATCAGTGAGACCTGCCCTGTACCTCCCCACTGAAGAGGGTGCTGCTGTCTTGGGGCCGTGGGAAGGAATAGCCTGCTTAACTCTGTTGTCCTGGTGCACTGAATGATGATACTGTTGTCACAGAAGAAGAAGAGAGACTGGAATTGAATTTTAGGACATTTTGAAAATCTGGCCAGGGAGGAAAATAAAAATACGAGATAAAATCTATTTCTGGACATGTGTGTTTCAGGGCTGGAAAAAGCCTTTCTGGAATCATCAAACATGGCCATGTCCGAAATAAGTTTTTTGACAAGTCTCATGAATGCCTGCTGTGTCTGTGTCCCCCCCATAAACCCACCTAAGGGTGCTTGCCCCTCTTTGAGAATGCTTTAGGGCGCTGGCTAAGTGGATATCTGTTGCTGTGCATGAGGCAGGGCTGTTACTTATTAAGAGTACACAGCACTAGGAAACTTCATTAATCAAGGAAGTCAAATCGTGCTCCACAGATTTATGAGGGTAATGGGGGGCTTTGCCCTGGGACCAAAGCAGATGGCTGGCATGGTGTGCACCCCACTCATAAAGGCACCCTTTATCTAACACTTGTGAAATGCAAGCTCAGCCCCCTCCCCCGAGCACGCACACATCCCCGCTTTGGGCAAAGAAAGCCGTGGGTGCCCATGCGAGTGTTCCTGTGGAGGAAGCAGACCAGAGCCCCGAGCTGCCCTCCTCAGGCCACCAAAAATCCTGAGTTGCAGGAGACTCCAGTGCGGGCTTCTGACCTTCGGGCGCTGCCGGTGCCGGCCTGGCATGGCCAGAGGTGGGAGCGCAGCCCCCGACGCCCGGACGGAGAGAGTCGGTCAGGAGAGGCTCAGCACAGAGCATACCCGGCTTGTGGAAAGGTGCCGTGTGACCCAGGTATGGATCACGTCTCTGTGTGCCTCTGGGTGATCGGCAGTTTGTACAAACTACTTAAAAAGATAAACTTAGCTCCTTTATTTAAAAGATGCCAATGAACGATTCTGTGATCTCTCACTTTCCTTCTCTTTGTTGGTTTTTTTTTTCCCCTGATAAGAGCAATTTTATGAGAACTGTCGTTACACAGATGCCTCTCACTTCACTGAATACCCTCAGCAAGAAGAGTCCTACCCAGCAGGAGTGGAGGATGAGTGGTGCAGGGAGTGGGATTTTTATTGAACTCTGTGTCTTGAGTCTCAAACAGTGTCTTTGAAGTCACTGGTGTAGATTGAAGGCTGAATCAGTTGTTTTCTCTCTTCAGTTGAGGGTTTCATATTCAAGTTTGGCTTTCTGGCAATGCTGTACATGTTAGATCAGAAGCAGGTTCATTGTTTTGTGAGGTGGTCAGTGATCTTTGCCACGGATCCTGCCAAATCCAGCAATCTTAATGCGTACTTCTAGGAAGGAATAAATCTAGTTACACATTCACGGCAACTGTGATAAATGCAACAAATGCATCTTTGTGCCAGTATTATAGCTTATGAACAGAAAAAGTTCTTTATAACAACTGGAATATATTTTGAGACCCAGGCCTGGCATTCACAAGTATCTCCACAACTTCTGCTTACAGCAGTAGTAAATTCTAAATAGTGGTATTTCATAAGGGTGCCTCGGGATCACAAGCTTCGTTATCCATTATGGCTGCTGATCCCAGGCACTCAGATCAGTATCAAGATGTACTGGTACTGAAATTCTAATGCAGAGCCATATTCTGAAATGTTCCAATCCCAGCACGATGACAGCTAAACATAAAAGTGCCATAAATGCTCCTAACCTGTTTTAGTGAAACATTCAGTTTCACAGTAATTTTTCTGTCTGGTCTTCCTTTGAAATGTTGATTCAGACAACATTTGAATTAATAGTATCTCCATTAAAACTGTTCACCTTTTCTCTCTGAAGACTCAGTTAATTCCTGCAGCTAAGTAGCCAAAACTATTTCGTCTTCAGCCACATACCTTTTTAATGCCAGGTTGCTAAAGATAAGATTTTCTCAGAAGACTGTAGCTTAGGCTGGCGGTTTAATGGCTCTACAAGTAGGTACAACACAGAGATAATTTGATACTAAAACCTGCTTGTTCTCAGCCCTTGTCCTCAGATTTCTCTCACCTCCTTTTTTGTTGAGAATCTTAGCACTTACAATCACTCTATCAGGAAAAGTCTCGCCTTTTCCCACTTACCAACATTTACTGGAACAAGAACAATATTTCTGCCTCTGGATAAAGACTGAATGCATTATTTTTGCTGTTTCCTGAATCATTTAGACCATTTAAAAATGCCCCTTAGCATGACCCGTTCTGGAGATGTGCAAAGTGAGATTGGCCATGGTTTCTAGAGCTGTGCAGTGATGTGCAGGTCACCACGGAGGACCCTGGGGCTGATCTCCCTGCACTCCATCCTCATGGGCAGCCCCAGAGGGATGCTGTTGTGGCTGCCCATGCCAGCATCCCACTGTTGCTGCTTGTATGGGTGCAGGACAGCACCACACAGCCCCACTGTCAGCTCCGCTGTAGTGAGAGGCGGTGAGAGTTGAGTCTGGGAAAAAAACAGAATTTTGGGTCCTTTATAGCGTAGCACTATTCCATATGCTTTTTGATAGCTCAGAATACTTTATTCAACCAAGTATCTTTTTATGCAGCGACAGAAGCCACATCAATAAAAAGAGCATTGGTTTGTTGTTGTAACAAAGCCAGGAGGACAGCTGAGCAGCTCCAGAGGGACAAGCACTGTAAAAGGATGTGTGCATGCTAAAGTGAGCTCATTAACAGCTGAACAGCCATTGTGATTGTACTGGAAGATAATTCTACATTTTCTAGCCAGCCTTGTTTCCTGATATCAGCCTGGAGAAAAAAAAAAGATTGTTATCTGTAGGGAAAATAAGGCCTGTAGGGATTTAGCTCTTAACAAATATGGTATTAATCAAATCAGACTGATATCAATGGAGGAATCAGCCATGCATATTTGAGGGAAATTTTCAATGAGGAAGAGGGGTATCTGTAAAAGCAGATTTTCCCAGTGGCATTTTAACACCTGCAGCTTGAGACAACACTTTCCACTGGTATTGATTTCTCACCTGGTTGGAGCTGACCTTTCCCTGCAGAGTCTGATGCAGAGTTAAGGTTCAAATCAACACAGCCAAAGGCTTTGCAAACCTGCTGTGTGCAGGCAAACCCTGATGGCTCCAGGCTTCCTTACCTTAGTTGGGCTCGCTGTGGTGTTTAGTGGGGCAGGAGCTTTCAGTGCCTGCTGGGGATCAGGTTCTGAAGATGTGACAAAGAAAACAGCCTTCCTCTCACCAGGGTCTGGCAAGGCTCCCCCGTGGTCAGGGAGTGTCCACTTAGGCTGACACCAAGTTACATCCTCTAAATACACATGAATTTGCAATTTAATAGGGCTGTGTTTAAAAAAAAAACAAATCCATATGTAATTTTGAGTGGCTTATGCTGAGACATCATGTTACCAAGCTGACAAAGCAGTATTCTTCTCTTTAGGCCAGATCCCAAAGCAAACTTAAGCCAGTGGGCACATTGCCATGGATTTTAGAGGATTTGAGATTGGTGAGGCCACATCTTGATCACCATTCAATTTTGGACACCTTATTACCCCCAAGCCACTGACAAGCTGGGAGGAGTTCAAAAGAAAATGGCAGCAACATAGTTTAAGATAACTGGCTTAGGAAGTAAGACTGAAGAGTTATTAAATTATTAATACCTTGGCTAAGCAGTATCTCAACAGTCTTTGAAGTAGGGAGACATAAAGGAAGGAGCAAAAGGTAGAGGGGAGCAATATCTCACAAGGTGTCAGTGCCACAACAGCCATGGTGAGGTCAGGCTGGGAGAAGCCCAGGTTTGAAGGCTGAGCCAGTTGAGGGATGCCTCAACCACCTCTGGCTGTCCCTGCCACCCCACCACCTTAGGACCCCAAGAAGCAGTGAAAGGGGAAATGCAACATCAAGAAAAAAGCACAGAGGCTGAAAAGTGTGTGTATGGTTTTAACTGTATTATTCTTTCCTGTAACAGATAGATCTGGAGTAATAATGATTAAACTCTTAAAATTTCAACTATGCTATCAGTAAATTCTTGGCTTTACTTGATGAGCATCCCTTTTGTCCACAAACAATATTTTGAGTGTAATGAGAGCCGGGGTGCAGCTTTGCAGATGGGCATTCAGCTGGGCATGTGCCTTATTTTCTTGCAACACCACATGAAACTCTATGGCCTGAGACAACCTGTGCAGACAGACACCCCTTCAGTGGAAGGTGATGAGGTCAGAACTGCTGGAGATGTTTCATGGGATGTTTAATGTTTCCAAGGACTCCGTTATTTGCCATCATCTGGAAGACACCGCAAGCAGTAGTGAGTTGCCCCAAGGCAGCAGGCTTTGGCATTCAACCATGTCTGAAAGAAACACCACTGCACTTTGCTAGGTTTATTTTTGAGTTCAGTTTAGCAGTTTTTCATAGCAGTAATTTCCTTTGGATTCTCAGGAGGCAGAGGGGGAGTAGAGGGATCTGGCTGGGCCCATGGTGGGGCCAGCAGCCCTCGGACAAACAAGAGGAGCACAGTAAAGTGGAGACCAGCCAAGCCCTGAAAAGAGGCTGCTTTGCCTTTTCCACTGCCTGATTGTGCTGTGCTATCATAAACCCGGCACAGCACTATTGCCAATACCCTCCCTCACTCTTATTGCTTTCCCTGAGGCTGAAAACAGTGGGAACATCAGTTCAAATTCAAGATGTTTTCACTGTTTTGCTTCCCTGAATTGCTCAGGCTGCAGATCAGATATCTTCATTTCAAACACGGAATAACTCTGCTCCCCAAACTTGAAAAAATGCCAGTATATTTTCTTTTGTCAAACTGCAAAATACAGGAGAGAGGCAAATGAGAGGGATTGTTAGTGAAACACAATGCAGCAAAGGAAAAAACATAACACGAATATATCACACCTCAAACTCTGAAACTAGACAGAAAGCTAGACACAAAGAGTGTTCTTTCACTGTGCTACACCATCTGAGAGACTGGGATTCTCTTACATTCTAAATTCTTTATTTCAGAAAATTTTCTGGAAAAATTTTAGCCTCTCCATGAGAAAGGCAGAGAAAGCCTGACATATCCATGTTCTGACTTTTTAATATAGAAGACAGACATGGGCCAGAGGCAAAGATATAAACCTCATTTCTACCATAGAAGGAAGATGAATTTCCAACACCAGCCTAGCGTACAACCTCCAGGTGCATGAGGGTGGGAGCCCACAGGATCCTCCCCCACACCTTGCTGCACCAGGATGGATTCTCCTCCCAGCTGATGCAGTCCATGCTCCACACTGGGGAGTCACGAAGGCATCATGGGATGAACACCTCCTTCAGGAGACAGGCTGAAATCATGGTGCTTGGAGAGGCAGCATCATGGAACTACCCAGAATGGTGCTGGCAATGCTGCAGTAAGGCTGCAGGCAGTGACCTGTGCCTCCTGGTATTCCCCACCACCACCACCTCCTGCACAGCCTCCACGAGAGGGAGGAATCAGTGCCCTTATCATGAGTAAACAAAGTTAATGTTTTATTAACATTGACACCAAGTTCCCAGTCAGTGCCAGGTGAACTTAGAGCAGTTCAAGCTGGTATGGCATGGAAGGAGCCTGGGATAAAGCCAAGACTGGTGTGCCAAGGAGTGCTGGCACACAGGTCTGCTCAGGACAACATCTCCAAGGGATAACATCTCAGCCTTTTAGGCACAGTGCTCCAAAAGCGGCCTTCAAACTTACTACTCAAGTTGCTAATTGTGCAAACCACAGAAAGAGGAAGGGGCTTCACCTCCCTGTTTGTACATTTCACCTCCCATGTTTGTACCAGCTACCTCTGGTCACAGGAATGTGACCCCTGCAAACACATTCTCTATTGGTTTCTTTTGGAGCATCTTGGTCTCCCTGAGCCCAGGCTTTGTCTTGCTGGTGCCTTGGTCAGCAAGAGAAAAAGTGCAACAGGTCCTGCCTAGCCCTGCCCACCACCATGCCTGGGCTGTGCAGGAGGGGAAGCCAGGCCACGGCCTCACCTCCAGCCTTGTGCCACTCCAGATTCCTGAGCAACCTTCCCTCTCTCCTGCGTGACCTTCCCTCTCAGCCGTCCTTCCCTTCGGTGGCCAGCCCAAGGTCAGTGGTGCAGGCATTAAAAACCAGCCAAAGAAAGCAAACATTAGTCCCTCTTTGAGCAGTTCTGGGTACATTAAACTCAACAAAAGGCTCTGGGTCAAGGGATTGGCACTGCAATGGGACCAGGGGTGGCTGCAATGGCCAAATGCCAGGGCATTGTGGCAGAGATGGATTGTGATGGGCAGCCCTGCAGGGGCAGTGAGGAAAGGAGGCACTGGATGAATCCTGTTGGACTATAAAGAAACAGGGAGCTTAGACCAGCCCTCCTATGGGGCCATGAAGAGTTGCCCACTGGTCAGTAACAAGTGTCCTGACAAATTACTGCAGTGTCCAGGAGTCCATAGAATAGCAATTGCTCCATCCTACCTTGGAGCACTTCAGACAGGCAGCGCTCATTTTCACTCATGCACAAACTTTCCAGGAGAATCAGGTTTGTCACAGCTGCACATGGAGGCTGCCCATGGCTCGGCCATGCCAAGCATCCGGCAATTCACCGGGTTCCAGGTCAGCTTGTTTGCAAGGTGGTGGAAAATCCCTAGGTTCCCAATGGGAAACTTCCATACTCAGAACATTTTCACTTAAGAAGGTGCTGCTCTTGATGGCCCTTCTCCCTCCATGGTCTCTGCTGCTGCAGAACAGAGGAGGGACAGGGGACAAGTCCATGACAGTGACATGGCTTGGGAGCAGGCTGTCCGTACACACAGCATGCAGCGAGTGGCCCAGGGTCCCCTCTGGGCCCCTCATGCTGCCACTTGGATCTCACCGAAGACATAATTAATATTTTTGCATGTATTCCCAGGTCTGGGTTTTGGAAGAGGGGAGGGCAGCCCATCAGAAGGCTTTTGTGATATGAAACCGGGGAGACCTATAGCATGCTCAGGGACAAGGGGTAATGGCCTTAAGCTGAAGGAGAGCAGGTACAGATCAGATGCTAGGAAGAAATTATTTGCTGTGGAGGTGGTGAGACAATGAAACTGATTGCCCGGAGAAGCTGTGGGTGCCCCATCCCTGGAAGTGTTCGAGGCCAGGTTGGATGGAACTCTGAGCAAGCTGGTCTAGTGGAAGGTGTCCCTGTCCATGGCAGGGTGGAGGGTGGAACTAGGTAATCTTTAAGGTCCTTTCCCACCCAAACTATTCTATGATTCTATGATTCTGGCTTGACTGAGTTGAGCTCTGTCCCAGTATCAGTACTGGCCTCGCAGGGACACCGCTCCATGCTGGTTGCAGCTGGATGTCCATGTGCTGGATGCTGCACTGCGGTCCCAGCTGTCACCCAGCTGCCATCCATCCCCCCAGCCCTTCCCAAGCCAATGCACAGATCTCCACCTGGCTGGTGTCAAACTGGCTGATGTGGAATTGGAAAGCCTCCATGTTTGCTCACCAGTCCACTTGTCTCACAGACTGGTGGATGTGGTGCACCCTTAGTAACTCCCAACCACCTTCTTGTCTTCCATCTGCTTGCTAGTAGCTTCCAAAAGTAGTTGCATACTTAACAAGTAATTACTTATTTTCTAACCATCCCCCCTGCAATACCCCATGTCCCAACAAATGGCTACACATTGTAGTGGGAGAACTATATCTACCACTTGCAGGTTAACTGGAAAAAAAGAAAAAAAAGAAAACCCAGAGAGAAACAAGTTCTCCTTTGCTTTATCTGCTCTGATAACAGCTATCACACAGAGTCTATCGCAAACCCTATGGGCACTTGGCAAAATGCGTAACTCTGCTGACTCACTATGGCACTCAAGAGAAAGGAGAAGGGCATTTGATAGGAACAAACATCCCCTTGCCAGCATTATCAACACCCTTTATAAAGAATTGTATCTGCAGCAGGTTGATAGTCGTGAGCAGCAGCATTCATTGGCATAGGAAGCAATCTCGGTGACCTTCAGTGGAGAAGAAGGTATAAAGCCCAAAGTCTTTTTCTTGGTCAACTGTCTGGGCACTAGTTGAATTTCTTAGTTTCCAAGCAGGACACATTTTTGGGAACTTTCTTGAGAAAATGGCAACTTTAAATGAAAAGAAGACCTGCAGCGAACGGATGGCAGATTTCCGTCGTTTTGTCTGGAATCCGGAAACAAGGCTCTTCATGGGAAGGTCCTTAATTAACTGGGGTAGGTTTTCACGTGGAAGATTCTTCTCTTCCTTCTGGTATACTTAAAAACTGAAGGGGGGGGGGGGGGGGGGGGGGGCATCCTAATGAGTGGGACACAATGTAGATATGTTAAAGACAGCAGTTCTCGTATGTGCTTCTAAGCCACTTTTTGGGTGGCCCTATGAGCTGGATCAAGTAGATCCAAACACTGATCTATGTAGTTCCTGCAAATGTATGACTTCAAAGTGGTTTTGAACCAAGAACTTCAAAAGGAGAAAAATTTACACGTTTACAGGTACCTTATTAATAGCTAGGGGTGATGGTTACAGTGTGGTTTTGACGTTGCTAATTAAAAGGGGGTTCAGGTATATGGAGAAATTTGCTTAATTGGTGGGTTTGTCCAATTCTTTGGAAACAAGTTTTGTTTTTCTGAAATTCCTTTCTGAAGGAAATGAATTTTTCTGAATTTCTCTGCTCAGTAAATCTTGTTTCTTATCACTGCATGCTAGCATGTATTTCACGCTAGCAGGTATTTCATACCAGCATGTATTTCACACTAGCAAGTATTTCAGCTGAGCCTCCCTTCCCATAGCCAAACTTGTGTCTCCAATGATGATCTGTATTATGATCTGCATTCTGGGGAGGGCAGCCTGGACCATTGTAAGGAAGATCCATACTCTTCCCACAGACTGTAAGAGTAGCTGCAAGTTTCCAGGTGATTTTTTTTTTTCTGCCATGAAGCCTGTGTGTGTAGCCTATTGGCTACTTCTAAAACCAGAATTTTACAGACAATGCAACTGAAATGTGAGCCTTTCCAGCTGGTAGAGAAGAAGGTGCTACAAGGCACCTACGATTACAAGCAGAGGTTTCTAATAGCACGCCCCCAAAACAACCACTGTGCTTGTACAGCACCAGCCATGTGTAGGACACTTTATGCACATACAGACAGAAACACAACATTACTCTTACATTATCTCACAGCAGAATAAAGTAGCAAGGTGGCACATTTTGCTGTTGGTGATTTCAGCTGTATAAGGCAGTGAAGTGATATGGGTCTAAAACCGACACACATGAAATACTGACATCTGTCATCCAAATAACACAAGGAGCAACTTGGGTTTGTCAAAGAAATACCTCATCATCTGTGTCACTTTGTCCATGCATAATAAGTAGATAAATGGTCTTAATACGTGAAATTACTTCAAGATACCACATGACCTCTAAACTTCAAATAATCTGAGCTCAGCACCAACTCCTTCAAAAATCCTTGTAGAACTATACAATTTTTTTCTCAAAGAATATTTTTTGAGTGTAGAGAAAATGTTCCAAAGCACCTGTCCCTTTACAGGGAAAACATCCCTGGGGACAAGGGTGCAAAGGAGACGGCTGCTGCTGCCAGGATCATCCTGGCTGCAGAGAGAGCACTGCACGGCCTTGCTCAAAAAATTAAATTCTGCCCTTATTCTTTTCCAATAGTGTGGATCAGCCTCTACTACCTGGCTTTCTACGTGGTGATGTCGGGGCTGTTTGCACTCTCCATTTATTCTTTAATGAGGACAATTAATCCATACGAGCCGGATTACCAAGACCAGCTGAAATCCCCAGGTACTGCCAGGGTCCCGCAGCAGCTGCGTAGGACTGGGCTGGGCTGAGAAGCATTTGCAGAGCCCAGGGATGAGCGGAGGCCAGCGTGGAATAAATCAGGTCACTTCTGCCCAAACAATCCCTGCAAAGTTTAACCACTGCCTGAAAACACTTTCAGGCTTTAAAATAAATCTGGCACATTTATTTACATATTGACATATGAATATACTTATATATTCATATATTTATGAATATATAATACTAAAATTAATATAACAATTCATTTATTTAATCTTGCTATTGGGACGATCAGTGCCTGCCTGTAGCAGGTCACCTTCTCTCTGCATGGGCAGGGTTCAGTCCCTGGGGAAGTCCTAGGTTCTGCTCCAAGCCCCCAAACACCAGAGGGCTTTGGGGTGCCCAGCAAGATGTAGAGGCAATGGGGTGAGCAGCCTGGTGTGGGCATTCCCATGCTTGCCAGCACCATCTCCAGGAAAGTCCCTGGGAGAGCAGGAATACCTTGCCAGCAGGATGTGTCAGTGGTCAAGGAAGTAAAAATAAGACAAAGATGTGGGATTAGGAATACAGGTTTGTGGGACATGAAAAAGAGATAGGGGAGATATCAGACACCACCAGTGCACACTACTAAAACTTCACACCCCAATGGCTTGTTTTCACAATGGGAGGGAAAAAAATAGCCCTAAAAATTATTCTGTCAGATGCTTTTGGATTTTGAAGTTTCCACTCCCAGTGTTCAGCAAGTTTGGTGTTCGCTGGGAAAATAATTCCTGTGACATATTATGTGTGGCTTTTTCAAAAGCTGTTTCTCATGCTGCCGTATGATCTATTTCTTTAACCCGATGTGATTGTTATTGCTAACAAGTCCTGGGGAAATCCAGTGCAATTGCTGGAATGATTTTACAAGCTGTTCTCGTAACAGCATGGATATATGTGAAAAGAAAATAATTCAGCAGCAGCACAGGCTTTAGGGTTTTGGTTCAACAACTCACAGCTGAGGTGTTTTCTGTACACAGTTAAATCCTCCCCAAAAAGGCTGGGGGATCTTCTACATTCACAATGAGTTTTGATGCAGCATAATTGCTACTGTCAATTTAAATAAACAAATCTGTGCCTGGCACCTCTCCTCTGCTTTGTCTTCCCTTTTCTCCCTTATGAAGGTGTAACCTTACGACCCGATGTTTATGGGGATAGAGGACTACAAATTTATTACAACATATCCGACAACAAAACCTGGGAAGGTTTAGTGACAACTCTTCACACTTTTCTGACAGGTAAAAATGAAGTTTCTTGCATAAAACTGAAAAAAAGGTGCTGCCTTATCTCCCATACTAGGTCTGAGCACCTTTAGTCAGTGCTTCCATTCTACATTTGTCCATCTCGAATCACAGATTTTGAGTGGAAAGTGCATCCTCTGAAAGGGATAAGCAAATCACCTCATGAATCTATAAATGAAACGTATGTACACATCTATTAAAATCCAGGCTCTGCTTCAGGGCTTTTACTTTGTTTAATTCTAAACAACCTTAATAAAAAAGACCAATAGAAAGTCTGAAGAGGAAGGACAAAAGGTCTTCAAAACTAGTCTCATCTAAATTAATCTAATTAATTTGTCTGTGACTACAAACATCAAAATGCCATAATAAATCTCATAAAGATGTTGCACGGTGTCATCAGGGAATACAGCCAAAGTAGGTTATGTGCTCCATTTGCCTGTTCATGTCTTAGCACATTTATATTACTATTGAGCCTTAATATCGTAGTTCTTCATGTTTCTCATGCACATATTGAGGAAACTTATATTTGAAATTGACTTTATATGGAGCTAATAACACAAACTGCCAGTCTTAACTCAATTCGATCTCTTTGCTTTTCCTTTTCTTGGATATTCTAAAAAACGCAACAAAACCAAACCAAACCCCTAAACAGTTTAAACTTCCCTTGTTCCATCTAATGCCAACTTCACTTGAAGTACAGTCTCCCAAGATACAATCTCCAGCCTGATGTTGGGGACGTGTAATTTGCATATGAAAAGCTTCAGTGGAGATTTTTTCTTTCTTCCTTCACACATCTAGCATATACACCAGCTGCTCAGCATCTGAACATCAACTGCACCAACAACACATACTTCATCCAGGACACCTTTGATGGCCCGAATAAAACAAAGCTATCCTGCAAATTTACCTCAGATATGCTTCAAAACTGCTCCGGCATCACAGATCCAACTTTTGGATTTCCAGAAGGAAAACCCTGTTTTATTATAAAAATGAACAGGGTAAGTACAAGTTCAGGGTGCTGAGCAAAAAAATTAAAGAGTAGCTTGAGTCTCCACTGGGGAGCTGCTGCCATGGGTTCTAAACTCTGCTTTGTACTGGGAATCAAAAATCATCGCTGACAGACCTCTGGAGCTACCAGGGAAATCCTGAGACTTTTTCACCATCCCTAGGAAAGTAACACAGGGCAGTGATCTCCGAACTGACTCTCTACAGCTTTGGGTTTAGTTTAGTTTAGTGTCTCTGTAAGGCTCTCATCCCACAAACTAGCACCAGAAGAATTTCCTCCTGCAATACCACAGCCCTGTGCCTTCAGCTGAGGCACGAGAATGTGACAGTACTGATGCAATTTCAGAGAGGTGATATCTTATTTCTCCAGGCGGCAAAGAAAATCTTTAGAAGAACCTATAAAACCAAAATTCAAACCCGGCAGATATTTTTCTCAGGGAAAACCACCATCAGGTTTTTTGGAAAGGAATAAAGGGAATTTTCAATGCTTTAGTTTTTTTCAGGACATAGATGAAGGTATAAGCACTTTGTTTTTGGGTAAAATTCTGAGCCTTCTGATTCAGTTTTGGTAGAGAGTAAAGAGCTCGAATTCTCCTCCAGTTTCTGATAGACAGAATCATTGCATTTTTTGTTTGGCTTACACCTTAGGCATTTTCAAGAATCTGTGCAAGCCCTAACTGAGAGGGGAACTGTGTCCCTGATTCTGGCTGGTGAAATGGGCTTTTTCCAAAAATGCCTTCTTCAGCAAGACTGGGTGCCAGCCCCAGCAGGGAAAAGACACATGGATAGTGACCAGGGGGCTTCACCTCCTTTCACCTTTGCTGTTACAGGATGCAACCCCACTAGTTTTGTAGGATCAAACCAGCCCAAGGGGTTTTCTGCCATAACCAAGGTTTTCTAAGAAGGACAAGATCAAAAGCATGGAGATGCAGCTTTTCCTTTATTGACACACAATTAACTGCTTTAAGAGGCCCCTGGTGGCCTGGGCATGAGCAAGGGCAAGTGGTATGGGTGGGTAAATGAGCTGGACTCAGAGGACGTGCAGTGCTACTTGCTCTGGCCAGGATAGAGCCCATCTGCAGTGCCCATCTCAGGTAATGCCAAGTCCTGCTTCCTAAATATCTAGCCACAACAGTTTTTCACCTACATAAATGAGATTATTTGTTTGAGAGAGTCTTACACAAGAACATATTAAGCATCTTTTGAAGCTCAGTTCTCAAATAACTGCTTGCTCAGTTTTATCTCAAAACAATTTCCAAGTTGACCAAATATGTGTTTTCTTTTTCAGATTATTAAGTTTTTCCCTGGCAATGGCACTGCACCAAGGGTGAACTGCACATATGTGGTAAGGGTATGAAGTCTGAGTCTCAGACACTTCAAGCACTACAGCTCAGAGAGCAAGAAAGTGCAGTGGTGACCAGAAAAAATACGCTTGCAACTCTGAGAATCAGATCCAAATACTCGGAATATTCTCAGTTCCGTGCAAGTTCTTGCACCGGCAGACATGCTAAGAAAAAAACCTCCAAGTTTGCTTTATTTTAAATCACCTGAAAATGTGTATTTTCATGCTGCAGAGAACATTTGCTGTTTGCTTTCAGCTCCCTGTAGTGATATTCACGCCTCAGCGCAGCTCCCTCAGGCTCTCGGCAGGTCCAACCGACTGAATTCCCAACTGCTATCAAAGGGCACTTGCCTGCTTTTCTTGGCAGTAGTAGCAGCGGGAAATTGCCACTTTTATTTGAAAAATAAGACTAGTGCTAACAGCCTGCTGAACTTGAGCTTTAACACATACTTAGCAGCCCTAAAACGCTTGCATCGGGCTGGCCGAGGACTTCCTCACCAACAGAGCTTCTTCCTCTCTCCTTTCACAAACAGGGTGAGGAGTCTCGCCCGCTGGAGGTAGATTACTACCCCGTGAATGGCACCTTCAACCTGCACTACTTCCCCTACTACGGGAAAAAGGCTCAGGTGGGTGCTTCTGTATTTAACTTTTCTTCTTTCTCTTCATGTAAGGTGAAGCACGGAGCATCTCTGCAATCCTATGAGAACTGGAGAGGCTATTTTTAAGACTTCATTTTTTTAATTGGTAGCATAAAATTAAAATATTTTCTTCCTATTTTTTTATTTCTCCTCCTAGCCCAGCTACAGCAATCCTTTGGTAGCTGTGAAATTTCTCAACATTACGAGGAATGTAGAACTTAAAATAGTGTGCAAAATCATTGGAGCTGGAATTACCTTTGATAACATTCATGATCCGTATGAAGGAAAAGTGGAATTTAAATTGAAAATAGAAGACTGAGCAGCAACAGAGACACTTCTGAAAAATGTATGACGAGTAAACTTAACTATTACCACATCCATGTATATTTATTTTCTCGCTATGGTTCCCATACAAATGACAGTGCAAAGAGACATTTTCTACTGTAAGATGACCCACAGAGCTAAAAATCAAGATCCCATTCTCAGTGTGTAAAGGTGAAGATTATCTCTATGTACATAGCTTAATATTTCATGGCTATAGTACGCTGCTGCCTTCATGCAAATATTTGTACAAAACAAGTTTCCCCCAAAGGGCACAGCTGTGCCTTCAAAGAACATAAGTATAGACTCAAACCATCATTTTCAATCACTTTTCAAACAATAAGTAACTGATGTATGATACTAAAGCTTGGTTATTGAGAAATAACTAGATAGCTTGAAAAGGAAATCAATACTCTGAAATACTAGCAAGTAATTAAAATTTTAATCTCTCTTGTATAGGATGTATAAAATTGTATTAAAATTATCTGTATCCCAATGCATTGGCTTTTTGCACTAGTCAGCTGAATCAGATATTTTTAGCTGACAAATCAAATGACTGCAAAAGAAGCAAACTTGAAATCTGTCCTCTAGCTTATAGATTTCACTGTACCACTGACCTCTGTGTATATAACCTAATAAAAATGACTGGTAAGACTGTAACACTCAGTTACATCCAGGAAACTGTTCAACTAGAGGTTGTAATTTGCTGGGGTTTTTGTTTGTTTGGCATTTTATTGTTGTTTTGTGTTTGTTGTTTTTTTGATGGTTTTATTTGTTTTATCCAGTAGAATAACCCTGTATTACAGTGATGAGTTTTGGGTTACTTGGAGTAATCTGGAAGATGCTGAAATAACACCAAATCTTTAAGTGAATCTAAAATTTGAGAAGTCTGACTCTGTCACATATGATACAAATATACAAGACTGCTGTGTCCGTATAGCATGTTTATGTTACCTCAAGTCCAGCATGCTCCAGCGAGAGAATAAACACTGCACACAAAAAAACAGATCTTCAAGAGCAACATCACTTTACACCTTCACCGCCTGGACATTTCAGAAAGCGAGAAGATGTAACAGATCATCTCCTGTACTACAGTGACATTCATCAGTCAGCTTGCAGACAGAATCCTGTTGGAGGGGAATATTTCCTCTTTAAAACCACAAATGATATTTGTGCCTTTCTCAGAAAACCTCTGCGTTACAAAACCAGTAAGAAAATGCTTCCTCATATAAAACCTTTTTTTTTTCCCCTGGCCTTTCTTATTTCAATTTTTTGAAGTGGGTCTTCGCCTTTCTTCAAGAAACAATGAAAATTTTATATCCTTTTCAGAACACAGGTCTCCCCTTGTGCATCTTTCCAAAATAACATGGAAAACTATAAAATACTTTTGATAACAAAATAGTAACTCATGCCCGAGGTTAGTTCTATGTGGTCTATAAACAAAGTATTTAAGTATTTCCAAGAAAACCAAGAACTCTTCTCTTGGTGCTCTAACACAGGCAGACTCTCTGCTTGACTGTATTTAGTACCTACAGCTGGCACTGAGCCGGGCAAAGCAGTGGCACAAGCTCACAATCCAGTCAGCCCTACAACCACAGCACAGGAGTATGCTGAACAAACTCCCCTTGGATTGTGTGCCAGCAAAGCTACAGCTTCAGAACAACAGCCTAGACCAGCTTCACAGGAAGACCTGTGATGGGATAAATAGAGAAAGGAAAGACTGAAGCATCCCTGTGATGACCAAACGATGGTGCATTCTGACGTCAAAAGAAGATCCACCAGATCTGGTTCTCTATGCAAAGATTGTCATCCTGAAGTTAAATGTTTCTTGAACTTTCAGCCATCTGAGATTATTCCCTTTCTTTACTGAAATCAGAAAAAATAACAGCAAAGAGCAAGGTTTGTGGCTAGCGTAGCTGAAGGAGGAAAGCGTAGTCAATATTAGCCTGCCAGTTGTAATAATCTGTGTGTAGTTAGTATGAGCTTGCCCAAACCCCAAATGCAAGCACACTTAAATAGCAAAATGGCCATCATGCAAATACTTTGTAATACCAATTACTGCATGGCACAGCCCAACACTACATATAAGCATGTAATCTAGTGAGCACAGCTGCATTTTGGAGACATAAAGATGACAGAAGTTACAAGATACAGACCAAAATAAGCACATGGGAAGGAAAACAGGCAGGACATTGTGCCCAAGGCACAAGAAGCATGACTGGCAACAGCTAAACAAGCTAAAAAGCAGCTGAATCCAGGAGAAGGAAGGCAAGAAGCAGGAAACACCAGCAATGAGAGAGAAGAAATGAAGAGAGACATTTCCTCTGTCTAAGAGCTCTCCAGCCTCATCACCTTCACCCTGGGGACTGAGAGGACCTCGGCCACCAGTGCCAGCTGTCCAGCAGCAGCTGCAAGTTACTGTGTAGTCACAGTTAATTTAGTGTTAGAGACTAACAAGCATTACAGACTAACAGTTGTATACACACACCAGTAATAATCATTACTATGCAGGAGCTAACATTAGCACAAAGTGTGCCAAGGAATTAATTCAACAGCTTTGTTTTCAAATTTGAAACCAGACACATTTACCAGTCTCTTAACCACTTCCATTGCAAGAGTCCAATTCCTTGAGAGAGAGATACACACACATTCAAGAACATATATAGATATCTACATATATATGTTCTAGGTATATCTAGATGTAACCACATACACCGATTATATACACATTCAGCTGCAACATTAGCAGTATTTGATTAGACCAAACAATATAAATGGGGAAAAAAACCCCGCCAGGCTATGTGGGAAACTGAAGCAGCATATTTAAGAATGAATTGCAAGCAAATGCAAATTTCTGAGTTTAGTTACATGCAGATCAACTAGGATGGGGATGGGTGGTTAGTCCATGTGTCTGGAGCAGTGGAGGGGCCAAGAAGGCAGTATCAGAGACCACACAGTGGCTCTCAGTGCCAGTCTCTGCCCTTTTTTCCTACCAACTGTGCAGAAAGGTTAGCCAGGAGAAAAGGCATGAGGAAGGCATAACAGGCCATGAAAATAATACATTAACACCATAAATTTTTATATCAAATAAATTCCAGCTCCCAGACTTATCTGCTAAAGGTGTTAAATAAAACTCTTGAAGATCAGTGTGAAGAGAACAGAAACACAGCAGTTTCTTTGAGATGTGCTTTCCTCTCCACACCTTCTTATGAATATTCATGGTAGTGGTAAAGTAAATTATTGAAGTGTAAAGTCCTAATGGCTGTTATTAAAAACTATGAATAAAAATTAATAGAGTGGAGAAAAACACTGAGTACAAGCACCTTGATGCTTAAAGGACTTTGTGCTACAGCTATGAGACTACAGCAAGTTCAAAGCCTCCTCTATCTTTCAGAATTGCCAAGTACTAGACATTAATAATTGAGTCTTTGTTTAATGGTCTCATATGATGTCACTGCTACTGCACTTGGGAATTCCTCCCATTTCACAGTTGTTTTTAATCTCTGACCTATAATAAAAGTCCAGCAGAGATTGATTCTGCAACAAATAAAGCTGTCTAACCATGTGCTACTTTCAGTAATTGGATGCAAAGTAACAGCTACATCAATAATGCTTGCAAAAAGTATTTTCTGCCTTGCACCTAAGCTCCCTTCACAAGCTTCATTTCCTTCAGGCACAAAAGCTCAAGCTCAAACAAGATTATTTTGTTTAAATAAATATGTGCATGAAAGAACAGCTGCCCTTTTCTTCTATTTGATTTGAAAGACTCTTCTCAGAGCAGACAAAGACTGTTCACTTTTCTTCCAGTTTTTTTTTCACTAGAGTGCTAACAATGGATGCTCTGAACTTCTCATTATTTTAAGAAATTGGGCTGAAAATTCCCTTTTTATGACCCTGCTACACCTCTGAGAAAGAACTGAATTCTGGAGAGACACTTGGGATAATACCCTTCATTCATTAATATGTGTATGTATGTGTAGTCCTACTATTACCAGTGTGGGAATGTCATCTTTCCAATAAAAATTCTAATAAAATGTTCCAGGGGCTTATTACTATCATCAACCACGCAACTCATTTTAATTACTCTGATTCCAAGTTACAAAAATCTTAAATCTTATGTCACTTTTCTCCCAGATATTGATGAGCCTTTTGAAATAGTATCTTTTTGTACGACCTGACACAAATCCACTAATTTCTCCCTTCTTGCCCCCTTTTTATTAAACAAGCCAAAATAAGACTTCCTTAAGTCTCATAGTAAAAGATCTTGACCTTAGGAATTAAATAATTGGGGGAAGAGCTTTTTTTCTGAGTATTTCCTGATTTTTCCAACGTCCTTTTGAAATGATAATGCTAACAAGTATGTGGCTGCTCACTACCGCTCTCACTGAATGTATCTGGATGTATCACCATTTTCCAATCCATTATTAGTTTTACCTACACATCCAAATTCAGATTAGCTAGTTCCTCAAAAAACAGTGTAGGAGACATATGCAGTTATAATCTACCTTGAAACCCTGGATTATTTTTAGGATTCTACATTTTCAGCATAGTCTTTCCTCTTGTAAGTGTACCTTGAATTCTTTCTTCACAAGACGTGGAGTTTAACCGTAACATTTTTGGACATGACTTGCTTGCCAAACAATTCACATTAATCTCTCATCTTCATTGTTTACATCTTTTCTAACCAGTACTACTTTAAAGTATTTTTTAATTTTCTTCGGGGTTATTGAAGAAATTGTTAAACATAAGTACAATCTTACTTGACGCAGCTGTTCAGTCAGTGATAATGCCACAAAAACAATTCAGCAGTAAGTAGTTCATAACCCCTTAATATACAATCTGTTGGTATTGTAAAACATATTTAAAATCAGAATGCAATGAAACTAAAAAGGTTGAAATATGCTGAAGCATAGGCATTGTTTCCTTAATCAGCTACAAATTTGCAATCCCCTCCCATACTCATTTGGGAAGACCTATTCTCTACTTTGTCATTAACAATTAGTCTTCCAGGCTTTTAATTTTCTTTTAGCTGTTTCTTTCAACAGGTTTTGTAATACAAGCTTCAGGGCTGATCTCAAGCTGTCTAGACCACATTTGGACAGGACTTCCTCACATCTTTTGACACTTCTTATATTTTCACACTTCAAAAACTGGCACTCTAGCATTATTTTAGTCTTTAAGAACTATTTTAAGGTTCATTAAAAATCAGCATCAGAAGTTACCCAACATTAAATACTGCGGTTGCCTGTTTTAAGAGTATGTGCTTAATGTTTTGCTTTATTTTTAATAAATTTTCCCAAGTTTACATGAATAAAGAACAGGAATCTTGCCTGAAGTCTGCAACCTTGCTGTCTTTTTAACATGCTACAATGCAGATGCTCTGACCAGGTAGGGCTGATGAAACTGCACTATTTACAGCAACGAACCATGATGTGTACACAGCAACATGATAAAGAACATCAAATTTCTCAGCCTAAGTCTAGATTTCAACTTGTTCAAAATATCCAAAAATTTAACAAAAAGGTCATGGCAGAACAAAGAAAAGCACTTGTAATGCTATTACATGGGTGATTTTTGATTAACACCAGCCTCTCTTCTTTATTCTCTTCCACATCAGAGCATCCTGCCTTTACCACAGGTAAGCTGTGCATCAATAATCATCGTGATTTTCTCCAATTGTTGTTTCACAAAGTGCTGGCATCCACTGAATGTGAGGACAGCAGGGACGCAACTGAGTGAGAGGCAGATGGTGCTAGGTGAGAACCATCATCATGCCAGGCAGGAATTTCCAGTGTAACCAAACGCTGGAAGTCAGAAACACCCATGCATTGCAGGTTGTTGCCCTTCTTCATTCTGCTCTCGGCATCAGCTGTATTTCTGCTTATTAGAAACCTCATCTTAAAGGAAGACAGTCTTCACTTCTACCTGCTCATTTAATCATTTAACCACCTCTTCCATCACAGGAGTTTGGTACGTTTTTGACAGCTTCTGAAGATGAGCTGAGCTTCCATTCATTTTCTGACAAGTCTGGCAAGCCAGATGACCCACTTGTCAGTCTGTTTCCAACACTGGCGTTTTCTAACATTTTTTTTCCTTTCCTTCTCTCTCTCTTATGGGATCCATATGGTAATTCAAGCTGTAAGGCACCTCACGTTGTCTCCCGTCCAACCCATGCCCAAAGCATGCTCGGCTGTGAGGTCAGACTCTACAATGCTTAGGGCTTTTCTCCTGTCTGGTCTTGAAAACCCTAAGGATCGAGTCAGAACAACCTCTCTGGGCAGCCTGTTCCACAGCTTGACCATCCCAAATTCTTCCTCATATTTAGCTGGAAACTTTCCCATTTCAGCTTGTGTGTGTGCTGTCTCTCATCCTTCTCATCACACACCACTGTGGACTGGCCCCACCTTTGTAATAACCTTCCTGCAGCACTGATGGAAGGCTGCCACCAGGTCTCTCGAGGCTGCCTCTTCTCCAGGCTGAACAAGTCGCTCTCCCTCAGCCTCTCCTCATACAGCAACATGAAAAGGCTGCTCTCAAGGCGCTGGCTCATCTTTGCTTTTCCTGATAAATGAATGACAATTAAGGCTTTAACAATAAAGTATGTGTGATAGTAGCCTCATCTTTCTGGAAGCAGACAGGGTTGAGAAGTGGTGAGAAGTTGTTAACTCAATGTAGTCATAAAGACAAATAGCCTACTACACTTCTCATAAGCAGACAAGAGAAAGGAAATCCCTACAGTAAATAATTATCTCTCTGGGAAAAACTGTATATGCTGTCCTTTCTACTGGTGATCATTCCAGTAGAGAAACATCATCTTGGTTGGTTTTTTTAAAACTTTGCTCTTTCTGTATTAAAGCAGCATCCAATTTTCAGATTTCTTACTAATATGAAGATTTTACAAGCTATGTATTCACTGATTAAGAAACTAGGAGACTTGTGACAGTACAACCCTTCATTAAAGATTCATCCTTTCATTCAATTAAATAAATGGACATCCATCAAGGGTCAGTACCCCATCAGCTACATTTATTTTTTCTTCTTTGCAACAGTTGCCACCTTTCATTGGAAGAAGGTTAAAACAAACAAACAAACAAGTTTCCAAAGTCATAACTGCTTCCCTTTGGTTAAGACAAATTCCTATGGGAATAGCAAAACAGATTATTTGTGAAACAGTTCAAGAAATCCTTAACTTGTTACACATGTCAAAACAGACAGTCTTTCAAAGCTCAGTAGCACTTCAGAAAGTGCAAAAGATGCACACTGCTCCCAAGACTTATCTGCAGGACCATTTCAGAGGCATAAATACACACTTTGCAACTCTTCCTCTTCTCCTCTTCTTCACATCATGAAAAAGTGCTGGCAAAGTAAAGGAATTAAAAGTACATCCCTTTCCTGCCACCTTTTACCCCAAACTGAGCCCTAATACCAATTCTCATTCCCTTTACCATAATTTAATCTTTCTTAAACCGAATTCTAGTTTCTATCTCCCTACAGTATCTTCCACAGATTTCCTCAACAATTTCCTGTCCACAATTCCATGTTATGTTCTGTTCCTGCTCTTAATCTTCATTTTTCATCTGTACATGTGCAACCACTTTTTTCAGAGACTGGAACCACACAGTTTAAAGTTATCCTTCACTTTCCAGTTCCTTTCATGCTGTGCCTGACATTATTAAATATTTATTTCTCTGCCTTTCTTTTTTTAAAATAAGTTCCTACTATTTTTTGTAGTCTTTGACTAGTCTTCTCTTGTTTTCTCACTCTTTCCAACTTACAACTTCTTCTCTTTTTACGCCCCTCTGCAAAGACCCTGCTACAATCTGTTCTTTCTTTACTGCTTCCCTCCTCCTACTTCTTCACATCTCCTTTCCCATCTCAACCTGGCCCCTCACCACTGGTCTCTTTCATCTTTTTTTTTCTCCTCTTTCACCTGAACACTACAACCAAGTGACTACCCGAAATCAAGCAACTATTTTAAAAGTCTATAGACTTCCTCTCATTATTCATTGCTGCCTTTACTAGAAAGCTCTACCAAAACAAAGATAATACAGAATCATAGAATCATTTATAAAATCTTTAAGATCATCAACCAGAAATATAATAAAAATTTATCTCCCCCAAACCACTCCAGTGTTTAAATTATTTAATTCCATTTCACAGATTTATCAGCAGCCAAAAGAAGGGAGAAAAGTAATATCTTAAAAATGTATGTTCTGTCACACTTTCACTCCCACCATGACCTTATCTTATGTGAAGACTATTCCAGAATAAGAACCAAAAGAAAACTGTCAGATTCTTTCAGCCTTCCTTCCCTAACATCCACCTACTCACTCTTTGCAGGTAAATCTTGGATCATACACAGGAGAGCACAAGGGAAAACCGGAATAACCGAAGTTCCTCTGCAAACTGAACTGCCATTCAACATCAAAGACAATTTCAGTCAACTGTCTCATCCACAAAAAGAACATTGTGTTTAGCATTAGCACTGCAGAGAATGGCATCTTCAGTGAGAAGCAAAACATTCAATTAGCCTCCTCTCCCCTAGATTTTTTCCCCAGGCCCATCAAAGTAATTTGCTTGGTTCACTCATGTTACCAGGTCTGATACAATTCAAAAACCTTCACTGTGTATCAGCTGCTCTGTTAATCACCCATGTCCCCGCCTTCCCACAGAAGATTTGTCTATGCATAATCCCTTAAAGAAAAAAATCCATGTAACACACTTCACGTTTACCACAGAGTTTAAGTGCATCCAGGAGCCCTTACCAGAGTCAGCACAGTTATTAATACTTTGCAGGGACTCCCTGGAGTTTGTGGAAGTATCAAATCCTGACTGCGACAGGAGCCTGCAGTGACTAAGCCAGTTCAGTATGCTCTTGCAGGTGGGAGCAGAGGATGTGATCTAACAAAAAGGTTTAAGGAGGAAGCATATGGAAAGTAGATTAAAACCTGTTTTGAGGACATAGGAATATATGACAGAAAACTAGGACTGAGGAATATGGGATGAAGTTAGGACATTAGGCGTGGGATTTTAAACAGAAGCTGGATTGGAGTACTAAGACTGACCTGTCATGCTGAGGAGAAACATGAATGAAGTAAGGAGGTGTGAAAGAAGAAAATATACTGTGATGCCTTTTGCATCATAAGTTATCAAGAGCTCTAAGGGCAAATTACTAAATCAAAGCAAAAAATTTGGGCCCTCTGTAACACAGATGCAGTATCCCAAGACAGCTAATTCTAGGTCTTGTGACGAGAAATGAAATGTTCTAAAATAACCCTAGAATTAGAAAAACCACAGAGCTTGTTAAAAATGCCCATGCGCGTTTTATTAATAAAAACTAACAGTGCCAAGGTTAAACAAGTCAAACAATTATAGTCTCTTTATATTCCATAAAATATTACAGAAAAGTTTATTTGTGTTTCAATAAAAAGACTACTGTCTTAGAATAGGCAGCTGACAGTTTTTGTGCAGTTAATTGTTTGTGAATAAATTTAAAAAGACTACCACCTGCCCTGAAATTCCTTTTATAAAAATGAACTATTAAAAATGATTGACAAATTTTGAGTTAAAAAACTTAAAACATTCTCTATATTTAATTTCAACTTTATAATAGATTACAGGAAGATGCTTATGAAACAAATACAAACATTTGTTTCAGTACATGTCTTTATATGATAGACTTATAAGTATGTAAACAACTATATAATAAAAAGTTTCCAAAGACTGCCTGTAAGAAATCAGGCAAATTTTACCATAAGCAATAAATCATTCCAAACCTTCAAGACATTTTATATAGCTGCACCAACTGGCAGTAAACATTTGCCAAAAACTTTGTAATTCAAATGTCCCAACATACAGTTAAAAGTATAAAAACTTGATGGAATCATAATGTTAGGTATAATTTAAGGGAAAATAAGTTTATAACAACATTCCTGGAATTCAACATGTAAAAAAGTAGGACGTATCTTTCTTGTTTGGTTCTTTGGACACTGCATGATTAACAAAAAACACTACTACATTAGCTCACTATCCCTCAAAAAGTGGCATAATCAAAATACACTCCAAATAAATTGCCATTCAGTGTATTCATTTTCCACAGAAGGATAGTATTTTATTTCTCAATGATGTGTCTACATTTTCTTTAGCAAACTTTGAAAGAACATTTGGGGCAAAATTCTTTTTCCTTCAAGTAAAAAAGAAATCCCAAACAAAAAACAACCAACAAACCAAAAACCCCTAAAACAAGAGTAAATAAAGGCTCTGCATTAACACACTGGTATCAAAAACACACATCCACACCACATTTAAAAATATCCTACATAAAACAATCCTTGTTTGCTTATCAGAGGTGCAATTTCTAAACTCAGAACTGCTTACCAATATTCTCCTTGGGGGATGGGGCAAAGTAACTGAGACACTTCTCCCTAGAACAATTTATTCCTGAAGCCTGCTGAATTTTAACAAAAAATAGTCTACAAGCAAAGGGCATCAGTCGTCATCATCATTTTCATTAAAATCATCGTCATCATCATCGTCATCCCCAACATAAGAAACTGGTGTTTCAACTCTGGAGCCACTGTACTGAGATCCATTGGAACTTGTAGCCAACATCCCATCTCCACCATTGGAAAAGTCACTGAAAAATAAAAAAAAGGCACTTGGCATTGCTTAATGCTCTCTCCCGTATCTAGTCCATTCCTTTAGTGAATCTGCCACTGCCACTTTATAAACTGTCTTTAATGTAGGTCCAAGTTGTCTCCAAAAAGCTGAAACACTCTCAAGTAATTTTGAAGTGGTTCTTATTAAGTTTCTTCCTTTAGGCTTAATATAAAGATTGAACCTTTTCACAGGCACTTTATAAATATGTTTTCCAGGATTCTTCTAAAGTACATTTAGTGTTAAGGCTACGCAGCTAAGCTCTTCAGTATTTTTATGTAGCCCTGGACACTTGCAAGTGAATCATGTCTTTCAGAATCACTAATCTTGATAGGCTGCCCTGGAAAATTAATAGCTTTTCCTTAACTCCTTGATATGACATAGCAAACTGTCGTGCTGTATTTTTAATTTGAAACTGTTTTATTCTCATTGTGCAGTATTTTATTTTAGTAGAGCTAGAAAATTCCTGCCTCCATTATTACTTGCTATTTTGCCAATCTATTTAATTGTTGACTTTCCAAATAGTTTGATAAACTATTAAACTTGGCCACAAATTCTTGACCAAATATTTTTTAAAAAAAATCACAAAAATAGTATCTCTATTGAAAGACATTCATCCTTAAAAAATTGCTTTCAAAAATATGTTAGCTAGTAATTTTTTAAATACTAATCCAACTAATGCACATATTCAATCATGCACACTTGTTGCTGTATGGAGCCAATTCAATGGTCTATCATCACGCAGAATGAAATTGCAGGGGTACACCCCAGAAGCTCACAGGAAAAACATATCAAGTAAGATACTTTCAAGAATTTCTGCTGTTCTGCACACTTATTCAGCAGCAAGATACACAGATACCTGTCTAGCTGTAGTCAGATGACTTCTAACAGCTCTGCCATAATTATCTGCAAAAGCAGTTTCAAAAGCAAAGAACAAACAACAACAACAAAAACAGATTATTCTTGTGTTTCTGTAAACTTTGAAAATACAAACCCAAAATCTGTACTCCTCTCTTTTTGATAAAAATAGAACTGGATTTCACAACCTGAGTATCCTAGTAAGACAAAGAAACTGGGATGAAGGTATTGGTAGCAGCATCTTCAGTCTTCTGCAGACTTTCTTTAATTAAACGTACAGCCTTTATTTGCCTTGGCAGCACAACTTGTATTGCCATGAATGTTCATGGCTATTGCCATGAATATTCATATATGTCCTATAATTAAACACAATTTGTCACTCCCCTTTTCCAAACTCCTAAGAAATGGAAATGGTAGAAGTTGTGCTCTCACCAAGATAATGAACCCCACTCAGCCTCTGGTTTTCTATTGGTCTCTGGCTAACAGTGGCCTATTCAAATTTCAAAGTCTTAAATACATATGAGGCTCTTTTTTCACTACATCATGCTCATTACCAAAGAAGGAAACTTAGTGAAAACAGTGGATTTTAGGTACTGTTCAGCATCTCTAAAGGTATTTTGGCAGAATTTTCACTCAAGCTTCAGTTCCCTTGCACAAAACATGCAGAACTTAATTCAAGCATTTGTTAAGAATGTCAAACATTTCAAAGATCATAGAACCAATTAGGTTAGAAAAGACCCCAGAGGTCACAGAATTCAACCACTGAATATTTGACTCATTTTACAATCTTGTGGAGCCCACAGAAGGACATCTTTTTGATTAATACAGGAATAAGAAACTAGTGAGTAACAAAGTCAAATACTAGTTATGGTTTGTCACACTACTAGCTTCTGATTGCTGTTTAAAACCCAAAGACTAAAACCTTTTTTTAAAGTTAGACACTAATGACCAAGGAGTAATCTTTCCAATATTGTACTTCAGAGAAGTATCTGTTTTCTTGTCACAAACTCTAAACTAGAAAAAAACCCACAAACAAACAAAAAACACATTCAAGATTAACACCAGTCTAACACCTCTCCCACTATACAGGAAAGGATTTCTTTAATGGCACTGCTAAGAACCACCACAGAAGTGATGTCTGAGAATAAACTTCAAACACATATTCATAGCACACTTAATCAAAACAGAACTTTTTTCATGAAGCATTTAATATCCAAGTTTCTTTGATGACCACAGATTTTAAAAACTAATTGAAAATTTCATCTCACCTGGCTGAAAATCTTGTGCCGTTTGATGCAGAACCTGACGAAGATGTGACATATACACTGCTGATTGATCCCTGAGCCATTTCTGTAAAACAAACAACATGCACTTGAGGAATACTTCCAAATACAACCATCTAATTCAGTGGAAATGCTTAATCCAGAAAAAGAGTCTTGCAGCCCAAACAACAAAACATATTGATGTACTATATGCAAAATAGCAGAATTTTTAAAAAGGCTAGTGCCAAAACAAAATTTCAAAATACATTTAAAAAACGCATTCAATTTGAAGTGAGCAAGACAGATGAATTCATCATATGCTTGCACTTACTACCTTTTGCCTTTGCAAGTGAATCAAGCATAAATACTGTCCACTTAAAGGAATTACACACTGCAAAGATCTACTTGTGTGGCATAATGCAAAAAGTTTTCCAAAGAGCAACAGTGCATTCTTCATTAGTCACTATGTCATTTGCTCCCTTAAGGTACACTAAAAAGATAAATCTGAGAACTTGACAGAAATCTTTACCACAAACCACCGGAAATTAACTGATCTAAGGTATTTTCATGTTTTTTCTTAGAGTCCTATATTAAGGAGGAAAACAAAACAACTCTTTTTGGAGTAACTAACCTGTCACATATGGTTCCAAAGCTTTAGGAACCAAACTCCTTGCAATTTTTAGGTCCTCTGCTGAACAGCTTCCAGATTCTAGCCCGCAAGCCATTCCCATTCGTTTTAGTACTTCTATATCATCATGAATTTCAAAAGTATTGTCAAAATTAAATAGATATTCAAACCTGGAGAGGAAAAATGTCTCAATTAGCTTCAATAACTTTATCTGCCTTTCCATTTTCAGGAATTGCAGCACTTCAAAAGCTTTACACACAGTGTTAAGTGTGTTAGTGACACATCACATCAAGCAATCAAATTTTTCAAGAATTATGTATTTGCTCGTGACTGCTTACATTCAGATTTTATTTAGCTGATGAAAAATACAGCTTTTTGAACCAAAAGTGGAGAACAGCAGTCCTGAAAGCGAAATCCATTTTCAGTTCTACTGGCTGCATTACATGGTGTTAAAGCCAAAGGAAAACACTACTTGGTTAAGTATGACATAAAATGTCAAGAGAGATGCCTAATATCTCTAGATAGCAAATCTTAAATGAGTTATCAAATGTGAATCAATTAGTCTATTTATTAAAAAACAGCTGTCTGAAATGCATGCTCTCAATTTACAAAAGGCACAAGTAAATTAAGTTTGTATTTAATTTTTAACAAATCTACATGAACATTTATTTATATGAACTCAGAGCTCCACCAAAAGCCAAGATGGAAAACTTTGTTAGCTTACTTGTCATTTGAAATACTGCAGTCGATCACTGTCTTCTTGCTGGTGTTAACAATAATAAATGGCAAATGGATGACAGAATTGGAAGGTGGAGGTCGGTTTGCCTGCTGTTCTGCTTGACGGTTTCGCTGGACGAGGTTCTTAAAGGCAATTTGCTAGAAAAAGCAAAAGCGATATTAAAGTATGAATTAAGCTTTTAGGATCATGTTAACAAAAACCCTCAGGTAAAGAATTCCAGCAACGGTTGCAGCAAGTAAATGCAGAAAAGGACAGAGAGTGTTTACCACATTCCTGCACGTTAGCAAGAAGAGTCACTGATCATAGTCTTAAAAAAGACAATACAGTAAAACTTTACTGAGAAAAAAATGTACATTCTACTAACTACATCAGGACAGTTCCTTGGACAGATCCCTGACAGAACGGAGAGATAACAATAACTGGAAAAATAAATTTTCATATAGCACCCTATTTCCTCTCCATTTACTCTTCCCTACTAGCTACTGCACTTCAAAAAATACACAAATACACTTGAATGTTAATACTGAAATGAATTATACGCTAAAAAAGTTAATGTTTGGGATTTGAATATCTGGCATTGGGTTTCTGAATTACCCATTTAAGATTAGTGACTTTAACATCTTAGCAAAATTGTTTTTTACAATGGAATGTTCCCATTTTAAAAATCAGCAATTTGAGTAATTAAAAACCATTGAAACTCAAGTTATAAATCTTACAGTAAGCTACTGAACAAAGAAAAAGTAATTTTTCCGTCATGAAATCAACTTAAATAAACAAGAATTAAGACCAAAATCCAAAGCCAACACAGAGACTGATGAAAGTCAGGCAGCTGTCGCACAGCTGTCTGTACTTTCTTTCTCCATCCTACTGAGATTCTCATTCCTACTCTGTAGGTAACACAGCTACCAACGGCAACATTTTAGTGGACCAGCTGCACAGTGACTTGGGAAATAGAATATTGCTTCCCCCAGTGCCATAGGGGAGATCTCAGAAGGAGTTCAGCCACCATTTTACAGTAGTCAAGCCACTTACACACCAGTGGCAGTGAATGTCCAGAGAGGCATAGTGCAGAGCATTGTGACAGACAACCTCTACAGTCACATAATTTTATCTACGGATGCTAACACAGAAGGAAATTTTACATACAGGAACCAAAATGGAAAATTCAGAGGGTACAGTATGAAATACTGCTCCTATCAGCATAAACCGTGTTTAAATGTACTTGAAATTCCAAACAAATTCATCATAACTGATGGAAAGTTGATTCCTTCCCCAACAGCCACGGCCAACAGCATGGTCCAAGCTAAACTACAGCATTAATAAAAACTGCATACACCTTATCCTGAAATTTGCCTCTAGTGTTCCTTCCCATCCCTCAGACCTGGATAAAAACAGAGGAATACAGATATAAGTTACCTTGCCCTATAGACAAGAGTACCTTGACTGTACCTGTAGAATGAGTTCTTGTAGTTGAGACTGTTTTTGCTTTATTCTTTCAATTCTTCTCTGTTTCTCCACCTTAAGACAGAAAAAAAAGGACTGGTCAGTTTGTCGGTTTTAAGTAGCATTTTATGCCAACATTTTTTCCCTTTAAAAGCATTTCAATACCAGAGAATTGCAAGCAGCAGATACCTATCAAGCAATCATTAATGTTCTACACATAATTTAGAGACTTAACTATCAAGACATATCAGTAGTCCTTATGGAAACTAATAAAAAGCAGAGTTAGAACCCTGGGAAATAAAATACAACAGCCTGTGAAGAAGATAAAAACACTTTTGCAAACACAAGTTATGCTTCAAGGGGTTACTGGAATTCTCTCAAAGAGGCAGAGGTCGACAAGGAAGAGCCACTTGATGCAGAGCCCATTGGTGCTGGAGGTACTGGAGAAGAGCCATCAAAGATGCCTAAAGACATGAGGGTGTTATGAAGCCCAAGGTCAAGGCCTCACAGTAATTAATATGTACTAAATAATAACAAAAAAGGTAAGAGACAAAAAGCTAGGAAATACACAGCTTTCTCAGCGGAAGAAGCTCCCCAGCAGATTCCCACAACAACTTAACTGACAGACTGTTACTCAAACTCTAGACAATCAGATTAAGGTGGCAAGGAGACAGAACCTGCTGGCAATGCTGGGTTACCTGGTATAGTAAAAAGAGTTTGTCATAAAGCAAACTCAAAGTGTCTTGTAGCACTTGGTGATTACGTCATCTAAATTATTTCTGGTAAATACAGTGTGGTATGTGTGAGAAAATCTAATCCATGTATACTTTAGAAATAAAATGACATTCAGTAGAGATCTTAAACTACAGTATCTGCAAAATCCATCAGCTCAGTATACCATGACAGCCAAAATTTTGAATTATTAGGCAAGAAAGAGAGAACCAAACAGAAATTATTACTACATTACTCTATAAAGCAGAATGTTTACATCTTGAATTCTGTAGGTCTGATGGTCCTATTTCAAGACAAGCATACAAAAGAGCAATCAGGATCAGTGATATAGAACAGACTCCATGCAAGAGAACAATGAATAAATTAGGACTCTACTGAAAGGAGAACGAAATAACGAGGGAGAACATGAGAGATCCCGATAAAACAATGAATAGGATGGAGAAAGTGAATAAGAAATGACTAAGTCACCACCACTTCCAATTAAAAAATACTCAGCAGATATCAACTAAATATAGTATGTTCAAAACCAAACACAAGGTAGTTTGTAAGAAGCTTCTCATGCACCTGAAACTCACTGCCACAAACAACCCAATATTAAAAGCAAACTTTGAAAAAAGAGTAAAAATTTGTGGAAGAAATATTGAGGGCTATTAAATAGAAAGACAATGTATCTGCCTCAATTATACCTGAACCACAAGTTACAGAAGAAAACATCACTAAATACCTTCTCTAATCACTCACAGAATACAGGGTTGGAAGGGACCACTGGAGGTTATCCGTTCCAACCTCCCTGCTCATGGAGTGTCTCCCAAGCACATAACTCAGGATTGTGTCCAGACGGCTTTTGAGTATCTCCAGAGAAGGAGTCTGAGAATCTCTCTGGGCAATCTGCTCCAGTGCTCAGTCACCCACACAGTAAAAAGTTCTTCCTCATGTTCAGGAGGAACTTCCTGTACATCAGTTTCTGCCTGTTGCCTCTTGTAATATTGCTTGGCACCACCGAGAAGTGCTTGGATCCCTCTTCTGACACCTCCCTTCAGATACTGATAGAGAGCGATGAGGTCCCCTCTCAGTAATCCAGATGTGCCTCACCAGGGCTGAGCAGAGGGGCAGGACCACCCCCCTTGACCTTCTGGCAATGCTCTTTCTGATGCACACCAGGACACCATGGAGGGGCAGGACCACCCCCACACTGCTGGCTCATGGACAGCTCGCTCTCCACAAGGACCCCCAGGTCCTTCCCCACAGAGCTGCTTCCCAACAGGCTGCCCCAACCTGTACAAGTGCATGGGGTTGTTCTTCCCCAGATGCCGGACCCTGCATTTGCCTTTGCTGAATTTCATACATTTCTTCTCTGCCCCTCTCTCCAACCCCTCACGGTCCTTCTGAAGGGCTGCACAGCATTCCGGGGTATTAGCCACTCCTCCCAGCTTGGCGTTGTCACTGAACTTGCTGAGGAGGCATCTTCCCCTTCATCCAAGTCATTGATGCCTAAGTTTAACAATTCTGGACCCACCACAGACCCATGGGAGACACCAGTTACAGGTCTCCAACAAGAACCTGTGCCACTCATCACAACCCTCTGACACTGCCATTCATCCAGTTCTCAATCCCCCTCACTATCCACTCGTCCAGACCATGCTTCCTGAGCTTGCCTAGGAGCATATAGTGGGAGACAGTGTCAAAAGCCTTGCTGAAGTCCGGGTAGACAACAGCCACTGCTCTCCCCTCCTCTACCCAGTCTGTTATCCCATCACAGAAGGCAATCAAGTTGGTTAAGCACAATTTGCCTTTGGTGACCCCACACTGACTACTCCTGACCACTTTCTTGTCTTCTACATACTTACAGATAGCCTCCCAGGATGGACCACTCCATCAAATTCCCAGGGTTGTGAGGCTGACTGGCCTGTAGTTCCCCAGATCCTACTCTTTCTCCTTCCTAGGAAACTGCTACTGTCAGCCAAGATCCTGAATAGACAGATTGCTTATTTTCTTAGATCCTTAAAATGTGTAACTAGCAAGGAAATTACTCAAGTTAAAAATTCACATGAACGCAGTTTTCTGTTTGGTTTTGATGAAAAACAAACACTCCCCTACCCCCCAAGTGTACACACACAGTTGAAAAAACAAAAGATGCAAAAGGACATGATGCTATATTAAAATTTTCTTTTTTAAAGGATAGGATCAAGTCTTACAATTCAGTATTAGGAAATAAGGCAAATAACTGCCCCCCTCCAAAAACCATTAAACTCACTGAGATTTTTTTTTATCACATACAAGTAAACTACACCACCTTACAGACTACTTAAAGACACAAATCTTATTAATCGCCCCATACCCTCTGTTTTTGCATTATCAGGACATATTTTACCAAATCTAATATTCTAATTTACACACAAAGGACAAGTTTAAGAATATTAAAAATACACAGTCGATGAGGAAGCCCTCAAACTCCTATGTTACTTATAAACTATTTGGCTTGATTTTCAACAGTGTAAGCATGAAGTTAAACAGTATGAGATAGAATAGCAAAATAAACTTTATCAGGCGTGACAATTTTACAAATTAACCATTAGCCTTCAGAAAGTCACTGTATTACACTTGTGGCTTAATTATTCAATGATTAACAAAACTCCTTCCTCTTGTGACAGCCAATTAACAAGTTCTCACTTTCTTTTTATTGCAAGATATCACTGTTCCCATCTTAAATGCATGAACCTTCACTGTGCATTATTACATTCTAAGTTGCTTTTTTACTTCAGTACTAATATTACCCTACTCTTCTTTAGGACATTATCAGTCATGACACCAAATCCAGCTGGATGAGCCACACTTCCTTTTTTTTTGGTCCAAAAAATTGCTGGCAATGCCATACTTTGTGAGACAGATCCAAGGAGGTCTGCTTCTAAAATCCCTGCAGTTAGCTGGTTCCCTGTTCAGCACACAGCATTGTCATCCTGGAATCACTTCACCTTCCATACTCACCCTATTAATTATGCCCCAATTATCACTCTCTTAACTAACAATTTTCACTTGGGATGATATTCAAATAAATCTCAATTCATGATTAGACACCCTGTATTTATTTTATCTAGATAGCAATTATAGTATTAAAAGAAAAATCAATTATCAGTATCAAACAAAAATTAGAATTATCCCTTTGTAGATAAGGCTCCAAAACACTTTTGTTCCACTTTCTCCCTCACTTTGGCAGCTTCTACACTGATTTTTTTTTTAGTCCTGCTGAAGGAAATTTAGACTTATTAAGAATCAACACAAAGTCTCATTCTGTTCGGATGAAGTGAATTTACTTCAGTAAACATTAGTAACCTTACTATTCTACTATTCTGCAAATCTCAGGATAGAAAAAAAATCCTGTCAGAACTTATGAATCTTTTTCAGTATAAAGCATTTCACTTCTTCCCCAAGACATGCAATAAGAAAGTCTGACATATTCATGTAAGAGAATTGTCACAAAAAGCTAAGACCTGCAGCAACAGAGATGCCTGTATGTACTGACCCACATGCAATCTCTATTATCACAGATCTATTACCTCTTTGGCATCTGGAGAAAACAAATATTACTGACTCCTGAGCATCACTACTGCAATGCTGGAAATAAACATTAATCTTTGACTACCTTCCACTCAGAACCATTTCACGTGTAAAAGCTGTATTTGACATAGAAGAATTAAACAAAGACACAGTTAAACAGTCTGGATGTTGAACAGTTTTTGTTCAGCACTTACAAAAAAAATTAAAACAGTCTAAGATGACCATACTGTTCTATGTTGCTATCTCAGAAGATTATAGGCACATATTGTATCAGAACATATTAAAGCTGTAAACATTTACTCAAACACAAAGCCATCGTGAACTTCCAAATGCATATACCTCCAAATTCTGACATTCCTGAGCCGAGTTAGTAGGTAGACCAATCCATTTGATTTCCTTCTTCTCCTTAGAGATAATGTTCATGGCCATAAGGACATTTAAGGCATCATAGACACGTCGTCTAATATTCTTCTGGTCATAAGCCTGCTGTAGACATAGTGCATTAATAAAAAATATACCTGTGTCAAAAATATTCAAAAACAAACATATTACAGCAAATGGGTAAACTCAGTTAATGTCTGAACTGCTTCATTTAGCAGTAGGAAAAACAGAAAAATCTCAAAAGAAATTTCTCTTCCCCCATTCAGTTCACATGTAATTGACTTCCCATATACTTACTGATTCATTTGGTGAAATGTGATTATCAGTGGTAGTGAATTCTGCAACCAACTCGTCTGCCACCTCATTGTATGAGGTGGTTCCTTTTCTTTGTACCTTCTCACAAACCTTCATAGAGAAATGACGTAAACCCTTGCCATTCTTCTCGCCTTTTTTGTTCCGCTTCCTAAATATACGTATAATATATATTTTAAGAAGATTTCAACTTTGGAATATTTGTTGTCTCTTTTTCAAATACAGGCACACTGCTGTAAAAAACCCAAGCCTTCCCTTTTCTTCTGCTTCTTATCCCTTCCCAACATTCACTTCTACATTTTTTCCCCTACAATTTACAATATTAATAAACAATTCTAATATCTTGATGCTGAAACACAATGCAAATTTATTCTTTTGCCAACTTTGCTAGCTCCAGTAGAATCACAAAATCATAGAATAGTTTGGGTTGGAAGGGATCTTTAAAGGTCAGCTAGACCAACCCCCCTGCATTGAGCCACAGTATCTTCAACTCAGTGAGGTTGCCCAAAGCTCTATCCAACCTGGCCTGAAATGTTTCCAGTAGCAGACAATAAATTAACAACAGGGATATTCCTTGAAGAAGCCACTAAAAAAAACCTTCCAAACTTCAAGACAAGAAGAGATAAGGAGATAAATACTAAAACATGAAAACTGAATCAGAGGAGAGAACTTTTTTATCCTTTTAAAAAAATTTTATTTTTAATTTAAAGTAGCACATAGATTGAGCATTTTCTATGCAATTTGATACTGACTGAACAGACGAAGTCTGGTATTGGTTGAACTCACTAAACATTATTACTATTACACAGATTTGAAGTTATACAGTATATGAAAATGCTATTAGAATGTCAAAGTTACAAGATACAAGCAGTATAACAATGTTTTCTGCTTTGCAAAGTTTTTAAAATAAAAAGTTCCTTGTAACTAGAGGAAAAATACAAGTATCAACAAAATTAGTTTCAGCAAGGGGAAGTCTCAATTCTTACATCTCATTTCACTGTATAATTCCAAAGCAGAAATCTATTTATGTGGAACAGGCCACTGATAATAAATTTAGTCTTGAAGCAACTATATTTAACAAGATGCCCTTAAAACAAGCTTGCATGAAAAAACCACACCAAAAGAATGCATTCCTTGTATTTAATACTTTTTCCCAAAAAGGACTACATTCTTATTTCAAATGACATTCTGGGATACCCTTGGTCAATCAGAAATATACTGTATTTTTCTGAAAATACACCAGCATAAGAGAAATCGTAGAACAAAGTCAGCAAATTCCTGTGTCCTTTTAGCAGCTAAATTCTCTAAACGTTAGCAATGTCAGAATATCTACCAGAGTTTACAGAAAATATTCTGCATTCTTTTACAAGAAATGAAGAGGTACTCATTATTGTGTGACTACTCCCTATTTTAGCACAATAGACTTCAATGGTGAAGTGCTCTTGATGAAAAGGTAAACAGACTTTCCCACGTGGCTACCCTGAGGAGTACATACACTATCACAACATTTAAAATAAAAGTTCCAACAATTTATTAATCCTTTCTAGCTTTCATTTTGCTCACCCAGCAGACCACGGCGAAGAATCTCCAGTCTGGTTCTGTGATGCAAAATGTGTGTTAGGTGTATGTGGGCTTCCTACCAGGATAGTATTTTGCGTTGAAGGTCTCTGAGGTGTACCGATAACCTACAGTAAAGATAAAACAATTTGGAAAATGGTAAGAGTTCCAAGATATTCAAGCGACACAACTGAAATTATGCATTATCCGAACACTAGTACTTTTCTCTACATAGTTCTCCTAGGTGCATCTAATTTACACTGGCATAAAAAACTTCAGACTATGGTTACTATAGTTAGAGCACTCCCTAAGTTATGATCATTTCTATTTTAACCTCCTTGAGTGAGGTTTTCGTGCTTGCTGGATTTCTTAACACTTTTCAACACTTAGACAAGATCGAAACACACACACACTCTCTCCCCCCAAGGAAAATGAGGGGAAAAAAGGAGGAGAAAACCACCCCCCCCAACCCTACCAAATTATGTATAAGGATGCTGCAGTAAACTACAGTTAAAACATGAATGTAAGAAAACCTGAAAAACAGTAAAACCAGAGAGAAAATGCAGAGCTGCTGCAAGAAGCCTCTCTCCTGGTGTCAGCCTCTATCACTAGAGTCAAAACCACTATGTTAGAGGTGAGAAAGAATAAGGGTGAACTTTCCTCATCCCAGCAGTGAGTGACATCAAATAAGGCAAAACCATTCCATTGCAAACATGTTAAGAGCACACGCTTGACTAATCAGTCTTCCAGCCTCCAGGTGAATGGTCCTGAAGACGTGTTAATTTGATCATAAGTAATAATACACACACTAGCACATAAAACTGTGCCCTCCTAACCTCTGAAGCCAGCTAAGCAACACACCCACTTCTGCAGGTGATGTTTTTTATCTCTGAATTGTTTTAAATGTAGCTTTCTAGAAAATATGGATTTAGGGGAAAAATGATACCATAGAGATTACTCTTTTGTAGAAAGATATGCCTACTTTTTCGGGGTATATTTGTCTCCCAGTGGAAACAGTTGGTTGCATCCCTGACAACCGGTAAATGAAAAAAACATCAAACAAACCTAAACCCATAACTGCAGTATTCACGCATGGGCAGGGACTCCGCAACATCATGGTAAAGGTGCAAGAAGAAAAAAGCTTTATTGCGTATCCAAAATTCTCTTAAATACCAATGGAAAAACAGGAAATCACCTCATATAAACAGGAAAACAGTTCACCTCAGTGTTCCCCAATCACCTGGAATATTTCCTAGACATTGCCTATTATGGTAAAAGGTAAATAATACCTTACCAGGTCACAAACTGCAATTATCACATCTCATAGGGCTGACACTGTCCAGAAACCCTCAATGCTCTCTCAGCCCATCCCCGGTGACCTGGCTGTAATCCCAGGGTCACCTCCGGGTCTGAGAACGAGGCTCTCTCTGCAGCCAACAAGGCCTAATCTCTCTTCCAGCACACAGTGTAGCCCAACACATAACCACTCACAAGCTTGCCATATTTTCCTGCAGCTACATTCTGTCCGAGCAGAAACACTTAAGTTTTCTTCCTTGGGCCAGCTTCAATAGTTCAGCCTCAAGAAGAGTAAAATACAAAAACTGAAAATGAAACATTTCACGTGTGAAAGTTACATATACACTGCCAAAGGGAGTCTAGCGACTGTTAGACACCTGTGATTTCAGCTGCCTGGAAAGACAAACAGTTATATTTTTTCCCAAATATTCTCTTTGTCTTATGCCACCTCTCTGAGCAGTTAATGTATAAATTTGTTACATCCACTTCTGACAGCTAGAATATCTTAGGTACCCCTTTCCAGCAGCTTTGTACCATAGTTGAAAACTTTCTGTCTCTTATGAAAAGCCAAATAATCTCCTCTGTTGCTTTTCATAAACAAAACTTGCGATTGTAGGAAATGGAATTGAGGGTGGGGAATGCTGGCACAGGACACATGGGAACCCGGTCACTTTCTTCCCATGAAAAAAAAATACTGTCAGTACTGATACCAACTGATCTGGTTCACCTACTGTCTCCAAAGAGTGTGCAAACCACCCGCGTGCTCTTCAAGTAAATAGACTAAATGGAGAACTGAAGAAAGCTGCTAGCTAGTTTCTATTCCCTATGACGCAGCGACAGAAGACTGCAAGAGATGATTTAACACCTTGCTTGCAGAGAGTCCCACTCTCTAATTCCCTAGCTTATGAACTCCATGAGCAGCCCCACCATGGTACCACATCTAGAATTTGTATCACTCTGCAATAAGATGAAAGCCAAACCAGTATGTGGGCAGGGGGGTGAGGAAGAGAGGAAATTACAGATGGAGAAAAAACAAACAGACAGCAGCAAACCCTGGACCTCTACTGCACTCAGGAGTGTCCTGAAATACTCAGTACTACTAAAGAAGAAATGAACTGTGCATGTGTTTTGATACCTTTAAGAAAAGATTTTGCATGCCACCTGAAAGAACAATTCAATTTCAACATTTAACCCAAGTATGTACACAGTCTCACAACATTGCCCAGAAAAGACCGCTGTTGTGCTAGGACGGCCTGTGATCTCTAGATAAAACACTCTTCTACTGCTGATTACTGATTTTAAACAAAAAGAATGCCTAACTACTCTGAGTTCATTTTTAACGGAATTTATTGATAAAACACCTCCTACCGAAAGAGCAATTTCATTCATTTAAACTCACTTTCAAGTGGCTACAAGAAGTAGTTAAGTCACCACCACTGCTGGAAATACAGCACAGTGAATGATCTGCACTACGTCTGTACAGGTGAAGGGGTACAGTTTATAGATTCAGGCAGCCTCAATTATATAACTCTCAGACCCAGCTTAACAGATGGGAAAGGCAGATAGGAAACTGCTTTCCTATCAAGAAGAAATCCAAATATAAGACATTCTAGTTCAGATGTTTTCATGTTACGGCTGCTTTCTAGAAGATTGAGACCAATTCTACTCATATCACCAAATTTTAATTTTGATTACTGCAAGAATTAGTATAACCTATGTATTATCTATTGCATTACAAGATTCTTTGAAACATCTAACTTCACATATCTCACACAAAGCTCAAAATAAGTATTTCAGCAAATGAATATTTAAATTAAGCACTAAAATATAGTTCTGTTTTCAATTTTGTTCCACCTAACTCAAATCTCTGTAAAAATGTGTTTACGGACTTCATTTACATTTCCCTATGCCAGATTTTAAAGCAGAGTCTGAAAGAGACGCTGATTTTAAATGGCAAGACTAACAAAAGATAAAGCCACCTGAATAGTGAGGTAAAAATGTTGATTTGAGAGTCATCGTTTAATTTCTTTATGCAATACGTGGTTTTTTAAACATAAGTCTACTAAAATTAGAAACAAACTTAGATTATCTGCCCATGACAAGTGATACAGACTACCAGGCTACGTCAGATTTGCAGTATGTGTAAACAATAGTACAAGCAATAATTAAAAAAACAACCTAAAAACCTGAACAAACAAACAAACCAAACAAACCCCCAAACGAACCAAAAAGCTCCCAAACCCCATAAACAAAGAAACAATTTTAAAAAACGCCACAAAGTCTCCTTACCACTTGTTGTGCAATGTTGACATTAGACTGTCCAAATGTTTTTGGCAGGAGCTGTTTTCCAATCGTATTTACTGTAGAAGGATGAACAGCCAATAGAGAAACAACCCCTAAAACAAATACAAGTAGAGAGCTTCATGTCAGCACATTGTATTACTTTAGCAAATAGTCTCATCTATACTACCAATGCATATTAATGGAAACTAGCCCTGAAACATGTAGTCTCAATAGAAATGTAGCGTTTACACATCTGAAGCAAAAAAAGAAATCAAGATTCAGTGTGGTCTCCCAAACTTTCTTGTATATAACCTTACAGGTCGGTGATATAATATGAATATGCTTTAATTCCTTGCAGTTCAATTTTTCTCTTAAAGCACAGTAATCGAGGCAACCAGCATTTGACAAAAAGCATAAACATCTCTTCTTCTACCCTTATCCTTTGTGGCTATTGAAATCTTTTTCAGTACCACCTGACAAACATGCCCAATGACATAGCACAAGGCATAGCCTTCTGAGACATGCTGATCTGCAGGAGATAAAATCTGGCTGGAACAGGCCTTTCCAAGAGAATATTCCCAACTTTCCTCTAAGCATCCCCTCCCAGCTGAAGGCAGGGAATTAAAGAACAAAAATCTTCAAGAATCCATTATTTCAGAAAAATACATGCAACTCAGCAGACCGACCCTGCCAGAAAGGTTGTGCTCTCCCTGTTCATAACCCATACACAATCAGCACTGGTAGGCAAAGCAAGTCTTAAGCCATGTAAAAGATAAATCAGAAATAACGACCCAGGTATTTGCTAGCAGTTTGATGCTTCATGATATAGTTTAGAGGAAAGAACCCCAAACTCACCAATTCAAAACAAACAAAAAACCCCCCAACCCACAACAAAACGGAGCAAAAAAAAAGAAGCAACAAAGACTGATTACAGTATAATGGAAAAATCAGTCTTAAAGTACTGGAGACATTTTATTGCCAAATCAACTTTCAAGTGGTTGTCAGGTTTAGCAGTTATTTCTCTGAGATCACTTTTAAAGGCACCAATGGGGTCAGAAGGACTTGGTACAACTCTCATTCCTCTCTCTTTCCTGCTTCCAATACTGATGCAATAAATAAGCACTTTTACAAGACTTGTATCAGGAGTGCCCTGACTGGTCCTTGATGCCTATCATCCCTCTACACATTCAGGAAGTCTACAAGAAGTTGAGGACAATTCAAATCTTGTCTAAGCCCTTGCTTTCCAGGCTTGTATTTCCCAGTTGCTATTACAAAACCATGTCAAAGGGACAGCTTCACATAAGAATCTACTCTCAGTGATCAATCTATTCCCAAAGAGGATGCAGCAGCATGTCCTCCTTCCATTATTAACCAGCTTCCCAGTGCTCTTTCAGAAACTCAGCAGCTATCCAGTTTGCAACATAAGTCTGTTATGCCTTCCTGTCCCATCAAGTACACTCATCACTATCATGACCTGAATTGTGTTTGTTCTTCCTCTCCGCAGAACACAATAAATCAATGTGAACTACCCTGGCTAGCAGTGCTTATGTAGCTTCCTCCTGGAGGTCTTTTTTTCTAACTTCTCTTCATTGCTTTAAAAAAAACAGTGCAATCTGAAGACTGTATTTCCAGTATAAAACAGTAATTGTAACTGCTTTCCAAGGTTAAGACACTTCATCTGTTTGATCATCTTCTCAGAATCACAGAACATTCTGGTTGGAAGGGACCCACAGGAATCATCAATTCCAACTCTTGAGTGAATGGCCCATACAGGGATCAAACCCCCAACCCTGGCATTATGAGCACCATGCTTTAACCAACCTTCCCTTACCTTTGACAGCCCTTGCTGCTTTCTAGTTCTCCTGCCCTTTCCTCTGCAGGTGACAGGCATCCATACAGTATTCATGACCACGGAATGCCATATGTTATTTATATCTCTATAGCTCATTTTCTATTTTATTCCCAGTTCCTTTCCAAGTAATTCTCAAAATTCAATGTGCTTGTTCCCTACCAAATGCTGACACCACATTTTCATTAATATAACCTATGGTGACTTCAATATCTTTCTTGGGTGCTAATAGCTCACTCAGGATACTCACTGTACCAAGTTCAGTTTTCACCAATTATTAACCCATGGGAGGACCATCCCATTCTATCACACCTTAGTTTAACAGGCTGATTAAGGACCTCGATAATAAAATTTTTTTCATTATTTTTAAGAAATCCAAGGACATCACTCTGATTAGATAATCCTTGTCCGCATGGTTGTTGACTCTTTCAAAGCATGACTTTGAAAAGACATAACTGCAGACCCTCCCTTTTCCCCTCCCTCTAGAAAAGCCCTGTTGAAGGCCATTATCACATCTGTCCACACTGTACTGCTTCTCTGTTACGCGCTCAACCAAGCTGCCCAAAAGAAGTGTAACTTACTCATCTGCAGTTATCTGAGCCCTTCAGAAACTGGTGCAGGCTATGTGGCTCTCTTTCCTTCTGGTACTATATCAATTATACACATACTGAGTTACAAGGATAGAAGTACCATTGCTAGCTCCTCTAAGAATTCAAAGGTAGAAAATTTTCTGACAATGAGCGCTACCCATGCATGTTATGAATTTTTTCCTAGGACAGCTTCCAAATATTACTTCAGTAGGACAATTTCATAAAGAACAATACTGCCATGAGACCCTCTACAGATGCACTCAAGAGACTTAATTATTCTGGTATGTTTAAAAATAAATTCTTTATGCTATCATGTTGTATATTAAAAAATTTTATGCAGTCAACAAAGACAAAAAATGTTGTGACAATGTAAGTCGACACAAGTGCAGAGGTCGGGGGCAGTGGTTAGGAAGCAGATGCTCAGGAAAGCACCAGGGGGCCTGGGCAGACAATAAGCTGTGTGTGACCCAGAGGTGCTCCCCTATGCGAACAAAGACTTAACCACATCCTGGGCTGCATTTGGAAGAGTACAGCAATAAGTGATTATCCCCTTTTCTTTCAGCACTCCTTACACTGTCCCTGGATGACTCTCTTCAGTTTTGGGGCCCCCAGTGCAACAGAGGCATTAGCAAACAAGAGAGAGTGCAGCAGGAATACACCAGTGTGCCTCGGGTACTGGAGTATATCCTGCACAAGGAGAAGCTCAGGGAGCTTGGTGCGTGCAGCCTCTGGAAGAGAAGGTTAAGGTGGAGCAAGGGGTGTTATTTGCAGAAATTTAATCACTGCTTCCAACTATTAAATGGAAATTATAGAGATGACAGGACACAACAAAAGGAAGAGGGAACGGTCACAAGTTGTTGCACAGCAAATTACAACCAGGGAAAAATGCCAAAGGCAGCGCACAGCAACAGGCTGCATAGGAGGTTCCCTGGTGATACACAGTGAAATTCAAGAACTGAAGGCTCTGTGTGACAAAGCTGACCCTGGTTTGAAGGTAAGGTTTATTAGGCTGCCTCCAGCCTCCTGTTATTATTAATTTAATTTTCTGAACAGAAATAGCTATCTTGCAACTAAAACATCCATGTGAAGGGAAGAGCACACACTATGTTTCTTTAAACTTTTAATTACATTAACATTTCCTGTGGTGCTGTGCCAGAGTTAATTCATGCAACTGAACCAACCTGGCTCTATACAGAAACTACAAGGTTCATCTTTCTGTACAGCACAAACTGACTGGCAAGGAAACATAAATGTAAGTGAAAGAATAGTAACACGAGCTTCACAGTTCAAAGCAAAGTCAAAGTCAACTTATAAAAGCTATCACACAAAATATGAAAGACTATAATTGCTCAATTATACAGGAAAAAAAAATTTAAAAGGATATTTTCAATGTCCCTGTCCAAGTGCATTCTATTTTCTCATTTGTCTCACATGCAAACATTTTTCTCATACTCATTTGCATTTTCAAAGGCTCATAATATGTGGGGGGTTTTGTTTGCTAAGTACAAGCAGAAGTAATTGTATCAACTTCGATCTGCAAGTGACTGACAGCTCTGTTTCTCAAACAAATCTTACTGCTAATTTCTTTATTACTATCACTCAGCAATCACTGCAATCCCAATAATCCTGTACTTTGCAGACAACATACAGTGTACATAACAGCATGCATAAATTAAAACCACAAGTTTGCAAAAGGTTTTGCTGGCATCAACTCTGCTTCTTTTTCAAAACAAATTATTAATACTGCTAGCTCTGACACATCTTTTTTTTCCCCCCTAAAGACTTTGAGAACCACAGGAAAATGCCATGTAAAGCAGAAAAAACAATGTATATGGAAGGATATTACTAGTACTAGTACCAGTACTACTACTACTTACTACTACTACTTCTTACATTTTCAGTGTCCCAAATGTTTGGAAAACTACTTTTAGTAACTTATAAGCAATCATTAAACCTAAAGGGAAGTAGAACTTCATCAATATGATGTTCCAGAAGACCTCCAAATACAAGATAATGATGCAGGTGGAACCAAGGAGCAATGGAATAAAAAACTTGCATACGAAAAGAAGCAGCACTCTTTAACAAAACTTGTTATTTATCTGTCTACAAAGTAAGTGCTCTCTTTGTTACTGGTTAACTGGACCTTTGCTTGCATATGAAAACAAACCAACGAGTTTTACCAAAAAGAAAGAATTCATTGCAGAATTTTGTCAGCTTAAAGGACTGGCGATACAGTTAATTAAGAACATTTTATATAACTTAAGATGACACAGAAAAAAGACACAATACATCTAAAATCAAAGAAACGAGTGCCCTCTGCAGACAGTGAGGTAAATCTCCTGAAAAGCTGACTGCCCCAGTTCTTGAAACAATAGTGACTTTGAATTTGGTGTTCAGGTTAGAGAGGATGGGCTGAGGTATTCCTTGCCTCAGGAGCAGAAATCCCATTCATTCAGATGCTGTACCATTTTCTGAAGTAATCTGCCTTTATGTTTTCTTTACTTGTGAAAAAGAGAGCAGTCAACAGAAAAGCAACTCAGTTCCCTCATAATGCAGTCTCTAACAAATTTAAGTTTTGTCGACGATAGAGGTGACAATTATATCCTGGGAGCTGATTCCGCAGATGTCATTCCTGCGGTGTTGCAGTTGCGAACACCACAGGTATTTTATGTTATTTTATTAGTTAGTTATATGCTAACTTTCAGAAAACACTGAATTCTTTTTGAGGGTATCTGTGTGACAACACACAGATGACTGTCTCCAGCTGTGTGCCAAGTCAAGTAAAAGCATCTGTCCTTACTGAACAAGCCACACCACTGTGTTAAGACAACAAACATGCCTATACAGCAATTTGGAGCTTTTGTACAGACATCCATCTCTCCCAGTGCGTAGTACTCATTAATTGCTTACATCATCTCAGACTTCTATGTGATTCTTACCATCCTTAGATATGACTAGTAATAGTTCAGCTGTTACAAGCCAGTTTTTCCAAGTCTGTGTTGAAATAAACTGGGGTTTACTTTTAGACTTTCCAAACACCATTTCTACTTCCAGCAATAGTTTTATTTCCTTAGCTTGACTTTAGACAATAATAATTGGATTTGCCTCAGCTGCAGTAATATACAGGCATTTTATAACCAATTTCAAGCATGTATCTGTTTGCTGAAGCATAATTCATGGGTTCTGAAACTGATCTCTGCTTCTACTCCAAAGGAACAATTCCAGTCGCTGTTAAAAATCAGGGAGTATGAATTTGCAAGTAAAAGTAACAATAACATCATACTGCAAGTTTTTTGTCATATAAATAAAAAGAACAAAACAATCTCATAGGAGTCTAAACATACCTTAAAATGTTACATATTTGACTTTGATTTTTTCAAATCTGAAATGTAAATATAATTAGCCTATTAAATGTGAAACCTTGTTTTAAAGTGTAAGTGGTGAAAGGAGCTAGAGACATACCTTACAAGCATTTTCTGGTTACATACCAATATTGCCACCTACTGGCATAAGAGAAGATCCAAACTTTCTTTCTGAGAAATTTTTAAACTAAGAGCTTTAATTTCAATACAGTATTAATACCAGTGGTTACCTTTTCCCTTGCAAATAATTTCTTTCATCCAAATTTCTCTACAAGTGAGGGGCAGGATTAGAACTGAATAGTGTTCTATTTAATACTTAAATATAAACACTAATCTGAATACGGCAAGGACCAGGATGTGGCAGTTTTCCCCAAAATGTAACCTCCAGGAACAGCAAAATTTCTTGGTTTCTAAAATTCACTGCCAAATACCAATAGAAAACACAAACTCATGAGGAAGTTTTACTAGTTCAGCCCCTTTTAAAAATTCTTTCTATCCTTCCAAACCTTATGTATTTGCTAACTCTCAAAATGAATTAGCCAGTTGGAAAGCATCTTCCAAGTCACCAAGTAAAACAAACTTTTCACAGTCATACTGTTCTTCCAGGGCTATATGGAGTGTTACTGTCCAGTAATGGAAATACACCAGGGTATCAGAAAACATGGGCAAATTTACACACAACCTCTTCTGGAGGTTGCACAACCACTGGAAAAAACACAAGTTGCCATCTCATTTCTACCACATATAGGGTGATACCTCTTATTTCACACTAAAGATGGTTTTGAAGAAATAAATTTTTAGAGCATGTTCTAGAACAGTATTTTATGCATGACTAATTTATTCAAAATTGCATGCATTACTCATTATAAACAAAAACTTGTGGGGTTGTTGTTTGGGTTTCTGGGGCTTGTGTTTTTGTTTTGGTTTTTTTTACATACTATTTTCTCCTCTTAAAACAAATAAAGTCAGTCTCTGCTTTAAAACAAAAATTCTAGTCTGGAGTTCATGGCTGAGACTAGTTTCTCCAAAATGAGCTACTGGAAGCATGTTCCCATTTGCTGAAGTAAAAAGGTTGTCTACACTGGTAACCTGTTTTTGAGAGTGGACATTAATGAACAGTCACGGAATGAATGTACGGATGGGATTTGCATACAGAGATTATTCTCTAACATACCCTCTCTCTCTCAGATTCCAAAATTTTAGGACTTTTCGATCAAGAGGTTGTTCAGCATAACTGTTCAGCAAGATGGTGATGTCACTTCTTCATTACTCACCTAAGAAACAACAGCAACATACCCTACCACCAAAACTCAAGCCTGAAAAGAACTTACTCACTTACCATATTTCTGCCTGTGCAGATTAAAAATTTACAGAAGTTCATTTACAGCCTATTCTGAAAGCATTGCAACAAAGCTGTTCAGGCGGTGAGAATTTCTGCATCACAACCTGCTTTGGCCAGAAAAGTCAACCTTTGCTTATCTTTCGTAGCTGACTCATATACCTACCACTTAGTCACATACCTTATAGACTGCTGACAACGATGTTACGGAACCATTTCAGTAACAATAGTCTGCTCTTTCTCTTTAAGCCTGTTTTTGCAAGCATGTCCTTATGACCCAGCACCCAAGTCACTTTTTGTCCTGTACCATCCTCCTAAAACCTTTATTCCTCTGACAGCTGAACTCCTCCTCCTTTCACATCTGGCTAGCAACAAGTAGAAACTGAAGCAAGTAATAGATTTCTTGTCGAATTTTCATTCTTCATTCACTGAGTCTCAAAGTTGGACTTTTTCAAAACTGTGATGGAATGCACCCTCTGGTATTACTAGTCTAGTGACCTTAGAGTGCTGTAGGAGGATAAGAAGAATGAACTTCAAAAAGTAGCCAGGTTCCTGCATTCTCCCTCAAGAGCCTGCCCAATTACTTTTGTCAAGGGCAGCAGATGGGGCTAAACAAACCACTCATCTGACACAGTAGGGAGATTCAACCCCATAACCAATATCAATCATGCAATGTACTCTCAACCTCTTCTTGTGATTGACTTGCAATTTCCAGAAAAGACTCCTTCCTTTTAAGAAATACAAATTCAAAGGGGGAGGTGGAGAAAAAACAAACAAAACAAAAAACTCAAACAAACAAAACCACCAAAAAAACCTTTTAATGATGACCACCAGAGAAGAACAAAGATTATTTCCCTAACCGCCTTTAACTGATCCTAAAAGTATACCAGATACACTTCTGCTACCCTGTGGAAAACTTACTCCATAATTGCTCTGGACTGAATCCTCTCCAGTGTGAAATTGAGAGAAATTTTGCATAGATTTAAAAAAATAGCAAAGGACAGCACTTTGTTGATATAATGGCATGCAATGCAGACAGCTACTTTTAGAGACAGTGCAGTACTTTAGTGTATAGTTGTCAATGCCAACATTTTAAGACATTAAAATCATAAAAGGTAGCAAATGAAAAAAAGTACTACTTTAGTGAATATATTCTGATACATATCTGAGTACTTCAGTGACAAAATATTTGCAACTTTAAGCTCTGATTAAGACTACAGAGCCTGCACATAAAACAGACAAGCTAGAGACAAAACATAAACTGATCAAGCCAAGAGAAATAGTTGTTTCTTCTCAGTATTAGGAATTAGCTGCTGTCTATTAACTTCAGAGAACTCCCCTAAAAGCAATGAGATGCAGAAATTGACTGAGGATGGTTCAGTTTGCTGTGTTATACATTGAGAGTAGAGCTCAACTCTCAAACTGGACAAGTGCAGACCTACAATAAACTATGTAAGAACTTGACTTTATTTACAAAATTCTATAAGCAATAAAATGCCCAACAATTTGACCACGTCTGCTTAAAGAGCTATGAAATAATGGAAGAGTCATATTTCCAATTCTTGCTGTCTAGACTGCACTGTTTTGACTAGCTCTCCACTGACTGTAACAGAGTCTAGACACAGACGCCTATGTGGGAGCAAAATGTACCCTCCTAAAGTATCTGCCCTGCAAAAACATCAGTTTTACTGCCCACAGGGTTAGCACATATGGTACAGCTGTTCAGGATCAGGTACCTACTTGCACACTTCTTTAGCTCAGGGGCGTGTGACTGTGCTTACAGGTATACACCTGCATCAGTTAATCCGTGTCTTTACTCAACCCGTATCGCCCTCTCCACAAAACGCAGAACAGGACAGATTAGTTGGATAAACTCCCATTTGTAAAGCAATGTATATTTTAGACAAGGAAGAGTCCAAGACAGAGTCTAGTGAGATGCCAACAAAATACTTGCTGTACCTAGTGGTGCTGACAGAAATTAAATGGGTTTCCTGAAATGGTGTATAAAATACTAGAGCAGTTATACTAAAGGAGTTCACCTGAACTGGACTACAGGTTCACCTGAGAGTACTAGAGTATTCCAACAATGCTAAAAGCCAATAGATTAGTCAAAAGTAAGGTTTACAGACAGTAAGCAGATGAGTGTCCTAATATAAATTTCACCCTACTTCATACAGCCCATCAAAGGACACCATCGGTTCACACACAAGAATAAAGCAGACCGTCACTATTTGAAAGCAACAACAAAGGAAAATGGCCATTTAGCCAAAATATATTGTGAGATGCCTATGAACCAAACATGATGCTGCATAGAAAAATTACTGATCTCTCTATACAAAAATGACTGACACCTCACTTGGGAGTCACACATACTGTTCTTGTGACTTATATTCGAGAAAGTTGATGAAAGCAATCAAGCAGGCTCAAAGAACGACAATAAGGAAAACACAGAGGACAAAGAGCTCATCTGATGAGCCATCTAGGAAACAGTGGCTAGTTGGCCTGTCAAACTGGTAAAGACTGTTAAGATACTCAATTGTTATTTATAAAGAGTACGGAAACATACTGGAAAAGTATGGAAACATACTGGAAGAAATTATTAACCTGATAAACAATTGTCACCAGCAGAATGCATAAACTGACAAGAATATACTTTACTGGAATTAGAGAGCAGTTCTACCGTCTCACTATGGAAACAGCCCTCCTGTAAGAATATACAAAATGTAGTCTTCAAATGTAGCATAATCAATTTACAGAAGAGGTTACATGGCATAACTGTCCAGAACTGCAGGTGGCTGGAACTCAGTGCTGCTTCTGTTTTCTTCCCCAACTATGCTAATTGTGAAAGTGCAGCTCCTAACTCCCCAAATGTTTAGGTACTCTCAGTTTTTGAGCTCATGTATCATATTCAAGTTCAAATTTATATCCTGTGTTTTATTAAACTGCTCAATGACATTACATTATCATACATGCACAGGCATTATCTGCAAGTCCAAAACAGTTCTGTTCACAATATATTCTGAGATAAGCTTGCAGCAGAGTGGATGCACTATCATAAAAACAGTCATAACCCATTTAAAACTTCTACCCTCCTGCATTTTTTTTTTCCATTTGCTAAAACATAGTGCCCCAAAGATGTTTCAGAACATCCTGGTCTTTATACTTAAACACAAGCTACACTAAGGAGATCGCATATGGGATGACAAACCACCACTGAACTGCACCTGTAGTTTCAAGACAATTATAAACCACAGCAAACCTACAGCTTGCTTACTGATCATATAACTTAAGAAAAACTTTACAGAAACTATGCTAAGACAGCAGTTTAAAGCCAGTAATATGCGTAACAACTAAAAATCTAGAAATGGAGAGTCTTACTACAAATTGTGTTCTTACCTTTTCCAGGACTTAGGTTTTGGTCTATAAACACCTTAAGCTCTCCATTGGCTTCAATTAGTCCAGCCTGTTAAAGAAAGCAACTTTTATTACATTTACAAACACAGATAGCCTTTTATTATTAAAATGAAACCAGAAACCTCTACTTCTACTACTCTCATTTTGTTACAAATCTGCCACTATGTACTGTTTGGGATACAGTACTTGTCAAATTTTAAGGTCTTGATTTTGTAAACACCATATTCTTAAAAAGCAAGCAGAAAACCAGTTTACACCTACTTTGCTATTTGTGTCCTAAACTCTTACAGTGTGTATGCACTGTTTTAACAGACAGCTGAACACCCGTCTAATCTGAACCACTGACATCTGCAACTACACATTTCTCTCTGTAGACACTACTCACCTAAAACATAAGGTAAAAACATTACAGCAAAAACAGTACCGAGGGTGGAGAGTGCCTTCGGCCATTTTAATCAGGAAAAATATCATTAATAAGAAATATCTTGAGCTTTTCATTAATTATTTTTTTAAAGATCAGAATACAAACCTCTTAAGTGAAAAAAGCTATAGGGTGACATACAGATTTATAAAGTCATCACCATCCTTCAAGAAAGCTCACAGTAGCGGTTACTTTTCAAAATAGTATTAATTTTTGAATAGAGTACAGGATGCAGTGATTTCTTTGTATCCGCAGACAAAACAGTTCTGAAAAAAAAAATTAATAAACACAGGGCACACTATTTCCATTCAGAAACAACAGCAAGAAAGTCAACATCTGTACCCAACCCACAGTGTAGCCTGTGGTGGTCCAGAGGCTGAAAAGTCCTTAGGATGCATTTTGCGGATAGCAGGTACGTGCAGGCTACTGACAACCCTGAGAGAGAATCGACTCCTTTGCTGTCAGTGAGCAGTAAAGCTTCTCCCTCAGAAGTCTGCCTGAAGAGCCCTACTTGCCATCTGCCAGTAGTTTGGGAAAACAAGGAAGCCACTAGATGATGCTGCAGAGCCATTATTATCCAGGTGTATCAGACCAAGGATTTCTTACGGAAGACAGGGAACTTTAAGAAAACAGGAAACTTTCTCTCCTCAGTGAACGGGGGGAGAGAAGATGGTAGAGCATTGGGGACGGGCTGGAATTCTGCAGAAGACAGATTTTGGTAAGGGAGGCATAAAGAGCAGCGGCCTGTCTAATGGCATGGCAGCAATCAGGACCTGGTTGCACAAACATAAGTGAGCAGACAGTAGAAGCGCTGGGTAGAATGAAGAGCCTGTGGCAGTTCCATTGCCCCCCTCTAAAAAAGTAACACAATAGCATAGTTTTAGAGAGGCTGCAACAACTTTTCAGTTGTTTCAGAACACTGCCTGTCGTCCTTCTTGCCCACAGTAGGGATTTCAAAGATCCACTTGATTAAACAACAGTTTTACCACCCTATTCCCAGGCACCAGAATTCTTTATAAGCACAACTCTTTATCACACTTACCTACGTAATTCAGAAAGGCAACAGACTACATCAGACACTTCCAAAGAAAAAGGTATACTCATCAATACGACACCAGTATTGTGTACAAAAATGTTATTAGAGCTACACTACAGCAACATGACATTCTAGAACACTGGAACCCCACGGAAAACATGAAGAAGAATTTTTGGGTGAGGGTTACCTCATACTTCCATTCTACCTAAATTTCACAACGGAAGTGTTAAACCAAGCAGGAAGTGCAGTCTCATTGTCATCATTTCTTTAAATGCAGTAGTTAAGTTTGTATTCCACAGCAGAAAGAGGCTTGTACTCAGGACACCTGCAAATTCTCTTTTACATGAAAATAAAAGAAGATTATAAATGAGACTGGAAAAACATTTAATATATTGTGGTTTTGATCAGAAAACCACCAAGAAAATGGCTATTTTAATCTGTAATGTCTTTCTTTTAAGCACATGAATTTAACAATTTTGAATTATTAAATCCATTCATTGGTTTAACATGCAAAAGCAAACCTGCACCAAGTGCATGTCAGTTACAGCGACATTCCAAAACCAAATATTTAAGCTGTGATAATCAGCAAATTCAAGTATTAATGCAAATCACTATTTCAGTAATTGGAAAATGAAGCAATTCAGTAATAAATTACTTATTGGTCCCTTCCATTTTCTATTTCTTTTTCAATTAGAATGTCTCCAGTATAATCTTTTCTACTCATTTTAAGTACTCAGCCAACCAACATCATGGTATCAAAAAATCTCATAAACTTCAAGTTTTCTTCTGCATAATTAAAGCATACAGTGAAAAAATATTACCCAAAACAACATGCAACTCCAAAACCCATAATTTAATCCAGCATTACAAAGGCTCAGGTTAATGCTACACGCCCTGTACCACGCTTTTGTGTGACTGAAATTACACAAGTCACTGAAAAACTAGAGAACATTTGGGGAAAACACCACATTTCATCAGTAAAAGAAAACAACTGGCAAAAAATCAGAGAATAGCAATCGCCAAATAACAAGAAAAATCCCCTCAGGGACCACAATACTAATGAACAGTAGAGCAGTCACAGTTCCATCACCCTTCTACCAATGTCTTACTAAAGGTTCACCTCTAGCAGCTAAAATGGCACATTCAACTCATCTGTAAGCATAGGCCCAGAAAGATTCCAAAAAAGGTATTTGGAAAGAATACTGTGAATCCCACAGCAAAACAGCATCCCCAGCTGTTATTATTCATAGTGAAAATTCTGTTATTCCAGCCCCAGTATGCTCTTCACACTTCCAGATACACTCTTAATTCTAAGGTTAGCAAAACTTATCACTGGCTGAAGAGACAAGTTTTGGCAAAAGAAAACTGAAAACCAAAACTTCCATCCCATACAGAATTCTGGTGTCTTTGTTCTTAAATGGAAACAACAGACAAAACATCTCTCAGTGTGCATTTTGAGGACATTCTCATTATTTTTCAAGCCAGGTTATTTTGGAGGAAGCACCAGGATTACTCCTCTGGGACCTACAGAGCATAGCACCCAAAAGAAAGAACGAAAATAGAGGCAAATGTGACTATAGCTCCCATTTGGTATATTACAGTCGCAGATTCACAATGCACCAAAAAAAACCAACCAACCAACCAAGAAAAAAACCCCAAAACAGCACCAAAACCCCCACAAAAAAGAAATCTACCCAGGAAAAGATGGAATGCCCAATGCAAAGGTAACTTTCTGTGAAGAAGGGTTTAGACATCAAGGAAATTCTATTTTCTGATGAGAAAATACACTTAGTTTTGAGCGTATCAAGCTACTTGTAACAAGGTATTTGGATTGTTACTATTTTCCTTTGTATTCTTTTTGTATTTCACATTTTCTTCTTATCTTCTCATGATTCTCCATCTCAATATGCATTACTTCCTTTGATGGTGATCTTGGGGCTGCTTGAAATAATAATGCTCTTAGTATCTGATTTGGAAAGCTTATTAAGTGAGTGCAACTTCACAATTCAGCAAAGTTTTCCTCTTCAAAGACACATGTTGGCTACGTCTACTTCTCTACAGCTGCATAAAGAAACCCCTGAAATCCTAAACAGGCAACAGATACAGAGAGAGCCTTTATCCTTGACATACTACAACAAAGCCAACAATGATTTTAAGAAATAGCTTTTGACCTCCAACACAGCATCTAAACTGTAGTAACTTCATATCTTCCCACAGATCACCGGAAAGGAGAGTAAAGCCCACTGGACAAATTAGTGGACCTGGTAATCTGAACTGCAGAAGCTGTGGTGGAGTGGAGATCCCAACCATCACCAAGGTTTGGTCTCGGCTCATTGTTCAGAGCTCCTAAGGAAAAGAAATTAACTGAAGGGCTAAACATATAAAAAATCAACTAAAGTTAGCTTTGGCCTGCTATGAGATCATCGGCACTCCTAAGGACTGGGAGGTCTATTTTTGTTTTGTTTACAAGTGAAAACTGAAAACCACTACAAGTGCCCTCAGCCTGAAAATCACTAAGCTGGGAAGTATCTTTTTGTTGGGACTGAAGTTAATCTGAAACAAAATTTTCCAAAGATGCAGAGAATTTCAGTTATTAAAAAAATCTCTAAAGACTATGAGAGAGTAATTTAGTACCTTACTAACCAGCTACTACTTGCAGTCTCTGAAGTTACACACTAGAAAATCAACATCCTTACAACAAAAATATAATTTCTTCCACAGCTTTCCAGCCTTGCAATCCAATTTGTTAATAAAATTTGGCATCAAATTATTCACTAAACCTCTAAACAGGAAAACATGCAAGGTGAATTTGAACTAAAGGACAAGGAACCTATAAAAGCAAGAAGTTTATCTGACACAAACAAGACTGAACGAGTACATGTGCTATGTATATCAGATTTAACCCGAGACTCACGTTGCCCCACGCTACTTAAAGTATGGGGAAGAGAAGGGTGCTTTTGTGCCACAGAAATACCTCTTCTACCTTGCTTCTAAGTAATGAGCCCATTTTAAGAACAGTAACTGAAAAAGAGCTGAAAGAAGAGCAAAAAGGGTAGAGATACATGGAAACAGAGGTACCTGCTAGAAGGCTGTTTCTCAAAACAGAAATTTTCAGTTGTTAACAGCAGATTAAGCCCATAGAGCACAGAGGCACAGGACTGGGTTTGACAAGAGACACAGCCACCAAAGATAGAAAAATGGTTAAAGAATGGGAGTCAGAATGGGACAGTCTGAAAAAGAGACAATTTTGGGACTGGCTGGGAAAAAAAATGAGCTAGAAAATCAGATGGAAGACGGCAGAATTAGGAGTTGAGGTAGAGAAACAGTGAGTCACTGAAAAAGTACAGGCAATACAATCTATAAGAACCTAAGAGAGCTTTAATGGAACAATGAGATCAAATCCTGTGAGAAGAAGGGAAGAACACGGGAAGCGGGAAAACGAATACAATCTAAACTACAACCGAAAGAGGAAATAAGCTGGGACTCAGACAGAGAAGTTCAAAATAAACCAGGAAAGAAGTAGCAACAACAGAAACAGAAAATGGAGAAACTGGGAAGGAAAAGCATTTCCATCCAGGGCTTGTCAGAGGCATTTGGTGGTGTTGGGTTGACAGCTGGACTTCATGATCTTGGAGGTCTTTTCCAACCATAACAATTCCACAATTCCATGACCAGGACGATGCCTCTGCTGTCTACAGGCATTTGCAAAGTGTACCAGCAAACAACCACCCATCTTGTACAAAACTGCACCTAACTCGATCCATGATGATCCCCACACATTTTAAAGGCAACACGTCTAAAGGCCCCATGCCATGCAATTTTGCTAGGGGCCACTCTAATGACAATGCAGGGTTCATTTTTTCGTTTGCCTAATTTCAATATCAGGAAGCAACAGAAAATTAGCACAATTACAAAGTGGAACTGGAATAAAGCTTATAATCAGAAATAAACAACCTTATTTTAAGACTGCTTAAACAACCTTTATTCTTCTTTCACCCCTATCCATATGCAAATGTCATTTATAACAAGATGATAATGAACTACTTTTCCCATTGGTTTCTCATCTCATGCAGGGACCAGAGCAAACATGTTCTGGGAATGAATTATTATGCAACTTCAAAAGATTATTTTTATGGGACATCCATTTCATATTCTGCAAAAATTAAAGGCAATCAAGATATTAAGTAAAGGAATATTGTAGAAAAGGGCAAAAAGTTTTTATATTTAAAACATTCGGATTTCATTTCGAAATTGAAGCCAGTGAGAATTCTTCTTTATTGTATGAATAACAAACTTTTGAAGTTGGGCTACAAGAGTCTGATTGTTCAAAATTCTCAGATGTGTTATTTTACTGTGTTTCAGTAGCTTTTTTCTGAAACAGAGATAATAATATCATATCCTCAGTTCATGGCAGTATCTTCAAGATTAACGTGTCCGTCAACCACTCAGCAATGAGCTACACCACAGAAATGAGCTTTCCAAAGAGTATATTTGAATTTTTAGCACCTTAACTAACAAGGCACAATCAAAGCACTATAATAAAGGTCTGGATACCACAGAATTGTGAAAGCAAAAAGCTAAATACAGGTGAGAAGCTCAGTTAAGCATTGTTGATCTCTGTCTGAATACAGGCTCTGCTGATATTGCAGCTAAGCTGGACACTGAGTAATACACAAAATTACACCCAAGGCCTCCTTTATTTGCAGAATATGTCAAGACCGTTAGCTTCTTGGCTGTTCTTTCTGACAAGAGCAACACATCCACAATTCAGCAAAAATTAAATTAAGAACTCACTTTGAAGACAAGTCAAATGGTGGTCTTGTCTGAGCAGTCAACAGACCAAAACCATCTCGAGTTAAAAGTCATTCCACGGTGCTGCTTCTTGCAGTAATTCAATTGCTCAAGTGATACAATCCTTGTAAAATTTAAAGCTGACATCCCCAAAACTAACTGAGAAGCTGTAAGAATGAAGCAGAATTGAATATGAGACTCCTAGCAGCGAGTATGACATCAAAGCACTGGTTTTCCACTCCTACTGCATAAATTAATCATAAAATAAAACCATCATTTGTGTCCTTCTGGACTAAATACCCATATGCAGAGGTACCAGCAGCAGCCACTTCCACAATTATCTCCTGCAACCGTTCTAGGTTTGACCATAACAGACTGCTGTTTTTCCAGCCAAACCAAGACTTTAGAGCAGCTTGTTCACCAGCACCTGAACCACAGCCGAAATCAACAAGTAACGTTACACAGGACCCCTTCTAAAACTATTTGCCTCACCAACCTCCTTATCCACATATTACAAGGCTAGAGTGGCCCACAGCGTAACTTTCAAGCAAGTCTGTGTAACCAATAGTGCAATACTGGAACCCTTAGCAAATATAATGTAACACAAGACAAGTAGCCAGAAACATTTTTGGGGAATACCGACCACTGTCCATCTTTAAAATAAAGTTGTCTGCTACCTGAGAATCATTTCAATACAGACAACATTTAACAAAGATTGATCCATTCTCCTTCCCACTCCTAATTAGCCATAATAAATCTCCATTAATAGATACCCAGGCAATCTAATACAAACATTAAAACAATTGATCTCTAGCATAACTTCTAAAATCTGCATTTTTGTGGAGCCTGTTGTCATCACAGGGCAGTTATTCAGTAAAATACTACCATATACCTATATAAAGCTACTACCATTAACTGGCACATACAATTAATAAAGTTTAACATTTAAGGGCTACAAGAAAATGCTTTATTTATACAAATAAATTGGCAAGGTGACAGGCAACCTCTGAGTTGCTATTTCCTGACTTTATAATACAAACCAACACAGGAAAAATACAGAGCTCTGTCTGTGTACTTGGAATGTATAAAAGAGAGCTTAAAGATCACTTTCCTTCTGCCTTCTTTGAAAAAGTATATTAAAAAAATTAGCAACATTCAAAATCCCAAACAGAGATGCCTTTTTAGATGACCTAATTTCATACTACTATTTGATCATTAGCTTGCAAACTTCTGGACATGTTAGAACTCACTGAAGGCAAACACAAGTAGATCAAGCTACTCAGAAGCCACTGAACTAAAATGATATCAAAAAAGGTGCATGACCGCTTGAGATTCCTCAAAGACCTAACTTCTCTAGTCCGCCTCACTGAAATTCCCAGTACATAACCAAAAATAAACATGAAAGGAGAAATGCATGCTGATATTTTAAGAAAAGTGTGAAAAATGTTTTGAAGACTTTTCAATACTTTCTAGGGACTGAAAGTGCATCATGTAAAAAAGGTCCAAAATAAGTATTTTTTTCCTACTTCCACTGGGTTCTTGTTTCTAATCCATCCCAAACTTAACCTTTTTAGACTTGCTCAAGACTGATCTAGAAGTATCACATGAAAGTTATTAAAAAGTACAACTTTTGTGGTGTTCTGGCAAAAATTAATAGTACACAAGCACAGATTTTGACTTTCCACAAGAACAGCAGCCCTATTAATCTATCCAGTAAAGCTGTGTGAAGAAACCAGTTTGCTGTGGGGTTTTTTTAAATATTCTTTGAGCAAAATATTTATTTATACTGTGAAATAAATCCACTGGATTAAGCTACACACCTGAATGTATTCTGAATACTCAACTAAAATAAACCACCAGCGTTAACTTCTGCATCTGTACATCTCTTAAACAGTAATGTTAGATCAGGTGATGAACTTTTTACAGGCACAATTTCCCACGTGGTGTGTCCTCATATTCCACATGTTCATGGGGCTTCCTTTGCAAAGCTGGATATATGTGCCATATCTACTACTCAGTGTGATTCATGAAAATACCACAAAAAACTAAAGAGATACAATAATTTTACGCAAACTAGGGATCAAGAGAAAAATACCTCATAAAATACTTCAAGCAAAAGATGACAGTAGAACATAATCTTTAAAAATAAGTTTAAAAATCTCATTTTAGAACAAGCAGTTCCTAACCCAACACTACTGTCAGTTACCTATGAAACAGTAACTCAAGAACAACTCTCACGAAAGGTATTTTAGTCTGTGAGAAATTCTGAAGGCTAACAGTCGTGTGTCATTTTAAAGTTTTTGAAGTTATTTTTCAACTTCAAGTTCTCTATGCACAATCTGTTTTTTAAATTACTTCAAGGAGTCCAGCCACTAATGCTGAACAACAGAAACAACCATAAACAGGACTAGATAAAAGTATTTCATTTACGTGACTCATCTATTCTGATAGGTGTAATTTTGGAGATCAGAAGGAACCGTACTCAGTCCTTTTGACCAGCCCCTTTCTCTTCAATATTCACTGTAACACCATGCATTAGGTACTATCCTCAGTAATAGACCCAGTTCCTGCAAGTGGTTGCTTCAAGAGTACAAAAATTTGGCAGAAAATAAACCCCATTGCTCCTGCTTCTTCTCTCCTACGCAACACTGAGTCTTGGAGAACAGATCCACGTGCTTCTCCCTCCTTATGGCTGCTTGAGAGGCCTCAACAGTTCACCAGTGACAGAAGTAACTGAGGGGGGAAACACGGTCAACACAAGTTGGATTTTCAGCCATGCTACAGAAGCTGATAATTTAGCAGTGGAAGGTACGTTAACCAAAGCTACTAAAAAAAGTATTTATCGTCTTAATTGACAGATAATTCTCAACATACAACTGAATATAGAAGTGGCCAGCAAGCAGTGTTCAGTCTTACACTGGAAGCTGGAAAAAAAATTATTTTACCAAATTTGCTTTCTTGCTACAGTAATTCCTGCTACTTCATTTGACGCTGCATCCTGCCTAGTTTTAGGCACGCCAAGGGCGGACGGATGACCACTGCCCACAGGGAACTGCTTTCTCCCCCCACTATTACTCCCATGAATGCAATAAGCAGCACAAGCAGAATGAGGACCTTGGCTGTACATGGCTTCTTCAGCTCCTGCCTGGAAGGTGCCACATTTGTAAGCAGTGGAAGAGTTCACAGTAGAAGCAGCAAACAGAGCGACACTGATTAACCAGAAAGAGGAATTCTGGCTAAGGTGAAGTTTCTGGAGACTGCCCATATGCAGTGACCAAGAAATTTCCCACAGAGTGCAAATGTAGGTGTAAAACTGTACCAAAAACTACTGACCTCAACTTGCCATCCAGACTCTGAGAAGCAATGCAATGATCCCACTCCCAAGGTACACAAGTCCTTGAGATACGGCAATTGGTGTTCCGTCCATACGTGTTTTTTCATTGTTTTTTTAAATTGCACAAGAAGTAAAGACTTCCTAGGGACTAAGATGTCCTGAATTGAATGTGATATATGACACACCACATCTGCCTGATTCTGTTAGATTTGCTTCTCAGCTTCACATGGTGCTGATAAACTCAAAAATGGCTGTGCTTTTGCTATTACTAGATCACACTGGAAAACGAGCGCTCCTTTTTTTCACCCTTTATCTTTACTGCACTTCAGGTCCCCTACCCAAAATATAAATTGGTATACCCACAGATACCTTAACCCTCACAAGCCAGTATTTCTTTCTATGTTATTGTTTTTCAAGTTATCCAGCTATAAAATTGTGATTATGCACTTAAACTCCACCTCCAGGCTCTTAATTAAGGTGCTACATATGAATGTATCTTTTCCCCTCTCACCTCATAGCTTCCCGACTACTGCCAAGGAAATCAAAGTATTTTGCATAAAACCCCAAAACATAAATTAAAATAAATTTTAAAAGCAATGCTTTACTGCTTATTTTCTCTTGATTGTACACTCTGAAAAGCATTAGAGGGATACTTTTTCAAGTAACAATTCACAGAATTTAGACTTGGGTCAAATAGTTCATAAACATTATTTTGCTAGCTTACCTGATCAGTACTTTTGGAATTCTTTAATACTTTATAAAAACATTTCACTGGGTTTGCCAGTACTCTCCATCACACTCCCCCATTTGTTCAATTATCCAGTAAAGTCTCAGTCCGCAAACTTTTTAAAGTATTTGACTTTTCTAGCAGGTCTTACCAAATTATAGTTTATAAAAAGAGGCATCAGAAGAACTGGAATGGAGCAATAAAAGGAAAAGTGTTCTCCTGCAACAGGCAGGAAGAAGCAAAGTAGGAGCAGGTTCTGTTGTGGTGCACCGTCTCCACTCCTTCCCCTTCTGCAGCGCTCCCTGCTCCACTGTCACCACGGCACGCTGGCCCCAGCAGCACAGGACAGCAGCGCAATGCACATCACGCCTGCACTCCCAGGCTGCAGCACTCTGCACATGCCTGGCCAGGGAAATGCCACCTGAAGGAAGCCCACACTTAGGATTGTAGCAGCGCGGCCCTTCCCACAGTTTAGCCATCTCAGCTCTGCTGAGAAAAAGGGAAGGAAGGGGCAGGAGCAATCATCAACTATGCCATCTTCTTCACATCTCACAGATAGCACTTGATGGGTGACATGGCAGAACCACAAGCCATTTATCACAGCAATATTTTCACATCGGAATATTTAAATTTACAACACAGGTTTTCAGAGTCTCAATGCCCAGAAATTTAGTGATACTGTCTGTATCATGCTTAATTCCACTATTCTGCTTGAAAAACAACTTGAACTTTGATTAAAAATATGGAAATAAATCTCTTTCCTTCTGAAAATTAAAAGTGTTACACCAATTATCATCTCCATGTTATAGCATTAAACCACAACTCACAGGGCCCATATTCAGAGCTGGAAATTTAAAATTTCCCAGCATTCACTACACAGTTTAGATTTCATGTAATGGTGGGTATAGTCTGCAGAAAGGTAAGCAGTTCATATTTCTTCCCTGAGGCAGGTTTGAAGTACATGTAGATGTTTTTAAGAACAGGTTAGACAATATTCAGTTAAGATTTCATATCCTTTCTAGCTACCCTGTTCCAGTGCTCAAGTACACTTAAAATTTTACCTAAAACCTGACCCAGATTTCCATTTTTCCAAATTCAGTTTATTATTTCTTTAATAAAGACACTGAAAGCAATTTCTTTTTCTGTCTGTAGCACCTTCTTCCATTTCTTAAGTTTACTATGAGGTAGGTTATTCCTTGCCTTCTTCCTTAACTACTCTCTTTCCTAGAATAAACCAGATCTTTCAAAAATAAGGTTTGTTCTTAAATGTCTTATTCTCACTTAGATCTAGTAGGACATTCATCTGTATTTTCAGGCGCTAGCAACTCTTTCCTCTTTTGGGACCTCTCTCCCAAAAGCTAATATTAAACAAATGTACTTTGGTATCTCAATTACTTTGAACTGTTTCAATTTCATCTCCTAGTCTAACACTCCACTTTCGTTTTCTTCCCGCTTATATGGCCTATCATTCCCTGAACTCTGCTATCTGTAATGCGCTTGGCCACCCTTATCTCTTCCAGGCAAGCTCTGAGTGACTACGTATGTCTGGCTGCTTCTCCGCACATTAAGATGTTTTTCAGTTGAACTACTAAAATTCCCTACAAGATTAAGTTTTTAAACCAATCACTCTTTCATGGAAATTCTCGCTATTTGCAAGCTGCAACAGTCCATATTAGATTGCAACCTGCTGTTTAACTAGTGAGTTGTATCGCTCTTCCTTAGCTTGCATGCTGTTGTTTTTTGGGGTTTTTGGGTTTTTCTGAAAGGGAGATGTATTCTAATTTGAATACGGGCGAGTATATTGTCTTATTTTCAAAAAGAAAACATGAAAGCTCAGTTACATTGGGTATTAAGAATGACTGACATCTTAAAGGCAGAATAAACTGAAATATTTTTGTAAGTACTGGAAGGGGTAAAGAGCAAACGCACTCCATGAGGTCACAGAATCAAAGCCACAAACCTTAACGCCAGCAGTAATGGAAATCTATGATGGAAGTTCCCAAAGCCTGTTTTTACAGACACTAACAAGCATCTTTTGGTAGACAGAGATAAACAACGTACACATATGGAGAATGAACCATCTTCCCTCAAATGTCTGATGCCTTCTTGAACTCAAGAAAGGCATCGCTAGTTGACAACAGTAGTCAATGACAGCCCCACCATCTGAACACCACTTGCTGGTTTTTTTTAATCCAATCCAAACCCAAGCTGTTTTAGTGTTCAGTATGAATGCACATAATGACAACGGCCCAAGTGCTGTTATTAGCATAGGGAATTCTCAAGATTAATCACTCTGAAAAAATGGCGGCAGATCTGAAGCTGGTTTATGCTGTCTACAGGAAAACAGCCTAGGCTTGATGCACAGTATAGATAAAGTTCCACATATTCATTAACACGAGCTATTATAAAGCATGACCCCATTTGCTTTTGTTAATAAAAACATTCTATGCTTCCACATCTTATGTGCTACAAAAATACTTACATCTTTTGCCATGTTACCAAAGACTAAAAACCAGTTGTCTTAAAATCTTGATGGCTGCAGGACACAGGGACAATGCTATTTTCTAGAAAGCAAGCAAAGACAGCAACAGCTATAAAAAATGAAAGGAGGGAAAGTTTTTACAATTGTAATTACTGACTACTACCAAGTACAATTTAGGTTTCTTTTTGAAAAAAACACGTTTTTAAAAAGGGAAAAGTTTCCAATCACCACCTTTTCGTCCCTTGAGCCCCACGCTCACGTGTGGGGGGCACTCCTTTCCCGACGGCGGGGGTGAGCGGTGCCCTGGCAGAGCCCTTCCCCCAGCCCGTGCCCGATCCCACGCGAGGCCGGTCCCTGTCCAGCTGCGCCCCTTCCAACCCCGAGCGCTGGGCGCGGGCAGCGATCACGGCCTCCTCCTCCCCACCCCCATTTCCAGCAGCAGGCACAAGTAGGCCCCAGGGGCAGCTCCCCCCGGGGCCTTCCAGCCCCGCTTTTCTCCTCCTCCTCGCAGGCGGACGGGCCGCGGCCGCACCGGGCGGCACAGACCGGCGGCCGCCCCCGCGCCTCGGGCACCCCG